>WBMY01001273.1:66227-95399 GCA_013397315.1 Donacobius atricapilla
CCCCCCCGCCCCGCGGCTTCCACGCACGCGGCGGCGAAGAGCACCCGGCCCGATACCCCCGCGAAGTCCCAGCCCAAGCACAGCCCGGCCCAGGCGGTGCGAGACCCGCCGCGAGAGGGTGGGCGAGTGCCTACAGGTGCCTGCGCGGAGGCTCGGTCCTGCCCGGCAGTGCTCCCCACCCGCGGCGGGACCCCCTCTACAGCTTCGCGCTCACCCACTGCCCCGGCGGGGCCGCTCCGTCCCGCACCGCTCCGAGCCGTTCCGCGCCGAGCGCGGGCGGTGCCGGCGCGTACCGGCCCCCGCCGCTCCCGCCCCTTTATGGAGGAGGGCCCGGAGCACGGTCCGGGGGGGAGCGGAGCGGCGCGGCCCCCGCCCAGCCCGGCCACCCAAAGGGCTTTTCTCCCCCACTCCCCCGAGAGGGAAGGAAGGAAAGAGAGCAAGCTCCTCAAGCTCTTCCCGGTCGAGTGCCGCCCCAGGCTGTCCCGTGGCTGCACGACGCGCAGCGGGTCCTGGTTGGGAATGAAGCAAGGGAAGACTGGACACCCGGGAACGGTTGCTACTGTATTTGCCACTCCGTGAGGGCCTGAGTGGACTCCAGTAAGGCAGTTTTCCCTCCAGCATCTGCATCTTCCAGGAAGGTGAGCAGCTCTGGCACCTCCCAGCCAGGAGCTGACCACACTTCCACCCATTTCCATCCATCCATCCATCCATCTCAGGGGAATGTGTCCTCAAGATCTGGCACCTGGCCCCAGGCAGAGCTGGATGGAACTGCCACGGGGACTTGAGCCCCTGGCACTATCTGGGTTAAAGCCTGGCTCTGAGCATTAGCCCTGGGAAGGTCACTAGTGGTGAAGGGCTGCTCCCCATGCCAGTGCAGCTCCCATGAGGCTGCAGGACAGCCAGGCCTTGTCCAGGATCTTTCCTGCACACATTGCTCGGGGGTACCCATCATGTGGGGCCCTAGGCCCCATGGTTCTAGTACAGGGCCTGCGCTGGAATCAGCTGTGGGAACATCATCCTGCCCTGCTCAAAACCATCTCACAGCAGACTTGTGGCTGAGACCTACCCCAGAGCTAGAGAAACTTGGTGGAAAGCCACTGGTGATGTGGCTGCCATTGCTGGGAGGAGGCAAAAGGGAGAAAATGCCTAGCAAGGCAGGCAGGGACTTCATGTTGCCCTGGTCTCACTTCCTGCCCATCGTGTGACTGGTGGAACAGTTCCTTGAGGCTTCTCCTCAGCCCAGAGTGCACCCGTGACACTCAGAGTGCTCCCCACCCCCAGGGCACCTGTGGGACGACACTGCTCCTTGGGATACATCACACAGCACCTCATCCTCCCCACTGGTGTCTGTGCTCACCTGGGGTTGACCCTGGCTCAAGGAACCTGCCATGCACCCCATGCCACCTATCCTTTGTCCCCTTGATCAGCCTGCATTTCCTTGTCCCCAGCACCCCACGTACCTGTGCCCTCCTGACCACTGGCCCAGGGGCTCCCCTCTGGCTCCTGACAGGGCAATAGACAGGTCCAGGGGCATCTTCTTGTGGGCAGCAAGGGGAGCAATAGTGGGGATCTCTAGGGCCCAGGGCCACCTCATAGCTGGGGGCCCGGGGCAGGGCCACCAGCCACCGAGCAAAGATGCCCCATGGTCGGCTGCAGGCAACTTTCCCAGGCACAGGCTGTTGCCCAGGCAGGGGAGGAGCGGCGATACCCTCGCTTTTCTTAAAGGCACAGCAAGCAGTGCATCCCCTCTCCTTCATTAGCCTTTCTCTCCTTAGACCCCAGCCCTGGCCCCCAGACCTGGCGGGCAGGTTCTGAAGTTCGCCGTGGCCACAGGCTTCCCCCTGCCTGCCCTAGCCCTCAGTGTCCGGCCGTGAGTCCAGCATCCTCAGGTCAGGACGATCCCTAAACCCTCCTCCCGCCAGAGCCCGTTTAATGAAGACAGGGCGGCCTGTCCCAATTAGACAAGAGGCTTCGTTAAACAGGGAGCGGAAGGGGCCTGCCAAGGGCTCTGTGGCTGGCCCCGGGCCCAGAGCTGGTGCAGCAGCCCCACGGCACGATGCCGGCGACAGGGTACGGGCGGCTGGGGGTCACACTGGCGAACGGGGGCAGCACTGGGGTGAGCATCGCAGCGGCACCGGGGCAGCGACATTTCCCAGCCATGCCAGGGGCTCTGCCCACCAGCTCGGCCCCCAGGACAGGCACAGGTTTGGGTTGGTCCTCAAATCCCAGTCGCCCACAGAGAGCCCAGCAGCATCTTGACCATCTTGCCAGCAGTATTCCCCTTACATGTGAAATGGAGTGGGGCATGCAGGAGTGCTGGGTCCCCAAAGCCAGAGTGTCTCCACCTCCGCAGTGTTTCCAAGCTTCCCTCCGCATACCAGGACCAGAGAAGGAATCTGTGGCCCCCAGCGCGGAACAGTCCTGTCCCTGCAGATGGAGAGGAGGCAGGACTCCAGGTGTGAGTGACTCACGGGCACCCCCACACCCCAGTCCATCCGGGAACATCCCAAAAGACTGTAAACCCTTTTCAAAGCCTGGAAGGCTAAGCAGCCCAGCAACTAGTCATTCCTACAGCCCAGACGTGGGGTTTGCCATCTCCCACCTGGCTTGGCATGCTGATCCTCTACACTGACACTGATCAAAATTTGTAGGGCTGACCCTGACCCCAGCTCCTCGCCTGTGCATGCCAACCTGGTTCCCAAATGACACTCAACAACTGTCCAGATCATAAGACATTCCAGGACACCTCTACAGGGTCCCAACAACCCTGGGTTTTGCAAGGCACTGCCCAGGCAAGCACTAACCCTGAGCCTCACAGGGGTCATGCCACCTCTACGGAAGGGAGCCCCCTGATTTGAGAGCCTGCACAGGAGCTGAGCTTCTCCCTGCCTGTATTTGCCAGGCATGAGGCCTCACTGCTGCCTTAGTGGGAAACAAGAAGAAAATCTTCAGCCGCAGGTGAGGTTTCAGCTCTCTGGGATGGGATGAGTCACGCACCATGGTGAGATACAAGAGCTTGGATGTTGCCCCCATCATCTGTCCACCCTCTCCACCCACTGCAGCCACAGCCTCTGGTGCTGATCTGACATGGGCTGGGATTCAGCACAACCCTTACAGGATTTTAGTTTTCTGGCCCTATTGTGGTCCTGCAGTGCTCCTCACTCGAGTATGACATAAACATCCCCAGCCAATGGGGATGCATGGGACAGCTCTGGGGCTGGTGGGAGATAGAAGCTACCTCAGCACTTTTATGTTAGGGAGGGGAGCAGCAGGGGATTGGTGCTGAGATGGGTGAGGAGTGGAGGAGCTGGCCAGAGCCTGGAGGGGGAACCTTGTCTGCCACAGGGGCCAGTTGGGACGCACTCCAGGAATGTCTTCCAGCACCAGCCACTGCCAGTTCCATGATGTGGCACCCAGCCACCCAGCCCAGCATCCCAGAAAGGGGCCCATGACCCCTGGCCACTATCACCAGTCAGCTCAGGAAGAGTCCAGAGGGACAGGGTGACACTCACTGTGCAGCCTTGAGGAATGCTTGTGTCACCCCATGGACAACCCAGCAACCCAAGAGACCACAAAATAGACCAGGGTGGGAAATAGTCAGCCCTTACCGCCTGCTGATGCACCCTGATGGGTCTGGGGTGGGAAGAAGCCATGCCAGCCCTCCAGGCTGCACTTCACAAGGGAAACAGACAGTAGCCCACGAGCTCCTCTGTGCCAGAGAGGACAGCTTAGAGCACCCTCCCATCCTGCTGCTGCCCAAGGCCACATCCCTGTGACAAAAGGAATCAAAGTATGACATCAGGATCAAGTCATGACCGACAAGCTGCCCTCTCTGCCCAGCAGCTGTTTGGATGTCCAAAGTGAAGGGGCTGCTCCTGGTTGTGGGGGATCTTAGCTGATGTGGAGGCAGCAGCAGTCTGGTAACTGAAGGAGGTAAAGTGGTCCTACTGTAGCCAAGCTTAGCATCAGGCTGAGCCTGCTGTAACTCCATACCAGGGCTCCCCCATGGGCTGGGTGCATGTCCCAGCTCTCCCACAACTGCTGTGGAGGGATGGAAAGTTTTTCCTGCCTCTAAACTATTGTGTCTGGAGGCTGCTGCCAGCACAGCCACACATCAGCATAATGTGAACCTGTGCTGGATTGTGGCCAGGCCCCATTGGCCATGCAAAATGGGCTCAGGAAGGAACAGTGACACCATGGGGATGTGAACCTCCCCTTGGCCAAGTAGTGCAGGAGAAGGCAACCCCCATCAGCGTGACTGCAGAGGGCAGGCTGCTTCTCAGGGACAGCAAGTGAGAGAAGAGCCAGACACCACCAGGGCTCTGCCAAAGGCTGGCAGTGCTTTGCAAGGGGGCCAGCATGCCAGAAAGGGAAGGTGACAACAGGGCTGATGGAAGCAGGGGAAGGAGCCAGCAGCACTGAATGGGGCTCTAGAGTCCCTAGTTAAAAAGCTGCCCTCAGCTGCATCCTGTGGCTGGGTGATGCTGGGGATACCCAAAGAGGCTGCACAGTGGCTGGGGCTGGGTTTCAGTGGGAGGAAGGAGGAAGGCATAAAGCAGAATGCAGGCAGTGGCTGGAGTGCCCCACGCTGCAGGTGGCCACACACCACACAGCCTGACTCTTCTGCAGGAATCCAGCTTCTCAACTGATTTAGGGACAAACTGCTCCCCTTCACTCCTGGTCCTGCAGTCCCCACTTGCAGCTGGGTCCAGGCTCAGTAAAATCAACCTGCCTTGCCCTTGAGAATGGGCATGTAGGAGATGGTAGAAAGGCCAGGTGCAGCAAAGCTTCCCCAGCCCTTCTGCATGGGAGCAGTGCTGCTTTTCCTCAAGCTGACAGTCCCATGGGGTGCTTATGCCCCAGCCAGCTCAGCAGATGCAGCTAGGGAAAGGAAATGCCTGCTTCGTCGTAGGGGCAGAGAAAAATTCCCTGCCTTGGAGTTATGAAGATTGAGGTGCTCCCAGCCCAGTCCTAGCTGCAGGGTTTGCAGGCAGCAGCAGGCAGTGGCTGGCAGCCCCTGGGGCCCAGCCATGCTTGGGGTGCATGAAGGGAGACCCAGGGACCCACTGCAGTGCAAGAGTGGGGACTCGCAGAACAGAGGGAGTGGTTTCCTCTCAGATGCCTGCAGGAAGGAGGAGATGAAGGGAAGCCAAGGGAGAGCTGGCAGCCCACGTTGCACACACTCAGGGCATGTGCGGGTTTGGTCGAGGTGTGCAGAGCGTGACTCGACACGCTGGGTGGCTGAGCCAGACCGTGCCATCCTGCACCCACCAGTGCTGCCTAGCCTGCCTGCCCAACCCTGCGCCTCTGTGGGACTCCCCAGGAACCAGTACTGTCGGCAGCCCAGAGCCTCGGGCCAGGTGAGTGATGCAGAGGCGAAAGGTGGCATTCCCGCGGCTGGCCTCTGGGAGAGCAGCCTGGGGCAAGGCCACATCACTGGTGCTTCCCTGCAGTGTGGGGAGGAAAGCAAGGAAGTCATCTTACCTGCAAACACCAAAACGCTATGCCTCTGGCCGCCTCAAGACCTTACCAGCATGCCTCTAAGAAGGTGTGGGGCATATGGGACAGCTCAGGCCCTGCTGGGTGCTGGGGGCTGTCATAGCAGGGACTGCTCCTGGCCTCACAAGGTGCTCTGCCCCAAATTTGGCTTCCAGGGGCACCATGGCTTCAGGGGACTAGAGAGGCACACAGGAGCAGCCAAGCAGGGATGTCTGCAGGAGGCGAGGACAGAGCCCAGACCTGCAGAGCCAGGGCACTCGCAGGAGCAACACAGGGGATGTTGCTGTGTTGATGTGGGATGTATGTGTCCACCCACCCCATACCATCTTGGTGACGCACCCTCCTGCTTGATGGAGATGTGAAATCATACTGGGGAGGTCTAGGGGAGGAAGGAGTTCCCATGGTGACAGACAGCGATTCACCCGACACAACACAGCAACATTCCCTGTCGAATGTGGGGACAAGCTACTCAGATCCCAAACCCTGCACCACTTCCACTCCCTATAAGAGTGGAACAAGCACCATGAAGCTGTAGCTGCCCCATGCCTCCTTCCCAACCCATACTGGGAGAAGATGGTACAGAGGTAGATGGACAAGGCAGCACCACCTTCCCTGCACATGGAATCTGTTGTGCTGCCTGATGTTGAGCTTTTCAGGGAAACAGCAGTTGCCCAGCTCGCAGCACAGCACCCAAGGACACTAGGCCAGCTGCAGGCTAATCCAACCATGGGAGCCTCCATGGACCCTTAGAGAACCTGCAGAAGGCAGCAGCATGGTATGGGGTGCTGGAGGGGAGCGGGGTGGTGACAGGGGCTCACAGCAACTGCCAAGCAGTGGGGAGGAAAGGCAGAGAGGCAGCATGGAGGCCTGCGAAGCTGGAGCTGTTCCAGGGATGCTGCCAGCTGTGCTGCAAGAAGCTGCTCCCTGCAGGGTCTTTGCACAGCTTGATGGGGCTGGGTATATTTGTTCCTCCTTTCAACGGGAACAACAGATGTCTCCCTGGCTGCAGGGGCTCAGGATAGCTATATTCCCAGGGGAGGAGTGTTGCCAAGAGGAATATTTTGGCTATTCATCGTAAGTCTAAGGAGGCAGTCCTCAGGGGCCTCTCTCCCAGCCCCCAGGGACATACATGCTGGACCACTGCCCTAGGACCCTGCTGCTACACCACAGCTCACAGTGGACTGACACTGCCTTCCCAAGACATGGGTCACTAATGCCTCGTGCTCAGTCCCTCCTGCTGACAGCTCACAGGCACTGGTACCACTGGCCCTGGCAGAGCAGCATGCCAGCTTGTACTCACAAGTGACAGCAAGAGACTTACACTCTGGAGCTGCACAAGAAGGAGTTTGCCCACCTCATCTCTCCAGATTTCTCACAGCCCCTGTGCCAGAGAAAGGCTGTCCCTCTCTCACTCCTCTTTTGCATAATCCTGCTCTCACTTCCCCACTTCTGCATCTGGGATGCAGGCCTGATGGCTGGGAGGACAGGGTGGTTGCTCAATCCTTCCTCTCTGCCTCTATTCAAGTGTTTCACAACCTGCACCAACCCACCTAAGAACTACCTGCAGCTCTAAATAAATTTCTGGCAGGAATCATGAAAGAGCCCCTATCCCACTCTTGTGGCGCTTGGCTGCTCCTTGTGCAAGGGGAGCCCAGCAGAGCTGTGGGGAGCATCACCCACAGCTGGAGGGCTGGTGGGAGATGTGCAGCCCAGCAAGGACCTGTAGGCACATGCTCTGCCAGGGAGGGGACGGCACAGCTCACACCTGGGCATGTCAGGGGCCTTGCCTGGGACAGGCAAGGGCTCAGGAAGGGGTTCTTACCACTAGAAAGTTTAGGCCATGCTGCAGCCTTCTGGGTAAGGGGCTTTTGCAGGCCTCGGTCTCTGATAAAGGCATGTGGATAACACAAAGCTCTTTTACCCACACTTTCCCATACCAGGGCTATGTTGGCTAACTGTTGGATCCCCAACAGCTGCAGGATGCTGCCCTGAATGTTTCACACATGGCCGATGATCCACAGGAAGCAGGACTGAGGTCTTCTAGGATGGTGAGGAAACTGCAGGGAGCCAGCATCCAGGGAATCAACATTGCAGGAAGGGTCAGGCTCACTCCTAAATGTGGGGCATCAGCAAGGCTGCAGGGAAAACTGCTCCAGAGGGATTAATGCAGTTCACGAGACCAGACTTGTCTGTGTCTCTCCCCCACGAGGCTGTGCCATTGCTCCTTCAGCTCTTTGGCTGGGTGCCCAACTCCAGAAGAAAGGAATAAAAAAGGACGAAGTATCCACCCTGCCCTGTCGGGTGAATCGCTGTCTGTCACCATGGGAACTCCTTCCTCCCCTAGACCTCCCCAGTATGATTTCACATCTCCATCAAGCAGGAGGGTGCGTCACCAAGATGGTATGGGGTGGGTGGACACATACATCCCACACAAACACCCCACAACTGGGGGGCAGGATGCTGAGGAGCTCCAGGGGGAAGGTTGAGCAGCACAGTGGGGGTCCCAATGGGAATGGGGGTACGATCTGCATCCACATAGTGCATCCCCAGAGCAGGGACAATTAGGGGCTCTCAGGAACTCCAGGTCCTAGCAGAAACCACATCACCAGCATCTCTGCACCCCTCTGTGTTTCCACCAAGGAGGCAAGAGCACAGCATCTTGTCTCTGGCTCCCTACCACCTTCAGGACTCACTTTGAACCATGAGGACCTCATCTTCCATCCCCCTCAGCAGAGCTGGGGCAAGGTCACCTGTGAGTCACTGCTGCGCGTGCGAGGCAGGAACAGGAGATACTTGTGTTCCCACGTCATAGGGGCTCCTGCCAAGTGCTGCACATCTGGAACAGCAGTAAACAAAGCAGGGGAAGCTGGAGAACCAGAGCGGACAGCAGCTGGGTGCAGCAGGGACCTCCAGCCTCACAGCAGCCAGTGGGGGGAAGGGATGGAAAAAGCAGAACTGCCACATGGACTTAGGATGAACAAGACTCAAGCACTCTCACCTGCCATCTTCTCCCTCTGACAGCCTCTTGATACGCTGGGGCATCCTTTGTGCCAGGGGAGCAGAGGAAGGAACTTGTCATACACACATGCTGCTCTGACGCAGGTCGTCACACACGTACAAACACACACTCACACTTTGATCAGAAGGCATGAACTAAAACTCTACTTTATTTGAAAGTTTGACTCCAATATATAGTATCTCTAAAAAGGCCAGGAATTGGGGGAGAAGGTTGACACCTCTCCCCATCCCATTGGTGAGGACAACTGTCCATCAGCTGTCCATATCTCTAAGACAAAGAATGTAAACTATCTTGAAACTACAATAACATTGGCCAGTGTTTACAGACCAGAGCGGAGAAAGAACCCAAAACGTGAAACCGTGAAACAGAAGAGAAGGCTGAAAAAATCAGGGCGACATTGCTCCAGTTCCTGGAGCCACTCTTCACCAAGCTTCCTGTGGAAACCCCAGGGAATGGGCAGTTATCCCTACCTGAAATTCCCACCCTCGACGTTTCATGGGTAGCACTGAGCCTGTTTCTTGATCACTACAAGCTTTGCTCAAGAGTGACATGATCTGAATCAGGGGCCATGGGTTTGGTACTCAGGAATCTGTACAATGCTGAGCTCTACAGTGCACCCCGAGAAAACTCAGAGTGCACTCTCCTGAAGCTGAAATACATCCAGTGCTAAATCTTGAAGCAACATCACTGTAGTTCCCTAGATTAAACATTCAAATGAGGAAGAAAAAAATCCCCTCCAGAAGAGTCAACTCATTCTTCCCTAAATATAACAAATCAAAGATAAGCAGTACATTCTCTTCATAGCATTATCCAAGTGCTTACTCTGAATAAAAGTCACATGCAAAGTAGAAAGCATTGCCAGTATTGGGGCTGCTTTACTAAATGCTTTGCACACCTGAGTTGCTATGTGCTGAGGGCAGTGCATGGGGAGCAGCTTTATTTCTGTGCATTGCACCTGGTGTCAGTACCCACCTTGACGCAGTACCCTGGAAAGCTGAATGCTCAGTGTCACACTGCAGGCTCTCAGTGGAACCAGGAACAGCACTCAGGTATTCAGGCTACTGTTTCATACCTTAAGCCTTGCTCAAATCTTGCTTCAGGCATTTAATGCAGCCTCCTTCTCTGTCCTCATGCTGCCTCTGATGTGCAGCTCTTGCACTAAAGTAGGATATGGAGCCTTACATAACCCCAAATCGTGGCAGAGGCGCAGCAATGGATGGTGAGACAATGAGCAGGAGCAGTGTCTCCAGGGCACCTGGCAGGTGATCCTGCACAGGTACTATTGACACCTCTTTGGAGAGAAAAAAAACCCTCTTGCTCTCACACATCAGGGCTGGGACCTCCCCAGGCTGCCATCCCAGCAGCTGCATTTTCCATTCTTGGGCAGATCCTTCTCCACACCCCACACTTCAAAGAGCTTTTCTGGACATCCCCAGCGATGGTCTGAATGGGCAGTGAAGGCAAATCTCAGCCTGCCAAGCCCCACTAAAAACTTCACAGCCCCGAGGAAGGAAAATGTGTAAGGGGAAAGGACAGGAAAGCAGAGACTTGCATGGAAAAGTGAGAACCATCCAACCACTTTGGATGGCATGTGGGATAAAGCAGCTTTTAATGAGTTCAGAGCTCTAACTCACCCCTTCCAGGCACACCACTGCAGACAAAGACAGCTCCTGCCACCATGCCTCGTGCCTCACAGCAGCCCGGGATGGCTGTTGCTGGCAGTCAGGCCTCGATGGGCCTTTTGTCCATCCACACAGTGAATACACTAAAGCTTCACATGAAGCATTTCCTTTTCCAAACAGGAAACAGGATTGCTGGCTATGTGTCTAGATACGACTGCTCACAGTTCCTCTCTCCTGGTGTACAAAGTCTCAGCAGTGCACAGAAGGGCAAAGGGAAGAGCAGGAGTCCTGGCCAGAACTACCACATACCAGGTACCTCTCTCAGCCTGGCAATCCTGCAGCTCCACTGAGTGTCACTTCATCCCTTCAGGGAGAACCCATCCCTTTCCTGAGCAGACCACACTATACTATCCAGAGGCTGGATGGGGAGAAAGTCCCTGGTCACAGCCATGCAAACACCTCAGTCAATCCCTGTACCAGGGGTCTGAACAGAGTAAGGCTCCAGCAACACAACACACCACAGAGTTGCACTGCTGCCCTGTCTTCTAAACTCCACTCATCTAGGGTTCCCACTGCCATTTTTCACCAGCCTTGGCAGGACAGCAGGTAGAGAAGCAGGCCCAGAGGGCTGTGGGCTCTCCTCCCAAAAGCTCTCTGGCACCAAAGAGTGGCACAGCTCCAAGCCTCTCATTTCTCTGAAAGCCTCCCTGCAGCTCCCTGCTTCCCCAAGACAGGCTTGGCTCAGCACCCATGATGAGTATCAACTGTACTTTCCAGGGTGGGTAATTAGTTCAGGTGAGGCAACTCTGACAATTGGCTGCTGTGGCCCCTCTCTTGGCAAGCACCCGAATCACAAACAAGCATCTCACATATCAAAGGTGCTGCCTGCTCCACAGGCAGATCCACCCTGTACATCTGCCAGGCCCTGCAGCCCTGAACTGGGGGTAGCAGCAGCTCTCCCTGCAGAGACCAGGACACCATGGAGCACTCAGCACTGGGCTCTAGTGAGTGCTCCCCATTTTCACTGCTAGAGTTTACATTCCCGTGTAGTGGAGACAAGCCACTGAAGTGCTGTGCAGGAAACTGCAGAGCCTTGCACAGGGTGCACACAAGCAATGCACAGTATCCTCCTTCCCAAATCCTCTCCTTTAGCAGCCAACAGATGAATGCCAAGGTGTCATGGAGTAAAAGTAATCACAATAGTTTGAAAGAGGGGACTTAATCTGGGAAGGGTAAGACCGTGTAGAAGGGGAGGAAGCAACGGCCAATCCATATACCAGGCTAAATTTATCAGCACAGACTAATGGGATCCCAAGTAACCTTCCAAGTAGCAAAATAAAACACTTAAGCCATTGAAAACTAAACTGGTCAAAGAGCCTCACTGAACAATCCCACATTGTCCATGGAGCCAGGAAACAGATTTATTAGGTCATCCAGGCCATCTCCAGTTACAGTGAACTTGGGATGCTTCTAGGGATGGTTCCAACTCCCTCCTCTGGCACTGTCCTTCACTGGGCAGCAGAAACTGCAGGGAGGGGAGAAGGGAGAGGGGAGTCCAGCAAAAGATCTCTTTTTCAACGTTCAGGAAAAGCTGAGATAGGACACTTTGTCATGCCAGACATTTCCCAGTTTGGATTCCCTTGGACTGAGGGAGGTTACTCTGGTGGAGGAACAGAAACACCCCCATATAGCTTAAACAGCAAGAGACTGGCCAATGAGATTAGTGCTTCAGTTCCTCCAGTATCAAAGCATTCCCCGGCCAAATGCTTAATGACTCTGCACCAATTCCAGGTTACATTTCCCAAGCCCCTGATAAGGCTCAGAGCATGGGGTCTTTGCCAAGCAGGAACACTAGACTACTGAATGGGCTTCCCCTCCCCACCTTTTACATCCCCAATTGTTGTTTACCAAGGGAAAAAAAATATTATGGAAACTTCTCAATCCTTGGAGCTGGTGACATGCTCATGTTTCTGGAGGCATGGACTGCCACAGCACACAAACACAACAGGGACTACAAGGCAGAGTGCCACCACAACTGCAGCCTGAAAGTGCCAACATTCAGGGCACAGCTCAGCCTTGACTCCCAAGAGTCCTCTGCATCTAGTGTCATTCACCAGCGCATGGCTCCTAGTCCAGATCAGCCCAAATACTCAGAGCTCTACATGGAAAAATCCATCTACAAAATCCATTTAAGTTTGCATGTCAGGCAGCCTAGCAGAGTTGCAGCCTTTGGTCAGGAGTTGGTCCTTGCTGAAGTGCTGGGAGCAAGGCTCAGCACAGCCAGTTGCTTTTGCAGAAAAACAGAGCAAACCAGAAAGTATCTGTTGCTGAGGGTTTTGAATGTGTTCCTAGAATAAACTAGTAGAGAAGAACCTGAGGAATTAATTACTCAGGGAAAACAGACATTCCCGAAGAGACATCTAGAAAGAAGAAAACTTCTATGAAATGCTAAGCAAGGATCTCTTTCCTTGTATTTCTCACCAACTGCGTAACACTTCAGAAAATCAAGCAGGAGGGGAAAATATATAGCAAGGGAAGACAAAAGAGGATTACAGTCTGATTGCACTCACAAAACCAAGACAGAAACATCTACTGGTTCCACAGGGCTGGAGGCATAAGTGAGCTTGTTTAGTTTCTCAGCCCTCAGTGCACTTGTAACGAGCCAGAGCTTGTGACCACAGTTAAACCCAAATTGCATCAAGAGCATTTAACAGTTTCAAACTTGCCTAGTATACACAATGGGTTCAGACACACTGACTCTCTGATCAAGAATCCAGATTCAGCACAAATGATTTAGTACACTGGATTAGTCTCAAGTGTAATGACCAACTCTGAGAAACTTTTACACTATTTTTAAATCTCCCTTGTCAGGGCAGAACCTGGAAATTAAATGAGAACCTCAGACACATTTATCCCAAAGAGAAAAATCAAACAGGAATACCTTGCAGCTTCCTAGAGTAGCTGTGATAGGCTAGTGCCACCTGGTGGGAATCTTTTCTCCACCCCCTTGCTCAGCTTTCTGTTCCATGTTCCGGCTCCCCAGAGGCAAGGTAAGGGGAGCAACAACCAGTGAAACACCAAAAAGGCAGAAAGGGCTGGGTAGCTCTTCCAACTACTCAGACCTAGAGATTATCTTATGGCTATAGGCCAGTCAGAAGCTTCTCAGTTACTGCATAGCTGAGCCCGACTGCAGGAGAGTTAAAGAATAATGTGTAGACCAACATGACCACAATAATCTCTGCTCATTATTGAGCTGGTTTACAGACAATCAGGAATCTTAAGATGAAAGGTAACACATCTCCATGTAGAAACATATGGGTTATTATAACATAGCCCTTCTGGAAAGATGTGTGCCTATCAACAGCTTCAGCTCATCACATCGGATCTCCCCAATTTGGCAAGATTAACAATGTCTACACACACTACCCAGGAAGACACAGTTGACGACCAGCAGAACTAACTTCACATAGGATGTATTTATTTTTATACATTTAACACAGAGAAGACAGCTGCTTTGAATGGACTCAGCTTGCCTGTGGTGCTCAAGACATTCAGTGCCAGAGGGAACCTGTCATACTCCACAGTTTCCTTATTTCCAACCTGCAGGCAACATATCCTAGAGACGGATCCAGTACATGGCACTGCGGATGCGGTTGTAATCCAGGAGCTGTTCAATGGGACCTGAGTGAACAGGAGTAAACTCACTTGGAGACAGTTAAAAATCCCTGTACAGTTTCTTATGGTCTTTAAAACAGATGGTGACAGAGCAGCCTGTGTTTGCAATCCATGGCAGCTCTGCACAAAACCAGGCAACTACAGCTCAAACCTACATTAGAAAAACTAGCAGATACCAGCTCCTGACAGAATAAGGTGTTTTATCACAATGCTCAGTACAGATCCCCATACAGGTATCAAATATAGGGAGCCACCAAGTAATTTCAACATTTCAACTTCCTGCTCAAACACTGTCTCCCTTCTCCAAGCTGCTCCAGTTTGAAGGCCAGAGGAAACAGCTGCAAGGAGGAGGGGAATTCTCAACACACATGAAGGGGGCAGAAGAGCTGAGCTGCTTAGGCAGGTTTTCTGAGAGGAATTTGTCCTTGGCCAGACAGACATGCCAGAGCAGCACAAGAGAAATCAGGTCCCTTCATTTCCCTCACATAAACCACCCTGACCCCAGGGTAAGGACACCTGGCAGACATGCTGGGCCCGCACCCAGCTTAGTCACAGCTCCACAGCAGGCAGAGGCGGGAGGACAGCCAGCAGCCTAGTGGCGTTGTATCTCCATCACCTGCAAGTCTGATCTCGTGGCAAATGTGACTTGGCACACCTCATGTGCAGAGGCAGAAGGATACCAGTAAAGAACTAGAGTGGCTTAAGGAGTCAAAACAGACACATGAGGACTGCCTGCAACTCACTTCCACTCAGCTCTCAGCCCCACCTTGTTTATTAAGTGTGTACTGATTGTCACCTACTACTCACCAACTGCTGCAATTGCTGGGCATTTGTCATAAATGTATTTACTGCAGACATCTCTCACCATTCTTGCATCAACGGCCTAATAAAGATCAAACAAGCAATTAATGACTCTGCCAGCAGACCTACACTTCTCAAAGGTGCAAGCTACTGTTGTCATTACCTATCAAGATCATTAAAATATACAATAAGACCCTTGGGGCCATCTGCACCAACTGCCCAGCTCTGCCTGCAAGGATAGCTAACGTCCCTACACAGTGCATGCTCCTGTGGGTACAGAAGACAAGGCCAATATCGGAAGTCTTCTAAGGGATAGAGTGGCTGCAGAAACTACACAAACTAGGTGTGGAACACCACTAGGAAAACTGTTACAGGAATTTCAGGTTGTGCTGCTTAACACAACTGTATGCTCTCCTTCTGAGATTGGATTGACTCCAGTCACAGGGACACAGGATATGCTGTGTCTAAGCCAGAGATTCTGACATCAGTGTCAGCAGGATAACCACCTGGACTCCAGACAGTCTGATTAAGGGATAAGTAAGCCATGTGTTACTGCAGTAGACTAAGGCCAGACAATGCTGACACCAACCATGCTCAGGTATCCCAGCCAAAATAAATAGATACCTACAGAAATCCTGGCATCCCACTCCTCCAGAGGGATACAGCGTCCATAGTGCAAGAGATGGCTTCCAATATTCTCACATACTCGTGTGGTACCTGGATGTTGAAGATATTGCATGCTCAGTGCACCAAGAAGCCTTCCAGAACTGCACAGCCTGATCATCAGACAAAGCACAGAGTAGAAACTCTAAGCATTAAACCCTCTGCTAATGAAGCACAGTTCTAATTCCCACTCTATGCAGCTCCAGCAGGAGCTACACGATACACAGATTGCTTTACTTGTCTCCAAAGTATTCATTGCTTTACTTGTTACAGCCAAGGTAGACCAGTTTGAGGGTCTCAATTCTTAGGTCACCAGGCAGTATGTCACTCCTGGGAGCACAGCAGCCGGGGGTCAGCTGCTTTGACAACATGGCAGGAGAGTGTGGAGCAGGAAAAGGAAGTTTTGCCCAGTGCCTGCCAGCAGAACTGAAATCTCTAGCACGGGCCCTGTTCCCCAGAAGAACCTCAAGCAGAAACTCTCTGAAAGCTACAGAGTAGTCAATCCATAAACCAGAACATACCATCCAGCTGAGCCACCATGGCATTTCGGAGATAGTTCTTGGCTCTTGTCACCTCTGACTCTGTGATACTAGTGCACAAACGCATCCTGGAGAAGACACGGAAAGACCACAAAAGCTCTTAAAGACATTTGTCTGCTCAGACAGAAAGCGAATTCCTCCCTTTCCCCAGCCTCCTAAAAAACTAAGCTGGTATCAACACCACTTGTCTTGCAAGCAGACATTCATCCTTGGATCTCCACAGAGCAGCTAAGAACTGGAGAGCACTGAGCAGCAGGAGGCAAGAGCTCCAGCACACAGGCAGGGGATTCAGCCAGCAGGTTACACTCTGAGTTACACTCAGAGGTTCAGCAGCCCTGGTGCTGGGTCTAGCTTGCCCAGCAGGCCCACTAGCACACACTGTGCATTGCCCTATTGGAGGAGAAGGAACATGTGTCAACCATTCCCATGCATGGCAAGCTGCTATGGAAACTGATGCTGAAAGAACAAGACAGTTCCACAGTCTGTTTGGACTCCGGCTGTTACATCCCTTAGTCTCCTGCCAGTGGCCACATCTCTGGGGCAAGGGCTCACTCCACCTATTCCACACAGAATGGCTTGTAGCTCAGATGTAGCCTTGAACCATTTCTGGTTCATGGACACAGTAAGATGGACAGCCAGAAGGCTCCCAAACACTAGCATGATTGCAGCAGCAGGTCATTCACCAACCACAAACAAGAGCCTGAGCAGCAGGAACTCTGCCTTAACAAGACAATGGAGATAAGTCTCTTGGGCACCTAAGAAAACCTTGTCTAAGAAATGACCTCACTTGTATATAAAAACCCCCAAAGCCTCAGTGCTAATACTTGAAAGCCTGAACAAAAGACCTGAGGAGCTCTAAGGTACAAAAACAGCTCCTCAAAAGCCATATCCTTAGAGATTTACGGAAACCACTTACAGGATCACTTAACCAGAATGCAAGTTACCAAGTTCATAAAGAGACACAGCTGTCTGTAAACTTAATATGCTCCCCCGGCAGCTTGGTCTCCCACAAGAAGCTCAGATCTTGAACAGCAATTTGTGCCAAAGTTGTACTCACCACTCTCCCTGAGCACAAAACATCATATCATCTATGGACAGAGGGTCAGAAACAAAATGGAAACCGAAGAGGCCGGTGTCAGAGTAGGAGGTGTTGAATGGCTCAAAACTGTGGCAGAGATTATGCTCCACAGCAAGCGCAGCCAGCCTGCTAGACTGATTCTGTAAATAAGGAGATGCTGTCAGCCATTTCACTTTCACCTTCCTCACAGCTCAAATTCTTTCCCACTGAGCTGTTTTCACAAAGACCATAGACAAGACACAGTGGAACACTTTGCTGAAGGAGACCCTAATTTAGAGCTTTCATGTGGTCAACAGATGGGAATCACTGCTGGAAAAAACAGAGACAATGGCCTAGGAGTCCATCCAGCAGAACCATTTCCTTTCCTAGCTGCAGATGAAAAGCAGGTATGCACACCACCATAAGAGTGGGAAAAAAATGGGAAGGACAAGGTCTCCCAGCAGCAGGGATTAGCACAGATATACAGGCCAGACAGATTTCAGACGATAATGGATACAATTCCGAGTTCCATTTGTTCTGCAGTGGTAAGACAAGCTTGCATCATGACAGAGTATTCTGTCCTGCTTCCATCACCACCCTCACTGAGTGGTTAGTTGTGAGGGTGAGAATAAACTGCTGAGAATTCACCAGCTACACCTCTTCCATAGAAGGTTCAGCTCATTTGCCAGTACCACCTCTCAAGAACAGTCCCGGATTAGCCTTTATTACACTTCTATTCTACTTTCCAGGCTCCTAACCCCTTCACAGTTGGAAGTGAACCACAACAGCCTCCCCTAAAGCACATCCACCTAGGATCTCCATAACACTTCACTTGAAAAGGCTCCAGGCTCTCCCTGTTGCACTCCCAAGACTCTTACCTTCCCACCTCCAAAAGTGCGGTCGTAGCGCCCTATGACAGCATTAGCCACATTGAGGACCACGTTGTCTGGATCAGCCCATCCTGGCCCCTCCACAGCAAGAGCAATATGGGCAAGGGGCAGAGCATCATCTCTGGCACGGATCTGGAAAATCATCAAGGAGTGGGGGAGAACTGCATGAACACTGTGATCTGTCTGCAGGTTGCTGCAATGCCAGGCTGACAAACTGGGGCACTTGATGTTATTCCAGTGAAATGAAGGAATCCCAGGCAGAACTGAGGACAAACCAGCTGTTCTGATGTGAGTTTTGCAGCACATCATATGAGCAAGAGCCTCACACTCCTAATGGATTTGGGTCCCACTAAAACCCAACACGTGGCAGTAAGCCCCGAGAACAGAACATGGGAGCACTACCAAGATGGTGCATCATCAGCTTCTCCACGACACACAAACAACTTTTCCACTGAGAAGCAGTTGTAATTGGTTTCACATTCATTCCACAGATGGGCAGCAGCTGCTTGTTTTGATGGGGACCAAAACAACTTTACCTCACTCCCTGTGAAGCGACAGCGTGCGAGGGCAGGCACAGAATCCCCCTTGCATGTAAAAGGCATCCCAGTGAAGTGTTGCTTAGCTGCATCTACCAGTTCTCTGTGGGAAATACCTGGCCATGATAAAGGGAGAGATTTCCAGTCTTAAAATAGACTAATTTACAAAATTATCTGATTTTACATTAGCGATGTGAAACAACTCTGATCACGTGCTTGAAAATACCGAGGCTTCCCAGCGATTTCTACAAAAATCTAGAACTTACCTCCAGCAGCTGCCAGGACCATACGAGGTGCCTTGAAGTGAGTATCAATATATGAAGCCAGATCTACTCGAGTCAGCCTCCTGGAAAAAACACAGAGACCAGGAACATCAGCACCTCCAAATCTGGAAGAATGAGAGGCTTAGGAGAAGCAATTTCATAGTGCAGAGACAGCAATGATTGTCTTTGTTGTGGGGTAACAATGCTTTTTAGAAGCAAGACTGCACTGTGTACTGTGTTTGTCCTGTGCTCTAATTCTAGAACACAAAGAACAGGAATCAGCAACCAAGATGGAGAGTTAAAGACAGACTGGAGAGTACTGAACCCAGTCACTGAGCTAACACAAGGCCACTGCTTTAATGAGCACCTCTAGCTCTCTAATTTTTCTAATAAACTGAGAAGTATGGAAGAAAGTTCAACCTGTTCCTTCCAACCTCAGGAAGGGCTTGCATGAGGTGGCTCTAAGGAATGCGTGCAACATTATAGTTTCACCAGCGCCAATGGGGAAAACACAGTCAGAGTACAAGGGGAAGCCTATGGGCTCAGATCACCCTCACGTACACACTGTGCAGTCATCACACCCAGGAAGAAGCAGTCATGCACCCAAAGGACTGCACCCCTAGGCTGTTCAACACATCCAGCCTGTTGCTCACTTGATGTTCTCTGTGGTCCCTTCAACAGTGTGGGCCAGCGCAGTCCCCTGGTAAGCAGTGGCATGAAGGTAATCAAAGGTGACATCTGTCAGGTTGCTGTCCATTTCCTTCAACTCCTGAAGGATGATGCCACGCTCCTTCTCGATCTGAGAATCCTCCAGCGCACAGTTCTGCACAAGGTCACTCAGAAGCTCTACAACTGCAACACAATTCCTACGTTAGCACCCCACTGCCAGACTGCTACCCAGTGCTGCTTAAAGGAGACACGGGGAGTAAAAACCATGCTGGGGGGGGCATGCAACATAACAGAGTGCTACCCATCCCAAAGCATCTGGGAAGAACAAACGACAGTGGTTTAGCAAGAAGTTTCCAAATCAGTTTGCCAAGCACCCCTGCCAGCAGAGTGCAGGAAACATCTGCAGAAGGTGAAGTATGTCAGAAGCAGGTACCCTTCCAGATACACACTGAATCCTTACAGAGAGTTTGTGATGCCTACAGCACAGCCCATGTATACAATAAGGCCTCTACTCAAATCACTGCCTCTACCCGTAACTGACCCAGAGAAGGCAGCACATGGCAGTACAGAGCACAAGGAGCACCTGCAAGAGCCGCACTGAGGACTCCTCACACAGCAGGTGTCACAAACCTCAGTTGCTAAGCTCCATAAAACAACCACAAACTAGTGAATCCCTCCCATCTTCCCTCTTGGAACTGCAGTGCAGCCTGACATAACCAGAACTCTTGGTTTAGGGATGCACGAACATACAGCCTTGAAGCACCACATCACTGCACTTCTCTCTTCAACTACCAACCAGAACCAACAATTTACTGCTCAGCTTCAACTTCAATCCCTGGTCTGCTGGTAGAAAAGATGCCTGGCAGTAAGAAACAGATGCACATGCACTTACTTAACCTCCCAATCAAACTTTGCCTCTGGCCATCCTACCTTTAGGCATGTCCTTGGACAAGGCTTTTATGTAGAAGGCAGTTTGCTCCCGGGAGGTGTACCCATTCAGGTGAGCACCCAGACTCTCCACTTCCTTCTCAAAGGCTGAGCCGGGTCGCCTCTTTGTGCCCTAAAGGAAACCAGATAAACTCAATTATGAAATGAACAAACTTCCCTTTAGGTCAGAATTAAAGTAATGAAAATAACAATACAGACGTAAAGAGAAAAATCTGTCGTGATTCATAAAAGCCAAGGGCAGGTGCACAAGGCAAGAGATTTAATACTTGGCTCATTTCCTCTAGATAAAGGATGGCTGAGGTGTATTTTGAAAGATCAATACAAACTTTCAAGAAAGTTTGTGTTTATTGAAACACAATAAAGCTGCCTGAAAAAATAAAAGCTGTTATCACCACTAACCAACACAAACTCAGCAAGGAAGGCGACAACCTATGCTGAGACAACAGTATTTGAACAGCACATCCCTGAAGTAAACCGAAAACAAGGCCAAACTAAAAATAAGCAGGTTTCTAGCTATCCAAGTGTCTTCTACTGCCTGAAGAAGACAAATAGAAGAAGAGAAATAGAAGCACCAGACTACTTCTAATACAGGGGTCAACTCCTAAAGAGCTAGCCAGATACTGTAGCTGCCTATGAAGACACAGGCTGAACTTGAGTCAGCAAGACCCACAGTTAGATGTCTTCTGCCCTGCGCACCAGACACCTACATAATTTTAAAATGCAAGAATTGTAGCTTCTGAACTTTGCTGGACCAGTAAGAAAAGCAAAGAATAATAAATGACTACAGGAAATGCTGCTTTGAATTCTCTGTGCTAATCTGAGGAAACACGCTTCATAACACAGTGCCCTATGTGTGTTACACTTGTTAATTACAACATTTTTTCCTTTAAGAGGAAAAAGAAAACTCAGGAAATAGTAATTAAGAGTTATTTTTAATTCATGCATGCTTGGAAGTTGCTGCACATTCAACCAATGAGGACCACATGGGCTAGATGCCTTTTTAGACTTATTTTTATATTGTGTACAAAGACTCCAGGACTCAGATGACCTGATTTACACCCTCTTTCAACAGCCACAGCCTGCGAAATGAGGCAACAGTACACAGACAAAATATTCAGGGCAGCTCTGTGCAGACCTAGCACACATCCTTACCTTAAAGACCATGTGTTCCATAAAGAACCCAGCCCCGTTGGTCTTCGTGTCTTCATAGCGGCTCCCAGCCTCGATCCACAAACCCACCTGGCAGCAAAACCAAGTACCAACATTAGAGAAGAAAACTATCAGCAACCTAATGACACAAACATAACAGCAGGGACAAGAAGCCTGGTCCACAGACATTACACTAGAAGAACCAATATAAGAACAAACTAGCAACTGTTTCCTGCACATATTTTGGGTTTTTCTCTCTCAGCTTCACCAAATCTGTTTTTTCCAGAGGAGTAACTTTTACTGATCACTTACTGCTCATACAAAAACTGTAGGGCTCAGCAAAATTGTAGAGCACGAAAACTTGTCTAAAAACAATACAACACCATTCTGGGTGTCCTGCTGCTATATTAATCCCACCTGTTCACAAAGAGAAGCAGTGGGGTCTCTGTCAAAAGTGCCGGTTTAGAGAGGGGTCTGTTCCTTTTGGAAGACCAGCTGCAGACTAAGCAAGGCTGATTGTTTCAAATAAGCCCCTATTTTATGTTAAACTTACTGTGCAGGTTGGCTGATTGGACTCCTCTGAGGCTACACGGAGACCGTTCTCCAGGGTGGTGACATGGGTCTCAGGAATATTCTGGAGTGTCTGTGCATAGGTGGCAGCACCTCGCTTCCTCGTCAAAGTCAATAAAGCTGCCTGGAAAAATAAAAGCTGTCATCACTACTAACAGACTGTTCCGCTCCGGCCGGCCCGGGAACTCAGAGGCTTGAAGAGGTGAGAAACCCCAGGCAAAAGCCGAACGAAGCGGTCACACCCAAATACCAGGGCGGAGAGAGGACAGCGGCTCGGCGGCAAGCCCCGCATTGAGTTACAGTGACAGCCGCCGCTGCCCCCCGCCCGCTCGGCCCCGCTCTGGGGCCTGGAGGCTCCCACTGCCACCGCCGCCCGGCCCGAACCGCGCGCCGCGTCCCCATGACCTTCCCGGCAGGGGCACGGGCGGGGTCCTGCAGCCACTCCGCACGNTCCCGGGGGATGGGGGTCCAGGGAATGGGGAACCTGGAAAATGGCGGGGACAGGTGCTGGGGAGTGTGGGTCCCGTGGAATAAGCATTCCGGGAATAGGGATCCAAGAGAATGGATATCCTGAAATGGGCATCCTGGGCATTCTCAGAGGGGGGAATGAGAGCACGGAAGAGTACCATCTTTTTTCGATTCTTTAGCAGCAGTGAAACCAGCAACAGGGATAACTCCTTAAAAATAAAAATTAACACAAGTCCTCTAAGGGGTAATTCTTGCAAAATACAAAGACATCCTTTTGTTCACAGGCCTGGAGTATTTAGCTTTGGAAAATCAACTCATTTACAAATGTAGCTGCAGGAGGTGGCCACTGTTACTATAATTAACTTTTATGTGTGTTATAAGTAAATAAATGTTTCCAAGGGGTTGGTCTGTTATAAGCAAATGAACGTTTCTAATGGGTTGAATTTGTAGTGGATGTTTCTATGAGTTCAATCTGTAAGTAGAGTTGAAGTAGTAAGTAGGTAAATGTTTCAGATGGTTAAGTGTTGTGGGTGGGGACTGTTCTGAGGGTTCCATGTTGGAAGAGGGGATGGAAAGTATAGACAAGCTAAAAATAGGATGATAACAGGCAAGCAGAGCCAGCACTCCAAGCCTCGATTGGTGGATGCAATGGACCAATCATTCAATGCCCTGGAAAAATGATTGGTCCAGAACGATTCTTCACAAAGCCCAATCAGAACCCTGACAATGAGCCAACCAGGGAGAGGATCCTGAGCACCCCAATCAGGAGGCAAAATGGAAGATAAAAAGCACTGTTGGGACTCTGCCAAGGGTTCTCCGGTGAAACTTTGTTTTCTCAGGAGCACCCAGCCTTCTACGCTGTTACTTTGTTTTTAGTCTCTGGCTTGTAGAGTGGAGCCTAAACCTATCCTGGGCTCCGGTCCTCAGCAGCGAGTTTCAATAAACGAGTGCCCTTTTTCTTGTCCTCATTTGAGTCCTGGCCTCATTTATAACATGTGTATAACCTTTAGTGGGGATCCATCCTTATGATGCGCATTACGTTTTATAAGGAAAGAGGTATTGTTGAATGGCTTCAGTGAAAAAAATCTTAAATGTACTCTGAATAGAATTAGGATCCAATAGAGCAAGTATTTCAGGAAAGCCTGAGATATTGCCTTTGATGAGATCCCTTCTAAGAGGTTCACTTAAGGGACTCAATGCTCCATCCAAATACTGGCAGATCAGTCAGAGGAGAAAAGCAATCTTTTTTAATGGTCCTATTGAAATGTTAATTTTGAGAAATTAAGGATTTTAGGAGAGTTAAGATCATAGTCAAAGCAGATGTTGCTGAGTTAGCTGAAGTAGATAGATAAGCTTTTGTCTGTAGCTAACAGAAGCTGGATTTAGATAAGCTACCCCGGCTCTAGTAATTCATTGCTTTTAAGCTATTCTTGCAATACAAAACAATAGCCAGTATTCCCCTTGCTAGAAAAATGGGAAACCATAAATTCTACCAAGGATTCGTCTGTCACGTTTGTCACAAATACACTGCAAAGGTAAAAAGGTCAGGAGGAAGACTCCTTTTACTTCATCATTTTAATTGACCCCTCCTCAGAAAAGACCACCGACTCATTTCAGGGAACAAACCACACATGCTTAATAGCCTTCTTGCCAATTAGCATACGAAGCGGAGAAGAGAGGTGACAAGAGTATGAATATGCATTTGTATTTTGTGTATTCAACACTTTTGTAAATAAAAGGCTTTGTAATCACCTGTGAACTTCGCAGTGCGCATTAGGGAGCTATCCCACGCGCACTGCCTGGATGTTGTAATAACACTTTCTAACTTAACTGTTAGAGAGCCTTTGTCCCTCACAGTTGGATATCGATATTAGATGGATATTCATATTTTAGTAATTCACTTTGGGAAGACAGGGCTTGCAAGGAGTTTGCAGGTACTTTCTGGTCTGTTGCTTACATTCCAAGAAAGTGTATTAAATACTGAAATGGCCTATGGAAGGTGAAGGGATTGTGAATGTGGAAGCCCAGTGCATGGCTGCCTCAGAAAGGAACTCATCAAAGCCCTTTAAATCCCAACACACAAGTTGTGAGTTGGCAATGTATGCCACTTTTTACCAAATCACAGCAAAATGCTGATCACAAAAAGAGGCCATTAGGTCAGATACAGTATGAAGCAGTATGAAAGAGGAAAGCAGCTCAGAGCATCAACCCTGGCAAGCGGTATAAGAAATGTCAGTATTCTTATTGACATTAGCAGAAATCTGTATTGAATCAACGAAAATTACAAACTAAGCAAAAGAAAACAGGACTGATGACTACTCTGGCATATAGTTTCCTAACAGAGATTTTTAAAATGTAAAGATTGTATCATCCTTTAATCTGAAGGAAGGTATTAAAACAACAGTTAGGAAATGGCATCAAATGCTAGAAAGACTTAGGGCAGCATACTTTTAGACAGAAATGCCACTGATACACTGAGAAAACTGACACCGGTGCAGCAACATTATACTAAACCCCAGAAATGTCCACTACTTCACTGTCTGGCATTTCATTAATATGCACATAGCAGCTCTGCAACATTTCTACTGATTTCCTTAGCAAACCACTAGTTTCTTCCATGCCAAGATTTTAGGTAGATGATGTTAGAGATACAAATCTATGCCCTTCAAGTGAAGCATATTGTAGAGAGAAAACCCTGTCTGAGATGCGCAGGCATTCCATTTTCTAGACAGACCAAAGAAAAAGCAAAGCAAGCTGTAGGATTTTGTACTTGCTATTACAAAATACCTGCTGGCAATGGTAAATGAACTAGCAGAAAATCCGCATAAATGAGACTTGAGGCAAACAACCCTTTGAAGAGAATTATGGTGAGATAAATAAAAACAACACATTTCCAGGCTATTGAGATACTTCAAATGTCAGAAAAAGATTAAGAGGCTGAACTAATGGGGAAAGATTAAAAGAATCCCAAGAAAAACTTGACCAAAATTTCTGAATGATATGGGCAACTGACCTGTTTAAAACTTCAGGAAATCAGTGACCGGTGATTTAGATGAATGATTGAAGTAATTTGCACCTTCTGCTCCTTTTTCATGTGTCAGCATTACAGGGTGAATTGTGCCCATGGAGTCAAGTTTATTTGGATTATATTTTTAGCTTTAGAAGAGAAGTCCAGCAGCTGAAGTACCTATTACTGCTGTCATACCCAGGAACAGAGATTTAATTCAAGTCCAATTACAAATAGTGATACTAAGAGGATAGGATTGGTCTTTTTCATTATGCTCTTTTTGTTTTTACAGCCTGCACTGATCCTGCTGTAACTTTTTAATTAGCTTCTCCCTAAATAGGGGGAAGTCAAATTAAATTTCCCTCCCTCCNAAGCAGATGTTGCTGAGTTAGCTGAAGTAGATAGATAAGCTTTTGTCTGTAGCTAACAGAAGCTGGATTTAGATAAGCTACCCCGGCTCTAGTAATTCATTGCTTTTAAGCTATTCTTGCAATACAAAACAATAGCCAGTATTCCCCTTGCTAGAAAAATGGGAAACCATAAATTCTACCAAGGATTCGTCTGTCACGTTTGTCACAAATACACTGCAAAGGTAAAAAGGTCAGGAGGAAGACTCCTTTTACTTCATCATTTTAATTGACCCCTCCTCAGAAAAGACCACCGACTCATTTCAGGGAACAAACCACACATGCTTAATAGCCTTCTTGCCAATTAGCATACGAAGCGGAGAAGAGAGGTGACAAGAGTATGAATATGCATTTGTATTTTGTGTATTCAACACTTTTGTAAATAAAAGGCTTTGTAATCACCTGTGAACTTCGCAGTGCGCATTAGGGAGCTATCCCACGCGCACTGCCTGGATGTTGTAATAACACTTTCTAACTTAACTGTTAGAGAGCCTTTGTCCCTCACAGTTGGATATCGATATTAGATGGATATTCATATTTTAGTAATTCACTTTGGGAAGACAGGGCTTGCAAGGAGTTTGCAGGTACTTTCTGGTCTGTTGCTTACATTCCAAGAAAGTGTATTAAATACTGAAATGGCCTATGGAAGGTGAAGGGATTGTGAATGTGGAAGCCCAGTGCATGGCTGCCTCAGAAAGGAACTCATCAAAGCCCTTTAAATCCCAACACACAAGTTGTGAGTTGGCAATGTATGCCACTTTTTACCAAATCACAGCAAAATGCTGATCACAAAAAGAGGCCATTAGGTCAGATACAGTATGAAGCAGTATGAAAGAGGAAAGCAGCTCAGAGCATCAACCCTGGCAAGCGGTATAAGAAATGTCAGTATTCTTATTGACATTAGCAGAAATCTGTATTGAATCAACGAAAATTACAAACTAAGCAAAAGAAAACAGGACTGATGACTACTCTGGCATATAGTTTCCTAACAGAGATTTTTAAAATGTAAAGATTGTATCATCCTTTAATCTGAAGGAAGGTATTAAAACAACAGTTAGGAAATGGCATCAAATGCTAGAAAGACTTAGGGCAGCATACTTTTAGACAGAAATGCCACTGATACACTGAGAAAACTGACACCGGTGCAGCAACATTATACTAAACCCCAGAAATGTCCACTACTTCACTGTCTGGCATTTCATTAATATGCACATAGCAGCTCTGCAACATTTCTACTGATTTCCTTAGCAAACCACTAGTTTCTTCCATGCCAAGATTTTAGGTAGATGATGTTAGAGATACAAATCTATGCCCTTCAAGTGAAGCATATTGTAGAGAGAAAACCCTGTCTGAGATGCGCAGGCATTCCATTTTCTAGACAGACCAAAGAAAAAGCAAAGCAAGCTGTAGGATTTTGTACTTGCTATTACAAAATACCTGCTGGCAATGGTAAATGAACTAGCAGAAAATCCGCATAAATGAGACTTGAGGCAAACAACCCTTTGAAGAGAATTATGGTGAGATAAATAAAAACAACACATTTCCAGGCTATTGAGATACTTCAAATGTCAGAAAAAGATTAAGAGGCTGAACTAATGGGGAAAGATTAAAAGAATCCCAAGAAAAACTTGACCAAAATTTCTGAATGATATGGGCAACTGACCTGTTTAAAACTTCAGGAAATCAGTGACCGGTGATTTAGATGAATGATTGAAGTAATTTGCACCTTCTGCTCCTTTTTCATGTGTCAGCATTACAGGGTGAATTGTGCCCATGGAGTCAAGTTTATTTGGATTATATTTTTAGCTTTAGAAGAGAAGTCCAGCAGCTGAAGTACCTATTACTGCTGTCATACCCAGGAACAGAGATTTAATTCAAGTCCAATTACAAATAGTGATACTAAGAGGATAGGATTGGTCTTTTTCATTATGCTCTTTTTGTTTTTACAGCCTGCACTGATCCTGCTGTAACTTTTTAATTAGCTTCTCCCTAAATAGGGGGAAGTCAAATTAAATTTCCCTCCCTCCTGGTGGAGGTTTAACATTTGGGTTGTTGAGCTTAAAAATGGAACTGGAAGTAGCAGGAATGACTGTATTTTAAGTGCCTGGTCCTTTAAGACCATCTCAGTTTGATAAAAGCTACATGCTATTGACTAAAGAATATTCTGTTTCCCCTAAGACCAGATGCATGCAATTTAATAAAACTTTCTGTAATAACCCCAGTAATACAAAATAGTCAGAAATAGCAGGAAGAATTATTTAGGGAACCAACCTTCTCACCCTCTTTTGGAGTCAGCATAATCTGGTAGCTGAAGTAACAAACTTGAGAACATAAATCTCCCTACTACTGAGAAGTTGCTGACACAGGAACCGCCTAAGCTCTGTGACTTTCTCCTTTTCATTCGCTAGTTAGGCTTAGTGGACTAAAATTGACTGGGTCATTCAAAGACTAATGCTAACCTAGTCAGAGGTCTATGGAAAGTCCAAAAATAATCTGAGTTGTTCTTAGACAATGAGAAATGGAACCAGAACTACCAATATGTTTATTTGCAACATATCCCTAAAACCTACTCCATTCTATTTATATCTAATTTGTAGCCACCATTAAACCAGGAAAAGATGATAGTTACTGACATCAGCAAGGGAAGGATTATAAAGAACTAGTCCCATTAATAATCATATAGACAGTAACTCTATCATTAAAATGTAAGCACTTTTAATATCATGACCCATAAATTTAGTATTAAACAGCATTTATAAATATTCTTATAATATATATATGAATTTACATCTGCTGAGAAACATATGCCCGAAAAGAATCCAGATTTCTTCATTTTTTGTGCATCTTAGTAAGACTCTTCTCCAACAGAGAGGACACATAAGAGTTAAATTTCCATTCTGCATCAATGCACTTTCTGGAATATTATGATTCTTGTCTGAAAGCAATGTAATGCAGTAATAAACAGAACTAAGATGATGTATTAGTTTGGCATGGATGGTAAAAAAAAAAAATCGGTGATCTGCTTTGGAACTGACAGCCAAGTTGGACAATCAGGTAAAAAGTGTACACCCCTGGGGACACACCGCTTAAATACAGGAATCTTGGGAAATCTCGCTCTTTTCTTGCTGCGGCCACCATGAGGTAATTTGGGGCAGGAAGAAGCCGGGCCCAGCGAAGGGCCCGCTGCCCATGTGGCCGGGCCGGGGTGGCCGTACCGGGGCCGGGACAGAGCAGACGGGATGGGGCTAGCCCTAGGGGAGCTGAGCCGGGTCCCAAGCCCCGCAGACACCGGCAGAGCCATGGCTGTGAACATGCAGCCGATCCTGTGTCTGCCCCACGGCGCGGGCCAGGCCGAAGGAGATTGCCCTGGTCCCCCCAGCCCCCGGGTCC
>WBMY01001275.1:0-10686 GCA_013397315.1 Donacobius atricapilla
ACTTGTATGCTTTCTATTAACAAGAAACAATATTCCATATTAAGCTTAAAACCTTTTACTATCTTGCTAAGCATGTTTTTCTGTTGTAAGATCTATCCTAACCAAACCCAAGACTCAGACTACTGTTTAATGTCCTTGCTTGCTGTACTATTGTAACTTTTCCNGCACAAATCATATCCATTTATCACAGCATGAGAATGGCATCATGGAAAGTGGGGCTTTCTTCAGGGAATCCAGAAAGATGCACTCACTTTCCAAGAAATGGTTCTGAGAAGAAAGGGATGGAAGGGATGGGTATGAGAGAGTCTCACAGAAACAGGGCCACTGTCCAGGATAATGCTCATTACCAAGGGAAGTGTCCAAAACTATCTCTCATGCAGGGAGCAGTGGGCTGGCACTCATCCGTGGTACCCTTTGAGGTGCATGGGGGCCCTTCTGAAGCCCATAACCTCATACTCTGAGTGGGGCCTACAGACAAACCTCTGAGACCATCTCTGCCTGGACATGGGCACAACGGAGAAGCAGGGGCTGATAGGAGAGGACAGGGACACCACAAAGTCAGAGTCAGATAGAGCCAACTTCTCCCACCGGGGATGGGCTGGGAGAGGGACAACCCCAGCCAGCTAAGGATGTTATTCATGAGTTTAAAGACAAACTGTGAAGAGCCACCCCTCTTTGCTTCTTGTTAGGAATAAATTCCTAAACTTCTTAAGTTGATTAAGTCAGTTGCTAATGGTTAATGTTAATGGTTAATTGTTAATGTTAACTACTGTTAAAAGTAAGTTTCCAAGTTGTTTTGAATTGCCCTGTTCTGGTTAATGTACTACTTTGTTGTTTCTGTCCCCAGTTATCAAAAATACCCAGTTTTATTAATCCCCTTACCATTCCCATTGCGTCGGGTAATGCCTCCACTGTTCCCCAAAATGGCACCCGCGACTAAAGAGGAGGAGACAACAACCACTTATATGCAAATTAAAGAGCCCCTGGCTCAATTTGAGGAAAAACACCCCTAAAATGACGAGCCCAAATGACACCTGGAGAAACTAAGCACAGAGCCCATCGAGTAGAAGGTAGAGCCGTCCTCTCGTCACATTTTTAAGACATAGGTGTCGTCACCATAACCTTAATGGAACTGGACTAGAGTGACACCCTGGACTTTGAGCCAATAAGTGTCCCTGTGTGGATTCCTGTGAGGACAGAAGTCCCAGCTCTGCCTTAAGGCAAAGCTGCACTCCTCCTCCTCCTCCTCCTCCACTGCGGCACCCAAGGGAGCAGCGGCGGTGTGCGCGACCCCGCGGGCCCCCACCCCAGAGCTGATTCTAATAAAGGCCATAAAGAGGAGCTAGCCCATTTATGTCGCTTCTGCTGTCACTCCTCTAATTGCCCATGGAACTGCAGCCCTGGTCCAGAGGCTCCAGAGGAGAAATTTATGAAGAAATAGTGTGACAGCTACAGCTGGTCTGTAAGCTGCACAGATAAATTGGCCATTAGAGACCTCAACTCGACCAGCCTTGTTCATTAGAGAATAGAAGTAAACACGTCCCCGGGTGTGATAATGATAGGTTGGATTCCAGCTCAGAGGACACCAGCCAATCCCATTAATTATGAATGCAGACGTATAATTGGCCAGCGAGCTGCGTGGTGTTAAGACCTCGACCAATCAGGTGTGTAAGCGTAGGAAATTTGAAGCTGCTATAAAAAGGAGAGCCCATGATTAAAGTTTGGCTGTTGTCGCATGAACTCAGTGTGTTTGCTTGTGTGCCTCTCTCCAAAACTGCAACAGAATAGCACCTGTATGCCACAGAGCAAAACAGTTATACGTATAAGACATTTACACGATTCTCCAGGGAGACTGGACAGTTATTTGCAAGAGAAATGTAGATGGGAAATAAAATGCAGAACTACTGGAAAATCCAAGAGTAAGAATAGCTCAAAGTGGGTAGAGTACTCGTGAGGGGTATTATATACCTGTGCACCTTCTCACTCCTGAAGCAGACATTTTATTATCAGTTCTGGAAGTCAGATATTGGGCTAGGTAAACCCTTTTCTAATTCAGTTTTATGTTCTTAAAAGGTAAGAAGAGAGGGAAAAGAAGGGTCCCAAAAAATGAAGAAAATTATGCTGACTATTATCATCTCCTAAGGTGTAGGAGGACAGAGGAACTGAAGTGTAGGTGGGAACTAGCACTGTGGTGACAAGCCTTATAAGTGAGAACAAAAAGTTCAAACTTTCCTCCTAGAAGAAACCAGGACCTGGCTGTAAAAGAAGAACTAACTCACTGCGTGTGGCAAGAAAATAATATGCTTTTGACAGCAGCATGTTTGATGCATTGAAAAAGAACAAATTAGGATGCAGAGGAGGATTGCGGCAAGTGTTCTATATCAGACATGAGGGAATAATTTTTTATAAGGGAATACATAGACTTTGAAGTGAGGTCCTACTAGTCATGTTTCTTCCAGTTAAGGATTCTAAACTGTGAAAACCAAAAGGTACTTATTGTGCTATACCTGGGAACACAATGTTCCTTACTATGGATTCATAATCAAATCAGGTCCCACTATGTTTGCATGTAATACTAGAATTATGAGTCATAATCCAGATGAAATCACAATGGCAGGCTTCTTTCTGATTAAGAGGATAGAAAATACATAGAGGTACTTATTGTAACATTAGAAAAATGTAAAATGTTTACGATATACTTTGGCTTTAACCTTTCACATTCTTTGATTTGAGAGATTTCTTCATCAAGACTTTACTACACAAGAGGAACCAGAAATAATGGGAAGTGCCACTAAGAAAGAGTTGGAGAAAAAAATTGTAAATAGCCTCTTACTCCATCACTAGACATCACTGAAGAGAGCCTGACACTCCTCTCTTTGCACCTCCCTTTCAAATTCATTGTTGAGGCTCCCCCTCAGCCAGCTGTTTAGCCCCTGATCCAAACATGGAGATCCCCAGCTCCCTCAGCCATGCCTCACAGGAGGTTTGACCCAGTCTCTTTGTCATCTTGATGGTCCTTTGTCGGAAGCTTTCCAGTATGCCAGCACCTCTTATGCTGGGAAGCTAAGGACCAAAAACAGTGCTCCAGGTCTGTAAAGTAAAACGGAATCATTCCTTCTTTAGACCTGCTGGCATCTCATCTCCTAGCACAGCTAAGGATACTGTTTGTCTACTGTGCAGCAAGGACATTGTTCATTTCGGTGCCCACAAAGCCTCCCAGATTCTTTGCTGCCAAGCTGCTTCCCAGCCTGTGCTGGTGCCTGGGGTTGTACCTCTCTGGGAGTAGGACTTTGCAGTTCAAGTCACTGAACTTTATAAAGTTCCTGTCATCCCTTTCTGCAGCCTGTCCACGTTTGTCTGGATGGCAGCCATGACCCTCTGGTGCATCAGTCACTTCTCATAGTGACTCCAGTTGGACACCTCAACTCTTTTGCCTCTCTTTACCTGAAAACTTACCCTGTTTTTACACAAGAAAATATACTTACTGCTAAAGAAATAATACCGTATGTTCAGAAATTCCTTCACCAGCAGCTGAAACTTGAAACTGAGAAGTAAACTGGAATACTGTTGTCTGAATTTACCACAAGTTAAAAAATTCTTTGAGATTAGATGTTTCTAACCTTTGACATTTTCTTTAATGCATGAGCAATTTTCCTCTGGATTGACATCTCCCAGATCTCATTACATCTGGAGAACCTTTGCAGTATCCTGAATATCCAGCAAATTAGTGTTGCTTGCTGGTCATTTATCAGACTCTGCAATATTCAGTGCTCTTGTTTCAGAATAAGATAAAGCTCAAGATGGGTAATGTCGGCCAGCTCTGAAGTATATAGTGGGAATAACCTCAAGACAAAAAGGCTGTGACATAAAGATCTTCAGGGAAAACATGAATAAGTATTCAGATTATCTTCCCAACAACAAAAAAAATTGCTAAATGTGCATAAGAGAAGCCAGTAAGACACTTAAATCTCATTCAGCCAAGTGTGTGTTGTTCAGCTCTTTTTATTTATGTTGTTAGTCCTATTCAATTTTACCTGTATGGTTCCATTTATAGTTCTAAGAATAGAGTAATAAATGGTAAAAATAGAAAGCGAATATATACTATTTCATCAGATATATACTACTATTTCACTTGATCTTAACATGAATTCATTCTCCTTTTAGATAGCTGATGTTATTCAGTACTTGCCAAGTTCCCTTCATGTCTGCACTTCTTCAGGCTAGGGTAGTAGAGAGGTTTCATGTTAGATCACCTTTTATCCTATGCACAGTCTTGTATACCATTCTCTCTGATTAATCCCTCTGGCGAGGTTTTCAGCAATTGGTCATATAAAAAAAAAGTATATATACCATCAATTCAACTTTGTAAGTCTTTTAAAGATGGAAGCAAAGAGAGGACCCAGTGATATTTCATCAGCCAGTCTCCCTGGTTTGATTACTTGAGAATGGCCACCTCAGTTCTTCATAAACTCAGTCTGTAAGAAGTGAAAGAACAAGACACACACTGTTCCAATGGGAACTTAGTAACAGAAAAAAAAAAAAAAAGCTTTTAATTTTTTTTTACAATCTCTGTAGCTTTTCTCTGTCATTTGTACCAAGCTAGTTTTGCCAAACCATGCACAAAAGTTCAAATTATTAATTCCATGACACACATTTCTTTTGAGGAAAATATATTTTAAAGGACAGTCTTGAATTGCTGTTATACTGGGTTCTTTTCGGTCCTTGACAGAGCATTATAAATGGATAAAGAGGGCTGCTAAGCAGATGATAATTCCTTAGCTAAAAATTGATAACAGAAAGTGACTTCTTTTCACTTTCCATGGCATCAGATAGTTCTTGGTTTATTGGCCTATAGCTCATCAAATTATTCCCGTGGCTGCAGGATGAATGAGTCTATGTCTACATATATGTGAGGCCAGTTGATGTAATGTCCAAATGCCAAAACATGTGAGAATGTATTGGATACCTGTCTTACACACTTAGTCCTGGGCCATGTAATCCATTCCTGTGATAGGTGTCAAATTAATTTAGAATGTCACATGGTACTAGAGAGAATGTTTTTCTAGCGCTAATGAAATGAGTTCATGTAAAATTTTGAAGATTTTTGCCAATATTTTTGTCTTTTTTATTGGATAATAAAAGCTATAGGAACTCTAGTTTGAGGATTCAATTAATAGAAGAGATATTTTACTGTGGAGCTGGTTAAATTGTAGGCTCCACAGACTATAAAGGTGATAGTCTAAAGTAATGATTAGGAGTCCTAATCATTTGGCGGCCAAAGATACAGAAAAGAGATTGAGGAAGAACATTTGTTCACATTTCAGAAAACTGATTGCTAAACCTGGCAGAAGAGAAAGGATGAATTGTTGGCAAATTAACTAAAGGAAGGAGAGAGGGGTATTGACAGGGAAGGAGAGGGTAGAGCAAAATAGAGGAGGACTCTTGAGCTGTTGGATCCCAGAGTAACTGGAAATAACTTGGTCAAATAACAGTGCCATGACCTAAAGGGTTGTTGGGCCTGTGGGTGGGTGGAGAGCATGGCTGTAGCTCCATAGAATTCCATAATACACAGAGATTTTGTATAGTTCTGTACTTTTTTACACATTACCACACATACCACAAAAAATAACCCTGGCATGTAAACGACCATGAAGATCACCAGTAACAGGATAACTATGAGTAATAAAGTGTATATATTTATATATAATACTAATATAAATTTCTATCAATAACCAAATACACCAGCAATCAGTAGTGGAGCAGCAGTAAATACAGCAACATCTAATATAACAGCAGCAGCCAGCTAGGAACATCCTACCAGAAGCAGGTAGTGTACAGCTAGATGTAGTAGTATACAACTAGGTATATACTAGACATATACTATTGCAGGTATATAAACATACCATTGGTGAATAAGATTATCAAGAGTATGCCACCAAATATATTTGTGATAGGTTACTTACATGGATATATACACACACATACTGATATGTATAAAAATATAAAGTGAATTATACAGATTTCAGAAGAGGCCAAACAATAACAAAAGGTGATGATCTGTTCCTACAGGGAAGATCTAACTATGCCAGAGGTGGAAAAACAAACCTATAAAGAAGAGGGGGACCAATAACGTAACAGGCAGAGTCTCACCTCAAAAAGGGTTGTGTCAAGGAGTCTCATGCCAGCCAGGCATCCCTGGGGGGAGTCCATGATCTCTTAGAAAGTCTAAGATTCTTAAAAAGAGTCTTACATGCAACATGAGAAGATCTCATAGAGACAGGCTCCATTTTTGACAAAAATTAGGTTCCTTTTTTATCTTAGACATGACAGGTCATAGGGTACCACATTTTTAAAAAACCACCTGTTCATTTTGGCTTTTCCGCTGTATCAGCCAACAATGATGATGTTTTCTGTTCTTTCAAATAAATTCTATTTTTCCAGACTTTTTCGCTCTTGCATATGTTGCTGTACTTTTATTGTTACACTTTTTCAATTTGCTGATAATGTTTCTTGGCTTTGCACTTAGTCTTGGTGGCTCAGGATATCTCCGTTTTCTAGGTATGGCAGCTGTATTTTGAAGAGGCTAGTTGCACTTTTCAAGGATGCTTTTGATTCCAAACCCCAATTTCTAGGCTCACAGCTCCTAGGCTGGAGCAATTTCTTTGTCAATATTTTTCAGTAGACATTTTCTTGTCTTCACTAACCTTCCTCTTCTAAGAAGGAACATGTCAGATGGCAGTGGGGCTGAGAGATTTCACTGGACCTTGGGCAGATATGTTCACAAGCAGTGCCTCCTTCTCCTTGCTAATGCCCTGCCACTCCCTCTTATTCCTGGTTCTTATTCCACGGCATGGAAACAGAATTAGGTGTCTGTTCCAGCTGAAAGCTTCTAGAGTCATTTGTAAATAAATAAAGCAGCATGGGGATGAGGCATTAGAGAAAAGAAGGATCTTATTTAAGCTCACTGGCCCTTTACTATTCTGCATCTCTTCTTCACTCCCTGTGATGCAACATCAACAGAGACACTAGAAAAAGCAGGAGAAATCAACAGTGAGTGAAATCACAGGCTTTGTCTCTCCCACCCTTGGGGAATAAATAAGACAGGAAAGAAGTAAAAAAAAAAAATCCAGAGTCCCAACTTTTGTCAGCCTTGCCCCAGGCCAGTGAAATTTAATGTGACTTAGAAGCTCATTAAAATGTGAAAGCAATTTGGTTAGGATGAAAAACGAAAAAATCTGAAAAGGAAAGAATATGAAGACAAGACAGGCCAGATAGGCATAATGAATACTAAGTTACATACAGTTTAGCTCCAAAAATATTTATAACATAAAACATAAAAAGAAGCAGGCTTTCCACAAGTATATACTTCCAAGGAGAAAAGTAAAACCCTGTTTGATTCAGGCATGACTGTACTTTTTGGTATTCTTGCATTGTGACAAGCATTGGCCATAATTTTTAAAGTAGAGATGTTTTGTCTTCTTAACTCAGTATCTGTGTCAATTATGTCTGTATGAGGCAATAAAAAATCGGATCTCAAACTGAATTTGTGTTATGAGGCAGACATCACCCTGTTGAGGACTTGCAAAATGGCCTGTGAAACTTAAAAGGGGGAATTCTAGTGCCAGTGAAATTGCTGGTTCAGACCCAATATCAGGTTAAATTTAAAACATCCTTTTCTATCCTGGTATTTGTACCATGTTTCTTATGGTTTCTATGTAGAAGGAAGAAAAAATAAGAAATAAACAAAGAGCCTTGAATATCAAATACAACTGAGACATTTTAATTTAGATCACAGATAGAAAAATTGAAATTTGATTATTGTTTCTAATAATTCATCAAGTTCTAATTCAGATCCAGCTGGATTTTTCTATACAAATGAAGAGAAAATAGTGAACCGTTATTTTTAATTTAAAGATTTTTAGCAGTTTGATACTATTTCTTATTGTCCCTTTATTTTGTTCTATCTCCTCCAATTGTTTTCATTAGCAGACACCGTGCATTTTTTGCCTCTGGCCATGAGCACAGAAATTAGTCCACTGCATTATTTAGAGAGGTTGATCAAGTCTTCCTAGTATAGGTAGAAAAAAGGTATGAAGTACTATCTTTTACCCTCAAAAAGACAGGCATGAGTGCTCAGCATGAATCAAATGAACTTTAAAATTAGACAAAACTTTATCCATTCTGATTCCCTCATTCCCACAATTAATAAACCCCAAACAAAAAATAAAAACAAAAACCACTCCTCTCCTAGCAACATGAAGAGTGTTTTATTTAAAAAACAGAGTGTAAGCTGGAGATGAGATTGTCCTACATTTTAAGCATATTAACAAGTTTTCACATGTTCGTATTTCCTCTGACCTCTGAATAAACGAAATGAATAAGCTAGCCTGCTTGTCTGCACTACATTTCAGAGTGTTAATACAAAGGAACTTAGGNCATTCACACTGCTTTTAACCCGGCTTCCCTTTTTGCTAGCGTCAGCCTCTGTTTCACCCACATTATCCTTTTCTTTTTTCTCTGTGTCTTCACATTCACTGCCGTATGTTTTGCCCAGTTCATGCAGTTGCCTTGGGGGCGAAGTTATTGCTGTGCTGTACATTTCCTGCCTGGCTGAAAGCCAAAAAAAAAAAAAAAGTGCTACTAGCGTAAAAACANTATACAGTTCACGTCCACGAAGGTGATAGCAGTGTGAAGAAATGTCACTGTGCAGCAGGGTCACTGTCGCCGTGCCCCTCAGCACGTCCACCCGGCCTGCCGGGCTGGCCCTGCCAGGGCGGGCAGCGGGCGGGCACAGCTCCGTCCGCCGGGCGGACCGGGCCGATGCCCCGAGCTCCTCAGCACACCCAGCTCCAGGCGGCAGCGGGGGGATGAGTGCGGGGACAGCGGCGAGGATAAAGGAGGCCTCTGTCGAGGACTGCCGCACCAGTTTTATTGGGNCCCAACTTTTGTCAGCCTTGCCCCAGGCCAGTGAAATTTAATGTGACTTAGAAGCTCATTAAAATGTGAAAGCAATTTGGTTAGGATGAAAAAAGAAAAAATCTGAAAAGGAAAGAATATGAAGACAAGACAGGCCAGATAGGCATAATGAATACTAAGTTACATACAGTTTAGCTCCAAAAATATTTATAACATAAAACATAAAAAGAAGCAGGCTTTCCACAAGTATATACTTCCAAGGAGAAAAGTAAAACCCTGTTTGATTCAGGCATGACTGTACTTTTTGGTATTCTTGCATTGTGACAAGCATTGGCCATAATTTTTAAAGTAGAGATGTTTTGTCTTCTTAACTCAGTATCTGTGTCAATTATGTCTGTATGAGGCAATAAAAAATCGGATCTCAAACTGAATTTGTGTTATGAGGCAGACATCACCCTGTTGAGGACTTGCAAAATGGCCTGTGAAACTTAAAAGGGGGAATTCTAGTGCCAGTGAAATTGCTGGTTCAGACCCAATATCAGGTTAAATTTAAAACATCCTTTTCTATCCTGGTATTTGTACCATGTTTCTTATGGTTTCTATGTAGAAGGAAGAAAAAATAAGAAATAAACAAAGAGCCTTGAATATCAAATACAACTGAGACATTTTAATTTAGATCACAGATAGAAAAATTGAAATTTGATTATTGTTTCTAATAATTCATCAAGTTCTAATTCAGATCCAGCTGGATTTTTCTATACAAATGAAGAGAAAATAGTGAACCGTTATTTTTAATTTAAAGATTTTTAGCAGTTTGATACTATTTCTTATTGTCCCTTTATTTTGTTCTATCTCCTCCAATTGTTTTCATTAGCAGACACCGTGCATTTTTTGCCTCTGGCCATGAGCACAGAAATTAGTCCACTGCATTATTTAGAGAGGTTGATCAAGTCTTCCTAGTATAGGTAGAAAAAAGGTATGAAGTACTATCTTTTACCCTCAAAAAGACAGGCATGAGTGCTCAGCATGAATCAAATGAACTTTAAAATTAGACAAAACTTTATCCATTCTGATTCCCTCATTCCCACAATTAATAAACCCCAAACAAAAAATAAAAACAAAAACCACTCCTCTCCTAGCAACATGAAGAGTGTTTTATTTAAAAAACAGAGTGTAAGCTGGAGATGAGATTGTCCTACATTTTAAGCATATTAACAAGTTTTCACATGTTCGTATTTCCTCTGACCTCTGAATAAACGAAATGAATAAGCTAGCCTGCTTGTCTGCACTACATTTCAGAGTGTTAATACAAAGGAACTTAGGTGCATTTGATGTGTGAAGATGATGAATAACAATGGAATACATCTGGCAAATGTGATACAAAGGTTAAAGTCAAGTTCACCACAGAAGTAGTTGCATTTTGATGGAGCCAAATAATCACATCTTTCTCTTTTTCTGTGGTGTATACATAGCATCCAAAACAGATTACATAAAAAATATTAAGAATTTAAGGTCAAGTACTCAAGAGCACGGCAATTTCCTGAGAGAAACCCCATAAACCTTAAAAATTCCCCTTGTGCAAATGTTTTATGACGGAGTTTGTAATTAGAAATTACTTTTTTAATAGGAAGCTTCTGGTGTTGTGGCATGAATCAGCCATTACAAGGAGAGAGCTGTACTTTGTGCTACAAGAGTATGCAGCGGTGTATAAACCACCAGCTTCATTCCAGCTTTCAGAGAGACGGATTCTTTAACAGCATCCAGACACTC
>WBMY01001275.1:10933-22795 GCA_013397315.1 Donacobius atricapilla
AGGCGCCAGCGGGGGGAGAAGTGCGGGGACAGCGGCGAGGATAAGGGAGGCCTCTGTCGAGGACTGCCGCACCAGTTTTATTGGGAGCTCAGTCCGAGCCTCCTCGCTTCAGGGGCAGAGCCCCGAGCAGAGGCTGAACACTTACTTCTTGCGGAGGTGGGGAAAAGCGAAAGGACAGGGGATCCACCAATTAGGGATAGTCAAAGAGTGGTCCCAGGGGTGAGGGGCACCCTCAGGGGCCAATCTCCCTGAGAGGGAGGGGGATTCCTCTGGCTACAGCCTATCACTCGATGCCCTTCTGAGAAGCTTCCAGACCCTGGGAAGGGCCCCGGAGTGACAGGCATGGCTCCAGAGAAGGGGATCGGGGAAAGGATACGTTTCTGAGAGAGGGAATAACTGCGAACAACTAAAGATGGAGCAACCACAGGGGTACACAGACCGAACCATTAAGATCATACATAACATGGGAAATTAATGATTACAAAACACACTGCTACAGGTCACTTATGTCAATGCAGGAAGAAAGCTCTCTTTGCATTAAGATACATCAGGTAGCCCACGGCATCAAGAGCCCTGTACAGGTTGCACCAAACGTGGCACAATGTGGGAAGGGAAGTCAGGTAGGGAGTGTGGTTTCTCTTCTTTTTCCATAGTGCCTCCATTCTTGGTAAAGCAATATCTTGTAACATCACTGCTGTTTGCAGTGAAACTTCCCTGTCAGATAGACAGATAATTTTTAAGAAAACACTAGTGGCTCCTGAGATGTTATCCCGTGACTTGCTTTTGCAGCTCATTACATATCTTCATTTATCCAGGGTATCCAGTTTATTCTTAGTGCTTTTGCTTACAGTTCTCTGAAAAAGTTGTTTGCCAGGTGAATTCACTGACTTCCTTAATACTAGCCTGTAATTGGTTGCTGCAAAATCTTGACAAGAGTCCATCTGTCAAACCCTTTCTTTCAAAAGACAACTCATAAGAGTCACTGTAGTGAAAATTTCCCATGAGATTTGTAAATTTCTACTGCAGTGAAAACTGATGAAAATACTGGCTAGTTCTCCGTTTTAAGGTTGCCGTGTCAAATTTGGCATTACTGGCAGTTATAAAAAGAGATTTTAGCATTTGCTTCTGAGATACAAACTTCAAAACTGTGTACAAAAATTTAGGGAAGGCCAGAGTGTTATTTTCTGATTGCAAATAATGAATTCACATTGCTGTTGCTTTGCTTTGAGAGCTCTATAACCTGTACGTGTGTGTTCACTATGTTTTTGCATCCATGTGCTTGTTGAAGTCTTCAGTGACACTTGGAAATCTGATTTTCTCCTTCCTGACTGTTCCTTTCTTATTGCAGGCTCCTCTGAAAAGGCAAATCTCTTCAAGCTACTAGTTCAATTTCGTGACTGACTGCTGCACAATATGTTCATTGGACATCTCTGCATCATACCATTCTTAGATGACTGCTCTGGACATGAAGTTTATCTTCCCAACAAGCTCTTTTAAGTGTCCCTTTCCTGTCCTAGAAAAGTCAATGTTTTGCTGGATCACCCTGTACTCTTTTGCTGTATTAGCTTGTTGTGTTAATACCTTGCTATGTGAAATAACTCTTGTGGCTTAGCTTAGTCCAAGAACTTCAGCTTTTTTTTTTTTTTTCCCCCCCTAATATTCTGTGTTTATTTCTGTTTCCTTCTTTATTTATGTCTGCTTAGAGACCACTATATCTTTTTCCTCCACTATTAAAGTTCAGTGGACTTTACTGTCTTAAATAATGGTTGTGTTTTCCTGTGACTTACGTTGGACATTACCTGCAGAAACTACTCCTCAAAAGAAATTTGAAAATCTGAAAATACAAACTTCGTTTTTCTGTTTCCTTTTCCAGAACTCAGCTGATTCATAAAATCTAGAAAAATACATGGCATGGAAGATGTGTTCCAGAATTTTCTACGCATCAGTGGTAGTAAAACTTTTGTCTTTTCACACCTTTATTTAGCAATAGTTTAGCATACTAGAAGCTAAAGCTTCGTTCCCTTTTCTTAGTTGCTTTCTTCCTTTGCTTTTTAGAGTGACCAACTAACTTAAAAGGCTTCTTCTTTATCTGCTTGTTCTCTAAATCCCAGAGAAGAAAACCTATCCAGGTTCTCTTTTATCCCCCTTCCTCAGGTCAAAAAGAAGTTTCATTGGGGCAGAAAATTGGGCCCCTTTCGCTCTATTCTATACTTTATTGACATCTTTGCTTCTTCTGAGAGCAATTACTCTTTAAACTTCTTTACAGCTGTAGAATCCATTCTACCAGTGAGAACAATCTCTTGCGAAAAAACGTGGAGATGACATGTTTTGAATCCAGTAACTGGTGCTTTTTCCTCAGTGCTGTTATAAATGGAATACATGTTCTTCCTCAAGCACTTGACATAGAATCCCTTCAGAAAGACAAGCCTTTGGGCCTTGAGTTTCGTTTCTTTCCTACAGCTCTTTTTTTTTTGTTTTGTTTTGTTTTGTTTTGTTTTGGCTGGTTGGGTTTTTTTTAGCACTAGTTCATCACTAAATATATACTGTATTTATCTGTGCCATACTTGCTAGAATACTTGTTCTGCTTCACCACCGCTTGCAGCTTTTTTGAAGAATTTTCGAGAACCAATAGCATTCCTGTTATCTGATTTGTTCATGCTCTGCTGAGGTTTGCAAAATGATACAGTTCACTGTAGTCCTTTCAACTTTCTCCAAATGCTGTATTGTAGTAGTGTTTTGTAGTGTATTGTACTATTGGAACTTCATGTGCAGATCCATGTACTGCCCTTCTATGAATTCTGCTTCTGAGCACCACATGATTTTTGCCTCTCATATATTTTCTTGCACTATTTGAATTCTCTGGAGTTGTGCATACTAAATGATAGCCTGGAAGAGCTGAGGTCTTTGAATGGCCTATTCTGGGCAGTTTGCCAAATTTAATTTTGTATATTCTAGCAACCACACTTGGGCTATTGCGTTCAGGTTTTTTATCTGGGACTCAGCCCTGTAAAACTTTCCCACTGTTTCTTTGGCCTCAGATGATTCATAGTGTTCTGTGTTCTGCAGAGTGTTTGTTTCTTCATCACACTCCAGTGTTTCCTAAATGTTATTCAAACTTTCTCTGTTTGTCCCTATATTTCTGGGACTCACTCAAAGGGATTAGTAATTTCCCCATTACTGCAGTCATGGTCTGTTTTCTTTCCTCAGTTTATTGACTTTTTAATCCAAGCAACATTCAGTGAACACAAAGCCTGAAAAGCAAGAGAGATTTCCTCCCTTTCGAAATCTCTTCTGTCTTTGTGCAGTGTGAAACACCACACTGGATCTGTTTGTCTCCTGGCTTTAATAAAGGTAAATATTCTTCATTGTATAATTTCTGCTTTTTGGCCTAATGTCTAGGGATGAGTTGGCTGTGGTAGATGAATCCATGCCAATTCCCTGGAAGGCTGGAAGAAAATAGTTAACAATATTTATGGGGATCCTTGCAATTTTATGGAATATGAAAGTATGGAGTAGACCAAACAACGGTTCCTACACTTGGAATAGATACTTCCCCTATCTGTAATGGTTATAAAATAATTTATGAACAGTTTAAGTAAATGCATTTTTCAGAAGTTGTTCAGAGGTTGACATTTTCACCACATATGACTTCCAAATAATGTTGACTTGGACATACATTTTTGTAATTCATGTAAACAACAAAACGCCCTTTCCTGGACTTGTTTTGTCTATACTACTGCCAGTCTCACTGTATTTCAACCTATTACATAAAACTCTGCATTTGATCAATGTGGTGGGTTGCTGGATGCCAGGTACTCACCAGAGCTGCTCTAACACTCCCCTCGGTAAGTGGACAGGAGAGAAAATATAATGAAACGTTCATGACTGAAGAACAAGGAGAACCCTGTCCTGCTTAGCATCATGGTCAAAACATACTTGGCTTGGGGAAGTTATTATCATACGGAATCGGAGCAGGATAATAAGAAATAAAAAAAAAAATCTTAAAAACAGCCGCTCCCCCCCGCTCCTCCTTCCCAGGCTCTACTTCCCCCCTGCCAGAGGTACAGGAAGACAGGAATGGGGTTTATGATCAGTTTATCATGCATTGTTTTTGCTGCTGCTCAGGGAGAGGAGTCCTTTCACTGCTCCAGTGTGGAGTCCTTCCCACAGGAGACAGTTCTCCATGAGCTTCTCCAGTGTGAGTCCTTTACATGGGCTACACCTCTCCACGTACTGCTCAGCGTGGCTCCCTCTCCACAGGGTGCAGTCCTTCAGGAACAGCCTGCTCCAGCCTAGGACCCCATGGGGTCACAACTCCTACCACGAAGTGTGGGCTCCTCTCTCCATGGGTCTGCAGGTCCCTGCCAGGAGCCTGTTCCAGCATGGGCTTTTCATGGAGTCAGAGCCTCCTTTTCAGAGGTGCAGCTGCTCTACTGTGGGGCTCCTCCATGGGTTGCAGGTGGATCTCTGTGTTCCCCATTGACCTCNAATCTCTGTGTTCTCCATTGACCTCCATGGGCTTCAGGGGCACATCTGCTCCACCATGGTCTGCACTATCATCTGCAGAGGAATCTCAGCTCTGGTTCCTGGAGCAGCCTTGCCCCTCCTTCCCACTGACCTTGGTGTCTGTAGAGCTGTTCCTCTAATGTATTCTCACTGCTCTGAGCAATATCTGTGCCATAACTTTTTTTCCTCTATCACAGAGGCTGTACTACCTTGTCTGATGTGTAGGCTCAGACTTGGCCAGCAATCAGGTCCACTTTGTGGGTGGCTGTCCCTGTCTCTGCTGGATATGGGGGAAGCTTCACTAGCTTCTCAAAAAAGCCACCCCTGTAACCCGCCTCCCACTACCAAATCCTGGTCGCATAAACCCAGTAAAATAAAAAAGAAATTACTGAAAGTGTAAACTATATTTTACTAGAGTTCATGCTGGCACAAATTAAAATCCCCCATTATTGTACAGTCAGAAATTATCTGATAACCTTCATGAAAATCCTACTAGAATTTGCCTTCAAGAGAACAGAAAATAGGGGAAAATTAATTTAAAAAGTGCAAATTTTGGAATAATGAGCCTGATGGAAATGCAGGCTAAGAACTATCACAGAAACCTGAAGCATAGCAAATCCATAAAGTCTTTTGCAATAAGTAGTATGAATTTTCTCCCCTTTTGACTCACCTAATAGTGGGCTATTAGGAAATAAGATTTTTAATGAAAGGTGTAAGAGAAGAAGAAAAGAGAGAAAAAGTACAGTTAATAGATTAACTACAGTAGAAAATGGGTTTTCTCCTTTTCCCCTTCAATCCTTTGATTAATGATACAAATGAAAAAACATATTTATATGAACTAGAACTTCTGTTGGAAAGTGTTCTGTATTGGCAAGTCTAAACTATTCTAGTTACTTATGATTCTAATTTTAGTAATTAGAATGGTGGGGTTATTTTCCTCGTTAAACTTGCTTATCTGTGTTGATGGATCTTAAAACCATGGTGTACATGATTCTTCTTTATTATACATGGTGCATTATTTTTAATAAGAAACACCAAACCAATTCACAGATGGGTCCTACATTTAGTATTCTTGAAACAGAAAATCCATTGTATGTGGAGACTTGCCACTTCTGATTATGGAAAATAACACTACTTGAAAGTCTCTAATAATGCATTAATTGACACTTTCATCATGCACATATTCCTCAATGCTCAGGAACTTCTAAGTTAGGACAATACCTGTAAGGGACAGAACAAAAATAATACAGAATTTTTTAAAAAATGTAATTATATAAGTAAATGTCTTGGCATCATCTGGAGTCTGGTCTATAGTACTTCATTTGAAAACAGATGTTAATCCAGATCTAACTAGATTCTAGTGTGGCGAAACTAAGGTCAGATAAAACCATGGGGGTAATGGAGAAATATTAATTTAAAAAAGTGAGAAAGAGAATTCTTTTCCCCTAGGGAATCAAATTCAAATCCCTACAGAACAGAAAAACAGCCAAAAATAATGGCTATAAAAAAGCTGGGAAACTATGTCCTTCTTTCTGTCTTATTTTATAAGAGTATGATAATCATTAATGTAACTGAAAGGAAAAAATTTCAAAAAGAAAGAATGAATACAGTTTTTTAGCAATGTTATCACTTAATTAATACTATTCAATTCTGGAAGTAATGATTTAGAATTAAATTAACCTAAAAAAGGAGGATTTTAGGTGGAATAAAGTCCCACAGTTAGGGAAGCAAGTCAGTTTTCTCTTCTTCATGTAGGGGGTGAAACTTTCATTATTTTGCTATTCTAGCAGATTAACTTTGTACAGGGTTTTCACCTTCAACAAAGGGACATAATCTATCACAGGATATGGCTCTAGATGAGCTATGTGTATAATAAAGAATGGAAATGTTTGTATTCTAACATTATCACTCCAGGAAATAGAAGATCACTGGGGTTTCCTCCTCACTTTTGAAATTCTCATCACTATAGCAAAACTGTCTTGAGGAGCATTTTCACACAGCTGTATCTTCAAAATTATGTCCCAGACAGGTAGGGGAAAAAAAATAAATCACATAATACATTCCTTCCTTTTGCTTCTTCCTGTTAAACTTGGCATTCTCCACCGATAAAATCTGTTAGCATTTCAGCTGAGCGTCTGCAGTTTGTGCACCTGGTTCTCAAGAGAACTATAAGTCTTTCATGACAACAAATGTGCCTTTTCTGCACAGAAGAAGGAAAATAGATTATTCCCTATGACTGCCTTCAGAATTATTGGCATAAACACAGTAGTGTAATCTTTGTGCTTTGACTTCAAAGTTTCACCTTTTCCATGTAATCCTCTTTTTAACACATGGACCTCTCTACAACCCGCTGTTTCTTTACTTCCCTGTTTTGCTCCTTCCCTTCTACTTCCTCCTCCTGTTTACCCACAGCCCACTCCGTTGAAAAGCTCAACATACTCTCAAGCTCTTCAAGGTATTCTATGAATCTTTCTATAGCTCTTGTGTTCATTTGGGAATATGAGTTCTACAGGTGAGGTACTATTTAGCCAGCAACCTATTTTCAAATTATCTTTATGATTTGAGGAAAAAAGACTCCACAACTAATAAGAGTTAATTGAAGAGTAGGTACGCATTTTGTTGGTACCAGGCGCAATGCGGGATCTTTCCCGAAGGCATGCGCAACTCCAAAGAGTTACCTTTCTCTACTTATTCTCTAAGATATTACATATGCATTAAGTTGTGGATGCATATTTATCACCCAACCCCGCCCATCCTTGCTTTCTATTAAAATGAGCTTATCAGTCTGTTGCCCCTGTGCACCGCCCTGCGGTGGTCTTCCTGATGAAGTAATGCAAGCCCTCCTCTTGTCTGAGCTTTTCACCTCATCCTGTTGCACATGCTCACTGTCTTAGTCACAGTTCCAGCTACCAGGCCAGCCTTGGTCATAATAGTCTGTCCTATCACTGCCTCGAGCAGGCAGTTTCTTTCTTACGCGCTGGCCTCGCATTCTTTTCATCTTGATGTTGGAAGCAATGGCCTTGCTTCCTCTTGCAAGCCCAGCATGTGTTGAGGGAGATGCATTGTTCAGACCATTACCCCTAATGGATCACTCTTTGACTTTTAGTCCTCTTGTTTCAATTATTAAAAGTAAATTTCTGTGTCTTAGAGAAGACAACAACAGGTAACTGAAACACTTATTTTCTCCAAAAATCATATTTTAATACATCACAGATCACTGTTAATGAATTTTGAAGTGTAGCAGTATGAAAAAATGTATTTATTATCAGTAATATCTTTGAAAACATTCACAAAAAAAAAATCATTAACACCAGTAAATCTTGCTGTTTTCATACAACAGTAAACTTTGGTTATCCTGTGACTTTGTTTATACAACTGTTTTGGGTTCTGTAATGTAAATTGCAGCTGTGTAAATATTGGTGTTCATAAATAAAAGTCTATTCATTTGTCATTCAGCCTGCACTAACTTTTTCTGTTTGCATGAGCAACATGGTTGCATGACAACCTAGAATCTTTCTTCTGTTCATACAATTGTTAAAACCAAAAAAGATACCTTTCCTGGTTCACCTTGTAATCACATAAACATCCCATCACAAATAATTCCATTCAGTCATTTGAAAAATCTACAGTAAAATATTAATTATAATATGTTATCAAGCACAGGGAAAAAACGTTTCCCTTAAATTGTCTTAAGCTGATACTGCCTCTACAGTAAGGGAAAAAAAAATCCATTCTTATATTTTAAAGCTTTTATTTCTTTCCTCCCTTCAGAAGAATTCTTTTTAGCACTATGTGAAATAATTGCAATTGCAATTTTTATCATCAAAAGTGTTCTGACGTAAACTGAAGGTGAAATATAACGCTCTGTACTATGATAATGGCTATTCTAGAGACCAAACAGTTGTGCAACACGTGAATGATTTGCTAATTTCATGTCTAGTGACTCCAGATTGTATGTTTGTTCTTTGGTGGTATGCTGGGTGTAAATCAGCACAATAAGGATCAATATACATCCAAGAACATTCCATTTCTTCTTCCCGTTGTCATGGTCACTTCAACTAGTTATTTGACACTTTCCACACTGTAACTCTGAATGGGCGTGATGAGAATTTGCCAGTATTTCTCTTCTTCCACTATTCTGAAACTAACAGCTTATTCCATCCTTATTTTCTGGCTCCTGTAAGCTTGCTTCCACAAAGATGGTACTCTTAGCACTTGGATTTCAGCACATTCCTTCAGAAACACCCATCTACTTGCATGTGAGTGTCAAAGAGTAGCACCTGGAATGCTCTAAGGAATTCTGTGAAGGAATATGATTGACATTAAAGTTACTCTGTCAATATCAGTTCCATAATGCTGCATCATTATGAATAAGCCAACCAAGCAATAAAATTTCTGTTCATTGATAGTGGAGGTTCTAATCTGCACTCAGATTTCTAAATGAACCTATTACCTTTATGCCTCTGAATGTGCTTATACTACTATCAACCCTTAAAGTTGTTACCCTAACGTGGAAAAATGTCAACCCATGGTTGACACAAGACTTACTTGACTGGACCATATTTATTACGTTACCTAGGAATTAAAATCTGAATTTTCAAATCAAAAAATGTCCTTTCTTATGATTTATCTTGAAACAGTGTTCAGTACAGATATCCTTGCATTTCTTCAATAATTTTTCTGCAGCAGAGTAGTTTTCCTGTTATGGTCTTCTCTTTCTTCACTATCCTGTAGTAAAGGTCGCTTTGATTTTGACAGTAGTGCTCCAGACTCAAAAGAAACTTTGAAGTTTTTGTGGTTTTGGTGTGGAGCAAGCTCTAGAACAACCTGTTACTATTAAAGTTGCTTCTAAGGAAACTTATTGTCACTGAAAGAGGTTAAATACTCAACTGCAATTTTTCTTCATAAACAAGTTTCTAGGCTGACCTTAAAACCAGAAAATCATGCCCATTTATTTTAGTTGACCTGTATTTTTGTGAACAGATTTTAAGGCAGATGAGAAATGCAGTGAAGACAGATAAGTTAGAAAATTTTAAACTGTGTGAGCTGATAAGATGATTCATTCTGTGGTAATACCACTTTTTGCCTTCCTAAGAAATTTCCACAGTTCTGTTCAGAGGCAATATGTATAGGTTGGTCTAAACACCTGCAAAAGATTTACACAACTTTGACTGCCTTTTCTGACACAAGCCAGAAAACAGATGCTTTTTCAAGCTCTGAGAACAGATGAAGCTACATATGTAACCCATTACAGTCATTGCTCTTTTAATAAGGATTGTATGGGGGTGCAGGAAATACTGTGAGTGACTGCAGAGCAGCTGCAGTACTACCTTCTATTTCACTGTCTCTCTGTAGTCCTAGGTACAGCTGCTCTGATCTGGAAAAACAGAATGGCTTAGAACTCTCATTACCCTATGAGCAAGAGGGCAGGCTTCAGGACATACAGCAAGTAGCTGGTTTTTAAAGACTAATGTTACTTCAAGAGCAACTTTACTGAACTTCAGTTTCTGAGTGCGCATTAGCTGTCAACCTAGATAGTGGCTTTTACTGTAGATTTTCTTAATCAGTTGAATAACAGATTAGTTAATCCGTACTGTACTAAGGAATCTCAGATACAATGTCACTGAAAAAACAGTGACCTGAGTTCTCAACCTCTCATTTCTTCTGAAACAGCTTCCTAGATGCTGTCTGTTGCTTTGATTTGCCATGCCAGCATCTTCCCCTTAGGAGCAGAGAAGCTGGTGAAGAAAGGAAAGTAAGCTTATCTATAAGGAATAAATAGCAAATGTGTTAGTTTTATCTTGGAGAGCTTACAAAATCACATATACTGCATATAGAAATGGAAAATTTCTGTATTGAAAGGTAACCCAAGTAATTACTATATAGAAATTCAAATAATTATGTCAAATCACATCACAACACACAGCATTATGAGATATTTACCTTAGAGATATTTGAAACAAGTAGGAAAACTGTGAACTAATATCCTTTTAGTTTAGCAAAGTTGAAATATTGATCAGTTGTAAGTTTTCATGTTCCAGTCTTGTTTTTACCATGGCAGCTGCATGGGATCAGCTGCTGCAGAGTGCAGGCCAGCAGCGATTCACTGACCCAGGTCTGAGCTCTAGACCCAAGAGTTCTTCCCAGTTCCAGGTCCCTCTGCTCCACTGATCTGATACTCCAAGTGCTCGCTGTAGCCGGAGGAGGATGTGCTCCACAGTGGTCTCCAGGCTTGGCAAATTTTTGTGGTCTGGACACATAATCAAGAGGGCTACTGGATAAATGTAAATAAATCCATCAGGAAAGACATTCTTCCTAGCCCTTAATGTTTAAAAGATGAAGTCCTCTTTAATGAATTATTGTTTATTCTGTCTTCCTGTTTTTTTTTTTTGTTTTCCCAGAGGAAACTTTCATGGTAACACAGTGTTTGTTAAGAAACAAATTTAGCAGTCAAATATCTCTTTTTATGGACAGCAAGTGCCAATTAGCTGATTAAGTAAACCTTAGTGTATTCATCCTCAAATTGCTCAAGTAGAAGTTTCCTCAGTTTAGTTTAAAGAACAGTTTACAATACTTAATACAAGGCAAATCTCTGTTTGTCCGAGTCCATGACTATGTCTGTATCTGTGTCTATTTCATTATGTGTGTGTTTCATGGACAGGAAACTACCTTATGCAAAGTTAAAACCACCACCACCAAAATGTTTAATTTCTATTTACATTATTAGCTAATTCAGGAAGTGGTTCTGTTACTTTGATTATTACTTTAAATTAAAGTTACTACTTTAACTGCAGAAACAAATATATTTACTCCAAAAGACTAGTGAACTATGTCAATGTATTTGTATGGCACAGCTTTCTGTGAAATTGTGTATATGAGATTTTTTTTCTGGAAGTTTTTTCTGTTGGCATCATACAAGAAGTGACAGAACTACCAATTATAAAGCAACCAAAAGGTTTCTTTTGATTAGCAAAAGGAAAATAGAAGTTTAAATTTATTAAAAATAATAGGAAAATAATAAAATATAAATAAAATAATAAAAATTAAAATAATATTAAAAATAATAAAATAATAGGAAATAAGTTTAAATTTATTTTAACTGTTTTGAATTTGAACAATGCATTTTAATAACTGNATCAGGAACACATGGATTTCATTAACTTTTGAGTTCTTAGCAGAACCAGTGGAGTAACATAATGAAGATCGCTCAGCAAAACTCAGTCTCACTGGAATGCATGGTGATTTGATTCCTGAAAGAACAAACAGCCCCTGTTTTGTATGACCCAGGAAGTTTTGCCACCTAAATATTAAATTTTCTTAGTGATATTTGTGGCTTGTCATCTGTTCACACAATAG
>WBMY01001276.1:0-96479 GCA_013397315.1 Donacobius atricapilla
ATTTTATTATGATATATATATATATATAACATAATATAATAAATGTTATATATTATCTTGTAATTTCTACATGCAGTCTTTAAGGGTTAAATGTGGGATGCACATTCACAATTAATAGTCGGCATTAACTGCTGTGTGATATGAAAAAAGTCTGAAGAACAGAGGCAGCATATGCATAGCCCCAAATCCTAACCTCTAGCAAGAGGAGCTATCAAGCACAATAACTATTACAAGTCTGGAGACAGTACAGAAGAAAAGAGCTTTGTGTAAGAGAGGAGTTAGAATAGCAATTTCTACATGTCACTATCATGAAATCACTCCTTCAAGTCAACAGATGCAATTAAATCTCCAGGACTTTTTTTTCCTCTAGAAGTCTAGTATGCATGTAGCATAAGGAGTCTTTTTTATTTGTTTCTGTAATCATAGTATGATTATATATGAATATATATAATCACTTAAATATGAAATCTGTCCCTTCAGTACAGCTTTCTCTTCTTTTTAATAGGCTCAACTTTTGGCCTCTTTGTGCAATGTAGCGAAAAATGTACTACACTGCCAGCTTTCAATAATGCTTTAGTGTAAAAACAGATCTGTGAGTTATGTATCACTGCATGATTTCAAAGGAAAGAAAATCAGTGGAGGTCTTCTGAGAGTTTAAGTCTTTTTTGTCTTTTAATGAAAACCTGTATATTGTGTTTCCCACATAAGTGACATCTTTGCACACAGTTGCATCTAAACTGATGCTACATGTACTGTATTTGAAGTAGATCACAGGACTTTTGGCTCCAGAGACCTTGTATTCTACTGTATTTCATAAAGAATTTTTCATGCTTACAATATTCCCTAAATAATAAATTAAAAGGTAAAGAGATGTGAAAAACCTTCAAATAAACATGAGTGAGATTTCAGTCTTATCAATATGACAGGACCTCCTGCTGAGGTGTGATACTGCAATAAATTATTATTGTGAATTAATAGGGATTTTTTTGTGTCAAAACAGGTCTTCAAAAAATTGTACAGGCTGCTCTGTCTCTGGTTGTCAACACTGCAGAAGCTGAACACTGTAGCACTAATGAACTTAAAAAAGCTGTGCTAAGCAATGCAGACTACAGTGTCTGTTTTTTAAAAGAGAGTTAGGTGGGCCATGAACCGAAAAATAAGCTACTGCTCCTGCTCTTATTTTCAAGAATTACTGAGTACATAAAGATGTTGAGATGCTCATCCCCTGCTACCTTGGGCCAAAGTTTTGGTGGGCTGCCCCAAAGAGTACAGAGGGGGCATGGCAGGGTGGGGACTGTTTAACCTACCTAGAGCTCCATCCTAGCATCTGTCTTGTGAGGGAAAGGGATTAATGTAGCTTACAGCAGGGAAGAAAATGCAGCTAATCCTTAACTGTGAACAGCAGAACCTTGAGGACTCAACTGAGGTCAAGAGTCTCAAGCTCCACATTGCACAGCAACAGAAGGCCACTCAGACCATGTGAACCTGGCCTAGCAAAGAGTGAGGAGTGGAAAGAAAACCAGGGGCACAGAGGAGGGAAGAAATAGGCACAGATCTCGCTGCAAGCCATTGATAGACGTGTATGCACACTTCACACTAACAGAAACCATTTTCCTGCTTTACTGTCCCTGTGAATAATTGACCAGCCAAACAAGAAAATGTGTTTAAACAATTGCCAGCTTGATCCAATCTTCAGCACACAACTGGTCAAGTGAACTCCAGCTGTGGGAGCTGAACATCGCATCCCATGTTGCGTAGATTTCCTGTATCAGTAGTGTATAATTGGCAGTTGCCTGTTTTTCTCTTTAGATTAACAGGATGAGAGAAGATAATTGTAGCAGCTGGTTATACAAGAACAATCAATAACCACACCTATTTTTGTTTGAATTTCTACTGGGAAGTAGACCCGTGCTGTATTTCTTTATTATTAAGCAGTGAAAAAAGGGATGTGTGTTTTGAATTAGGTAGTTCTGCCATAGAGAAATCATGACTACTTCTGCTTGCTTTGCTGGAGGAAAAAGAGAGAGCTGGGTTTTTCCTTCAAACAGATCTTATTCCCAGACTGCATATGCCACTGGCCTGGAGATCTCCTGGACACTGGCAGGTAATCAACACAATGTGGCTTACAACAGCTGAAGACTTGGAGTCAGCAGTATCCTTCAAAAAGATTGGTGGGAGAAAAAATGAAAGTAAACAGGAGTGATATGTGCAAAAAGATTTCCATGTGGTTTGTACTCCTACTTTCTCACATCTACTGCTGCTCTGCTGATGTCAAAACTCACAAGTTATTAAAATTTAATGTTATTCAGAACCATCTTTCCCTACACAATCCAAGTACTTTTCATTTGTCACACCTGTCCTCAGAAGCACCTTCATTCCTCAAGAATAGCAGGAGAATAAAATATATCTACAATGTATATTACATTTAATATATGGTGGCTGATCTTTAGTTGTGTACATAAATGTCACAGAGGATCAATTGCCGAGTATTTTTTGTCTCTCTGAGGTACTTAAAAATTTTTATTCTATTTACAAAAAACTGTATATGCTTCTGAACACAGAAGATAAGGAATTCTACTATTTGAAAAAGATACTGTGCATTAAGGATGTGAAAAATACTCAAAGACACACACACACACACATGCACATTGTGTCATCAGGACTGCAGCAGCAGCTGTGCTGCTGCTTTTTGCTCTCTCCAGGGAAGAGGCTGGAAGCAGGGATGCTCATGTGAGTGTTTTATGCCACAGTTTAGAGTTTGGCCATGCCTTTGGGTGAGAAATACCTTGCTAGAGCCCTGAGATCATGAATGACTCAGGCAAGGAAAAGGGAAAATGCTGTGACTGTGCACATCCAAGGTGTGCAGCACAGTTTTAAAAGACAGAAGAGGATCTGTGTGCCACTTGCCTCAATCCAGGAGGGTCTGTCCCTCCGCTCAGCTAACCAGAGGCAACTTTTTCTCATGTACACCTCATTAGGAGTACTGGACTTGTGTCTATTTAACACCTGGAGTTGTATGCTGTGGAGAAACCCCCTAGAGGGTGCTAGCTTTTATAGTTCATCTGAAGTCCTCCAGGAGGTAGGCACAGATTTAATCTTCCTCTCCATGATTTTTCTCTTAACTGGACTAAATACCATTTCCTGAGAGATGCCAGTTCTCTCAGTCCAAGTGCCAGTACTTGCCCAGTTAATTAACAGCTCTTTGCTTTGAAAAGATGAAGGCCTCCTTTACACAAACACACACACAGTTTTGTGAGACAGAGATCTGCTCGGCGGCCACTAAGGCTGATCTATTTGAGGCTGTCATTGCTCCTTGTGCTCCCTGTCTGTGAGGTCCTGCTGACTTCCTTGTGAATGTGCAGTTGTTGTTCAGGGAATGGAACAGCTTGAGAAATGATCCTCTCTTTGTTTTGCTGGGTTGCTTTTGACTGGGGTGGCCCCCTTGTGCTACTACAGCAGAAGGGATAGTGCCATCCTGCAAAGTGTCAGAGCAGGGAACAGGACTGTGAAAACTTACCTGGCTGTGGAACTATTTGAATTGTCATTTTTCACTGGGATGTGTACTCTCCACTGACTCTTAGATTTTATGTCAGTGCAGACAGGAACAAATATTTTGCATATGAGCTGCGAGATGGGATGGATGATCTAGCTTATTATTAGCTCTTAACTTTTGTCACATACAACATAAGCAAGCTCTTTCAGGTGACAGTATGATTGGGATATTGACACCCCCCACCCCCAATATTTTTCTTCATAGACCTCTGTGGGAGTTACCAAATTTTAAGTGACCCCTTTTCCATGACACAGTAGGCAATAAGAGTCCAAAAATTATTGTGATAGTCTCCCATTGCACTTTGCTACCCCAGTTCTTATTAGCAGCTTGTATCTATGTGTTTTTTTTTTTTTTCTTTCCTGAGGGAAACATAGCCTCTACAAACTACAGGGAATAGAATCATGCTTCCAGATATTAAATTTTCTTCTATCAGGAAAATTGAAATTATATAGCTTTGATTACTTGCATGATGAATTTAAAATATTTTAGTTTTTTGAGCAAAATAAAAATTTGTACTCTTGACTCACAGAAAATTTTTTCAAGCTCTTAAAATTACAGTGTTGGTATCTGATCACTCATGTCTTTCTCCCATAGTTTAGCTGTGCCATATGTTAACAAGACACGTGATACAAAAATAAAGGATGGTTTGGTAAAGGAAGCTAGAAACAGCAATACTTTACCCCAAGATAATGACAAGTAAAGGGGTAATACCAAAAATATTTAAAACCAAATTTGTCAGTTAGATTCAACAAACTAGACTGCTTCCATACAAGAATACTGACATGATTATTTCACCTGGATATCTTGCAATGGAATATTTTGCTCTGTTGCCTTAAAAACTTGCTGATTCTTTGAAATCATGAAGCAGGTGAAACTGGGAGAGACCCTTAGAGGTCTCTGGTCAGAAACAGGGTCCAGGGTAGAACAGGTTGCTCAAGGTAACATTCAGTTGGGTGTTATCTAAGGCTGGAAACCCCACAATTTGTCTGGGAAACCTGCGCCAGTCAGCCAGCATTTGACACTCTCACAGTAAACTCTTTTCATTGAATTTCCTGTCTGTAAGTTTGTGCCAATTGCCTCTTCCCCTCTTGCTAGGCACCACTGTCTCCCTCTTTTTTACTTGTTCCTGTCCCCCCATTAGGTATTCATACACAAATCAAGTATCAAAATACTAGAATTTCCTATCAGAGGACTATTCCAGTTTTCTTTTAGATTTCTGTTAAACTTTAGACTGAAGATATGAAGGTAGAAGAGACAGAGGAAAAAGCAGAATTTTCTGAAGATAAGCTAGTTTGCATAAAATAGCTTCTAGTCTGAATTTTTTCTTAGATATGGTAAGACACATACAGGATATTCAGTAATATTTTCTTTTCTGTTCTCCAAGACAGATCATTGTAAAAACCATTACTGTTTTTATTAGACCCATCTGAATAGCCTTGCAAAGGACACTTGGGGCTGCCTTTTAATTTATGACCCAGACTGGCTATAAGTATATGTGGACAAAAATGACTCTTTCCACAACTCTAAAAATTAAATATCACCAGCACAGAGCTGCAGAGATCACATGCTAGTCTTTCCTTGTATTCAGATGTAAATTGTGGAGCAGCCTCTTGTCTACTTGGCTTTGAAGTGCAGTTGTGTACAGCCTAGAGGGCAACATTACTTAAATGTTAATAATTTTTTTCTGAAAATTTAAAGCAGCTGGTATCCAGGGTGTAATTTCCTCTTTTTTTTCCTTCGGTAAACTTCATCTGAGTCCTTGTTCAAGAGGAACTGTCTCCTACAAAGTAGATGTTCATCTGTGTAGAAGAGGGATTGATGTAATGAAGGGATAGTTTAAGTACTGTTTGGGTACAGATGGCTGTGATGGAGTGGGAGCTCATGACAAACACTCTGATAATACTTCAGTGATTTCTCTCAGTGGCTGATGCAAGACTCCTGATCATTTGCTGGGAGCAATGGGAAAAATACTGGGAAACTTTGATACTGTGTTCTTTTCCCCAACATTAGAGCATTCTCTTTTACTCTGTTCTATTCAAGAAAAGCCAAAATGCAAGTCTCTCTCCAAGGCTGCCTAGCTACCAGGAAAAAGAAGGATGTTGCTGTGGGACATGAAATCAGACCACATGACTCTAGAATTTGTTAGAAGGCTGAAGAAACTGATTTATTTAAAATCTGACTTTCTTGTATACTAGGTCGTAGAGGTAAACCAATTAGTGCTAGAAGTAACACTTATTTAATCACATTGGCCAACACAGAGAGACATCAAATTGTCTCCACCTCCGAAGAATGAAAACAAGATAGAGTTAGCAAAACATCTTCTCTTGTTAACAGAAACCTCTGTGAGAACTGAGTTTTAGAAATCAAAACATCTCAGGCTGAAAAACCAGAACTACAGAAGAATGCCCATGGAGTAGTAGCAGTTAGGAGTTTGTTCTGCAGCACCTGAGTGCAATGGTACTGAGGCCTCTGTGGACCCCTGTGTGAGTTTTGGACAGAAAAGTAAAAGGTTCTGCATAACAAAATTCTCCTGTATCCAAGACCCACCATTCCAACAGGAAAAGACAGGGCAAAAAACAGGCATGATATGGGTCTATGCATAGGGTAATGCATCTTCTTCATTTAATGTGTCCTCCAGTCCACATGCAGTAGAGATGTACTGATTGTCATGCAGTGGGGTTTATTTTGCCTCTTTGGAGTATGCTGAACTTACCCCTTTTATGTATTGGGTTTTCAATGTCTTCAATATGAAGAATCTCTGCTTAATAAAGCATTTTCATGGTTCCATTGAGCAACATGAGGAAAGAAGCTGAAATTTGAATGGGACGCTCCTCCCATATATTTTGGCTCTTTTCAAGACTGTGACAGTAATTTTGAATTTCTGTTAACCCTCTTATTGTTATTAGGTGGGTCTACGGAAGGTTACAAGTCTTCAGAAATCTTCAGAGGTGTCACTTCAGTCCTTAAATGGCAAGACTTAGGCTTTGGCTTTCACTTCACAAGAGCAAGAGGAAAGGAGAGAAGGTATGTTGAAGAGATTCTCTTACAGGGATGATCAGGGGACAGCTGAGATGAAAGAAGTTTTTCTTTCAAGCAGTACAAAGCAGTACTATCATGTACTCCTTGAAAATGCCTCTATTTTGTGAATGTATGCCAAGAAAATTGAATGATGGACAGAAAAATTCAGTGGCTTAAGTGAAGTTGGCAACTTTCCATACACAATGGTATTTGTAAGCATCCATAGTGATGACAGAAATGTGAATAATATTGCAGGATGCTATATTATTGCTACATAGAGCTCTAGGTAATTAAAGAATTACATACATGTAAATGATCTTAAAGCTGGGTTACAATTAACTAGAAGTCTACGGCATAATGATATCATGTTGGATTGGTGCCAATCCTAAGGGATGCTTACCCACAAACTTCCACTCTGGAAAATTTCCCCAGCACAGTAAAAGGATCCTTTCTGCTTCAAAATTACTGCACAGATAGATTATCAAAAGTGATTTTTTTCTTCATTTGTAATGTAGTCTGCCACAGAAAAACAATTAAAGCCGTGTTTCTAATAGAAAGCAGGAGATGACTACTGAGGATTGCAGATTTTAATCATCATTTAAACTAGAAAACAGGAAAATTAATTTTAAATAATCAATTTTAATCTTGGTTTACATTTTTACTTATTAGTCACCTTCCTAAAGGAATATTGAACCCTCCTGATTAGTAGCCATGGGAGGGTGTTGATTTTCACCTAAATACAGCTTGTCTGCTAAATAAAGTACTCACTTTAGTGAGGTGAATATATTATATGCATTTAGTCAGGGTATAGCATGATACACCTTTAGTTGGATTATGATTAAAAAGTAACTTAGAAAAATTGTGATAGATACATTTACTATTTATGCTTTTATGAGAATGCTCATATTTGTGTTTATTGTCAAGGTGCAATTGGATGGAATTTGCAAATCAATTAAAAGTGTAAACCTAGCTTTATAAAGCTGTTTGTTTTAGTTAAATTAAGCCACCTTAAATAGCTGGTTACTTAGGCAAAACATCCATTTATTGAAATGAGTTTTGAAACTAATAGATTCATTAAACAAAGGAAGTATTGTCCGCACTTAACAAATTGTACTAATAGTTTCTGATCATCATGTCTGTCATGATTTTAGAACTACCAGATCTCATCCAGTTACACCTCATTTATATTTATGGATTGGAAGAGGGATAATAAGCTACCCCATTTTTCAGCAGCCAAAATTTCCTCAGCTATGAATAAATTAGCCACTGAATTTAAGTAACTAAACAAATAAAAATGCAGAAAATATTATCCTTGCAGTTGCAATAGAGTCTATGGCTTTTTAGCATACTCAAAACATTTACAGATTCAGATCTAGGACTCCATAACTCCTCAATTACCTAGTTCAGAGATTTGTCTTTACCAGTTCACAAGTACTACAGCAATACTAATGTTTATTTAATGTAAATATTTTCATGAATTATAATAAATGCAGGTATGGATGTGAGTTGCTAGTATTTATGTTTTAATTTTATATACGTTTGCTAATAAATGTATGTGGAATTTAAATTAGGAATCTGCTTTGAATGTAGGTTTCCACTCTGGAATCCTCTTTACAGAGTTATGCAAAAGAACAGAAAAAGTTACCCATCAACCAGTAGCTAAAAACAGAGGATATTACAAAGAACAAGATTCATCTTGTACGTAGGCTGAAGCTGGACTATGAGACCCACCTTAACTGAAATAACATCAATGATCAACTCACACTTCTAAGGTATGAGAGAATCTCCACTGGATTAATACAGAAAAAAAAAATTATTAAATGATGCCAAATCCACTTGAGAGAGAGCATCAGTATGGCATGGAGTACAAAACCAACTGCTGATTCATCCTGACAGTCAGGTCAGGCAGGCCGATTCATTAACTCACAAGTATAAAACACTGAGCTTTTCTTTGCAGCAAGAGAAAGAAATAAGGGACAGCAGAGGTCTTGCAGGCAGAAGTCATAAGAACAGTCAGTTCAGGAGGGAGTTGAGGACTAAAGCTTATGTTTATGAATACATCTCTGCCTGCAGCCATTTCCTTTACTGGAAATAAGAAGAAAGTCTATACCTGAACTCTGATGGAGGACAGGTATGTAGGTGGGTCCAAGAGGCAATAACAGCTCAAGAGCACTCAGCGGCAACTTGGTATTCCTGCTGTCTCCTGCTGCTGCTGACAACCTCTTCTAGGGCTCAAGCATGCTTCTGAGTTCTCCAAAAGTACAGGAGAGCAGAGGGCTGCACATCCACAGCCCTCTAGCAATATAACCAGTGACACTGTCTTCCTACCACTGATTCTTTGAGTGCCTGTGGCAAAGCACTTCTTCATGGATTAGAGTCACTAATGCTGATAATTGCCCATACAGGTCTTGCAGGCTGTGTTCTGGCTGTCCCAGAGATGGTAGTTTTAAACTATGTCAAATGCATGCGTGAAATGGCAAAAAAATCAAGGTGTTCCTATCATCTGTCTCCCCTAAAAACTGTGATATGTTGGTGTTTTTATCAAGTGATTAGTAAGTTTTCAGAAAAAGTCCTGAAAGACAGTGTACAACATTTCCATTTTGAACCAGACACATTCGTTTCCAAAAACAGCAGTATCTCTTCAGCAGATTGTTCCATAGTGGGGTGGTTTAATTCCAGTTGGTAATTAAGTCCCACACAGCTGCTTGCTCACTTCCACCTGCCAGGATGGGGGAGAAAACATGAAAGTAAAAGTGAGAATATTTGTGGGTTGAGATAGAGAGTTCAATGGGTAAAGCAAAAGCCACACAAGCAAGCAAAGCAAACCAAGGAATTCATTCACTGCTTTCCATGGACAGACAGGTGTTCAGCCATCCCCAGGAAAGCAGGAAGAATTGCTTGGGAATACAAATGCCATCACTCCAAATGCCCCCCCACCTTCCATCTTTTCCCAGCTTTATATGCTGAAGGTGATGCCATATGTTACAGAATATCTCTTTGGCACTTGGGGTCAGCTCTCCTGGCTGTGTCCCGGCACAACTCCCTGTGCATCCTCAGCCTATTTGCAGAGGGAGAAAAGGCCTCCACTCATTGAAAGCCTTGCTCAACAAGAACTACAACATCCCTGTGTTATCAACACTGTTTCCCACACCCATTCTAAACATAGTCCCATACCAGGTTACTGTGACAAAAATCAACTCAACCCCAGCCCAGAGCAGCACACAATAGATAAAGGGGTGCTGTGGATGGGGATCTCTCCTTCAGGCTGGGAAAACATAAGTCTCTTTGAAGTACAAAGGTGTTGAGTCTGTGGTGCTTTTCTCTGTGCTACTTTTACTAGTAGCCCATTCTTTGGAGGGATTTCTAATTCTTTGTTGGTACCTGTAAACAAAAATGGAAAAAATAGATACTTTGAGGTGTGTCTCAGAAGGCAAGAGCATTTCAGACTACAGAAGGGCTGTTTTCTAATGTGGACCTATGTTCACATCTCTACAGGTACCAAAAGAACAGTATGAAACTATTGACCGTCTTGTTTCCAGGCTTCAGTTCTGATCTCAGTCTTACAGCTTAGGAACTGTCTGGGAGGATTAACAAAGGCCAAGATATTGATGGACTGCATCTAACACACTGCAAAAACGATTACTTGTAGTACTTTCCCATGATAGGGATCCTACAAGATATTGAAAGGTCCACAGAAGAAACAGGAAACCTTACTTCAAAGGAAGAGAAATATCCTTTTAATTCACTGGATCACAAAAATATCATAATCACTCAGTGTACCAAGCTATTGCAATATTACAATGCTGAGGGACAGGAACAAGAGTTGAAATGCAAAACCATTCTGGCTCTTTATTCTGTAAGTTATCTTGGGGGACAAAAAAAAGAAAAGCAAGCTTAACAGGAAAAAGAAAAAAAAATCAAAAATTAAATTAGGGGACAGGGCTGGAAGGAAAAAGTTGACCCTACCTAGGTAAGCCTAGTCCAACACAGTTTTACGTTGTCTTCTTGTAATGACAGATGGTTTAGGTAGACTAGCTAAATTCATCCAGGGAACATACAAGCTAGTACAATTTGCTCAGCAAGACCTGTATTTTTACATGATTTAGAAAACAACATGATATTTGTTCAAATTGACACACAGCTACATATTGCATACTATATTATGTATTCTCTTTTGCATGGAAAATTATTGCTTCACAATTCTGAAATATCTATTAAATTAAGAAAATAATTTTTAAAACTCTGCATCTTTTTCATTATTTTTCTGAGCCAGAGGAATTATTTTTAATTATTGTTCTTCTTTTACCTCACTTTCGATATTAATGAGCTCCAGAAGTCAAATTCAGTCTAACCCAGAGACCATTAATTACACATTCATGAGGTAAAATAGATGCATAAAAGCAAATGATGATTTATGAAAAAAATATTAAAATAAGGGAGTTTTTGGCCTAGGCCACATATAATGAGTATTAGTGTCACAAAATATCCCCAAACCCAATCATGCATATTCTGCTTTATATTAAATATTTGTGTCTCAGAGGTCTGGAAAGGACTCAGGAGACCTTTTCAACAAGACATTGAATAGATAAAGCACTTGTTAGATCAAATGTAGGAACCAACTTTTGGATGAGTAAATGATGCTGAATTTACCACTCACCGTGTGGATAGAAAATCAAAAGAAAAGTTTTAGAGGGGCAGAGCCTTCTCTGCAGAAGCTTGCTGGACCTTTCCTGACTGAAAAGAATAATTCATGTGTAAACACTGCCAAAATTAGGGGCAAAATCCAGTGTAAAGCCGTAAAATAAGATAAAGTAATAAAATAAGATAAAGTAGTAAAGTAGTAAAACAAAATGTGAAAGAATAAATTTGAAAAGGTGCTGTGCCTCCATGTCCATCTCTTGGGATAACAACTGGTCTCCCCAGCAGTTTTTCTAATCCCTATATTGGCAAAGTGTAGTGGTTATCACATTCGCCTAATTTTCATTTTAGTGGAATAGGATTAAAAGAAAAGCAAAACAGGTTCAATTCAAAATAGAAACAGNTGCTCTCCGGGGACCCGGGGGCTGGAGGGAGGAGGGCCGGGGCCATCTCTTTCGGCGGCATCTTTTCGCTCTCCTTCCGTGGCCGCCGCGGGCTGCTGAGGCTCAAAGACCCAGCCCAGCCCGGCTCAGCTCCCTCAGGGCTGGCCTTGGCACGGCCGCCCTGGCCCAGCCCGGCTCTCCGGAGGGCTGGCCCTGATCTCGGCCCCTCGGCCCGGCCACGGCTCCCGGGGCCTCCTGGGGCCCAGAGGCCCGGGCCCCCTCCCGGCCCGGCCGCGGTGTTACCTCATGGTTCGGAGTCCGGAAAGAGGGCGGGTCTCCCAAGATTCCTGTTTTTAAGCGGTGTCCCAGAGGGTGTACCCCTTTTACCTGATTGGCCAGCTTAGCTGTTAGTTCTAAAATGGATTAACAATTGGTTTTTTTCTTATCATTTATGCTAAACCAATACACAAAGTCACTCTTTTTCTCCCCAGCACACACTGCAACTGGAAGTAAAAAAAAAAGGAGGTTGTCTGTTGGCTTCTAGCACCACATCCCTGAATTACATCTTTTGTCTCCTGGGAGTTGTGCCAACATAGCAGAACTGGTTCAGTATCCCTTCCTGGAATCAAATCCTTGTTGGCCAAGGGTTTTGGGTTTTGTCATCCCAGTAGGCTGGACAAAAATAAGACATTCATCCCACATGCCTTGCTCAAGCTTGAAGGCAGTTGTTGTCCTGAAATATAAACCTTTGTTACTCCCATGAACTCTCTTCCAAGAAAACAGACTGCTATTCCTGAATTAGTACCATCATCAGAAGCTCTAGTGATTTACACTTCTGTCAGGTTTTTCATCCAGAAATACTGTTCATAGACTGTTGCATTAACTGATTTATCTCTATCAGGCCAAACACAGAATTTTTAGAACATGGCTTTTATTAGGTGTCGGATGGATTTTGGCCAGTATTGACGCCATGAGCTGGGCCTTTCACCATCCTGTCAGAACACGCAGAAGAATGTAATATAACCTATAGATCATTTATCCACAACTTACACACAGCTCTGGCTGAGGTCCAATATATCAACTGCTTAACAACCAACATTGTTGGTTGTGCTTTGTTTCTGCCAAGGGGAAACTCATACAGGATATATGTGAAACTGCAACATGAGTACACATGAGGATTATAAAGCTAATTGCACCAAACTGAACCAAACTAAAACAACAGGGCTCCCTCTGTCTTCTTTTGGACAGTGCCACCTTCTCAGGTTTAGGAATGGCATGCCAGGATTCCCATAAACTATGAAGCCATGGGAATAATAGACTGAATGAAATGACTGTAGACTGCTCATAGGGAACTCAGAATCATTATAATAAGGTGTAAGTATCTTATAGCTGACCTCAAAAAAAAGTGTGCAGGGAATGAATTGCATTCATATAGAGTGAGTCTGGGCTTGGAGGCTAGGAACCACTGAAGCTGAGATTCCAAGGAGAGAAGGCAGAGATACAGAGGAGGAGGAGGAGAAGCGATGGATCAGGAGCAAGAGGAAGAGACAGAGGAAGTTGCTGAATCAATCTTTGGGGGGATTTATGTTCATAAAGTGTTTGATGACTTCTAAAGACGGTTTTGGGCAGGAGGATCCCCAAGCTAACAAACTCATACTTGTTTTTCCCCCAAAACAGTATATCTCTTTCCCAAACTTTGAGTGGCTGAAGGAGGCTGTGAGGAAGAGAAGGATGCTCCAGAATACCCAGGCAGGTAAGGAGGAAGTCACTCCAGCCTTCCCTGTCTCCTCTCTTCCATATTTCAGCTGAGCATTGCCCCCAGCTGCTGGCCATCACCCAAGTCAGCTTTCCAAAATTCAGCAAAAGAAAGGGAAAATGCCTTCTCTAATGGGACTTTAGGTCTTCAAATGGATGAGTTGAGACCGTTGTTTGGGCTTCTCTGTACAAGAGAGATGTGAACCTTCTGGAGTGGGTCCAGCAGAGGGATTCAAAGTTGATCAAGGGACTGAAGCATCTCTTTTATAAGGCTGAGGGAGCTGGGTCTGCTCAGCCTCGAGAAGAGATGACTGGGAGGGGACCTCATTGGTGTCTCTAAATATCTGAAGGTGGGGTGCCAAGAGGATGCAGCCAGGCTCTTCTTGCTGATACCAAGCAATAGGACAAGAGGCAACGGGATGAAACTGATGCACAGGAAGTTCCACCTATGAGGAAGAACTTCTCTACTGTGCAGGTGACTGAGCACTGGAACAGATTGTCCAGAGATGTTGTGGATTCCTTCTCACTGGAGATATTCAAGAACCACCTGGACACAATCCTTTGCAATGTACTCTAGGATGATCCTGCTTGAGGAGGGAGGTTGGACTAGATGACCCACTGTGGTCCTTTCCAACCTGACCCATTCTGTGATTTCTAAGGAAGCAGACATCTTTCAGCTAGGAAAATTAAAAGTTAAAAGGGCTGTTGATTCTGTCTGTGTAATATTCCCCAAAGGCATTGTTTTAAAAATGGTAGAAAAGTTCAGATCTGCATATTCTCTGAATACTTTCTTGCACTCAGACTTTTCCTCCTCAGGAGTATGGTAGATGGAAAGGTTATTATGTTCTTGAACACAATGCTCAGATGCAAAATATCAGTCATGCCAATCATGACCATGGCTGGGGCAAATAGACAAGTAAGATCAACATCTACTTGGTCTGCACTGTGGGACATAGTTAAAGAATAAATCAGCCCCAGTGAGTAATGTAGACACAGGCTTAAAACTGTGAAAATGCCACTGTCACCATTTTCCCTTTTAAGACTTGATGCTTTATGTAATTCTTAATGTCCACTAAATCTGAGATCCCCATCTGTCACAGTGAGGTGTCCTCTGCAGAGAGCAGTGGCTGCCTGCCACTGCTTTGGAAAGAGTAGGGAAAAAGTAGAGGCTCATCACTCTGCAAAGGAGATGGACGCTATCCTGGAACCCAGCTTATGTAAAGGGCATTCCTTCCAGGCATCTTTGCTGTCATCACTAATAGCACTGGACTGGACTGACAACAGCTCAAGGCAAGTGTAGATGGAAGACAAACAATATGTCTGCCACAAGCACATTAGATAATAAAGATTTTGTTACACCTTGATTCATTGTCTAGTTGGGAGTCAGGACTAGTTATTAAATATTTCAGAGAGAGGAAGGATTGCTATGACAACAACATATGAATAATTCATCTGAAGGGGAGAGGGGACATTCAATAATAGAACAATTGCTAAAATTCTTCTTAAAGGATTTGTGTGCATCAAAAGCAATAATAATAAAAAAAAGCATTTCAATCTACACTGTCTTGCTAACTGCAGCTTAAAAGACATCTGTCATCTTTGGTAGCTTGAATAATACAAATGAGAGTACAAAGTCTGCAGCTTCTTACTTCTTATAAATAAACAGTAAGGGCACAAAAGGCCCATCAGGTATCCTCCCTGAAATTGTTTGGGGTGTCTGGACTTGGTTAAAATTTTAGATTTTATCATAAATGTTGAGCCATAGAAGTCAGTGACATGACCCAAAATAGTGAAATACTATAAAGCAATGTTCTTTAGATTAAGTTATATTTCCATAGGAACTTTCCAGTCTCTTTCAGAAGAATTTAAAGGAACTGGGGGAAAAGTAATTACAATACAAAAATGAAAGTGGTCTCATCCTCTCCATTGCTTTATTTTAAGTATCATTCCAATCTCTTACCAAGAAGGCTTTTGCCTTGCATTTTGTTTGATTCTCTTCAAGACGCAGCATGGAACTTTTAACAAAGCTTGGAAATTCTTACTGAGAATACTTTTTTTTAAAAGCTGGTTCATCTGTCCTTTCAAATAAAGACAGCGGTCCATAAAGTAATTAAATACTGACCCCTTAGAAAGCTACCTTAAATTCATCTACAAAAACAAACAGTGTAGGCACCTGCAATGAAAGTTTTTCTGGCCCATTTTCTCCCTCTGGACCTGAAGGAGAAGCTATTTTGGAGACTGATCATGATGCCAGTTCAGGCTTTTTTGTTTCTTCTTGTACCATGGAGGAGTGTGTAGCCTGCTTACCATGTATTCATACACAAAGAAACCTATAGATGAGATCAAGATAGAGAAAAATCCATTTTGAGTCTAAAAGGACTGTTTTAAAGGCAGTAGTATATGAAGGTGATTGACAAAGGAAGAAAGGAAAAAGAAACCCTTTTTTTTTTTTACCCAGTAAAGAAGAAATGTACCCAGCTCAGAAATTTTAAATGGTAAGCCTCTTGCATGTCTCTGATTACATAAACAAATACATTAACATAGAGCAATATAGATTAGGGTTTTAAAATTATATTTGAGTAACTTAAAGTGAATTTGAATGATAATGCAAATGCATGATTAGTTTAATAAGTTTGATACCTGGCACTGTTTGGGTGAAATTAATTTAAGTGGCTTTTTTTCTCTGTGGTATAAAAACCAGTTACTGTGGCTACATTGCTGTATTATTATACTCAGTAAAGATGTCCCTAGGATTTTTAGCATGTGAAATTAGCACACAATACTAGCAGCTAAACTGATAAGTAAGAAGGTCATAATTCCTTTATCTGCTATATGGTACAGGATTTGAAATAGATTAAGACTAAAAAAAATCAACTTTGTAGAAAGTTTTAAAGCTCATATTCATGATTACTGATAAATCACTGTTTTTTTTTGATTTTCTTTTCCCAGCGTGAACTTGCTTAGAAACTAATATGATTCATTTCAGAGAAGCTCTCAAATTCAAAATGACTAATCTTTAAAAGTCAGGTGTGGACGTAATGTAGCAGTGAATTCCAGAAATAAATTACACTTTGCCAACCTCAATGAAGCTTTTTAATGTGCTTTGGATTTACATTTTCCATTCTGTCTTTTTTCCCTTGTATTTTGAAACAAGTTAAAAAAAAAACTTTTTCCTTTACCTTTTCCACATATTAATTGCTTCTTTCCTTCTTCCTTACACTACAGCTTTCATATGCTCTCTAATGATGAATTAAGCAGATGAAGTAAGTTGCACTGGGAAAAAAAAAAAGACAAAAAAAATCAAGAGAAGAACAGGTAATTGGTCTTTTCAATTTGCATGGCAGAACTGCCTAAGATCAGGAGTCACTGATGTGGGCTGCCCACACCTGCAGGCACATCAGGGATCTGAAGCAAAGTACAGCACACTGCCATGAGGAAGAATAAAAGGGTTACCTGGCCAGAGAATTTAGCTCCAGCTGGCTGTGGAGTTCACGAGACTGCGTGTGCAATATGGGAGACTCAGGACTTGTTCATATAGCAAGATCAGTGTCTGAGATGCAATTTCTTCACTCTCTTGTGGGACCTCAGGAGAAAGGTAAGGTTATTACAGAAAGTAAGTGTATTTTTGCAGCAGCTGATGCAAGACAGGAGTCCTATCTGTGCACAGACTGACTTACTGCATGGTTCAGTCCCACCAGGACAGAGCAGTAAATTACAATTAGACCTCTATGTGTTTCAACAGCTGAATTTAGCTACATAGATTCTTCAGGTAGATTTTACAGGTAATAACAGAACTGTGAAATGGCATCTCTGCCTCATCTGTGTTCTCTCAATAAGGGATGTGCTGCCTGGCCCAGATACAACCACCTTCCAGAATCCAGTTTTTCTGAATCTCCAAAATGCAAATTATCTCTATGATTTCCTATGTGAAGACATGTCTATAATTTGTATTTTGTATTGAGAACAGAAATGCAAGTATCTAAATATCAAGGAGAAAGTTCACTCTAGGGCTGGTTCTAATCTAAAGGAGGGTGTAAATCTCACTGATTTCAATAAGCAATGAAGGAAAACAGCTTGTAAAATGACCAGAAAGAGGGAAATGTGAAATTGTACAAGCTATGCTAACCTAAAGATATTTCCAGTTCAGTCACACTGTCAAAACATTTAGATAGTCCAGGACAATACTTGAACATCTTCTGTGAATATGCAGCCAAAATCAAATGTGGTTTACTCACCATTTCTCTGGAAGTGCTGTTGATCTACACGGTTATTATGCTTTATGGGAAGAAATCAGAAAAAAAATGTGTCAATTCCCATTAACTAGTTTAGTTATTTAAACTCTAAATTACCTCAGTTAACATTGCCAGTAATGCCATGTAATACTGTAAAAGCCTTCAAAAAATGTCCTCTGAAACTTGTATTCTGAGAAGCACAAAAATGAAAGAAGTGTCTTTCTGTCTTTTTTTTTTTTTTATAAGCCATCAAATATAGGGGAATCTTCCTGTCTGTTGTGAAGTTGCTGCTATTGTTTTTATTACAAATAATGCAGCAGTTGCTCACAAACAGATTTTCCAGTTTGCATTGTTTCTCTTCATGGAGAGTTTAGCCAAGTATGTCAAAAATAGATACCCAAAGTTAGGCTTAAGTTTGCACAGATCATTTGGCAGCTTCTGTTAATGTCAATTAGAGTAACAGCATTCATCAGTTAATCATCACTCAGTAGTTTAGGTAAATTTTACATAGGTCTACACAGGTATATGTCTGTTCATCATTCCTCTTGTGTTGGCAGTGCAAGGTACTGCAGACCTAAGGTCTGAGTGGGAAATGGGGTAAAAGCAACTTGGGGCAAACCTACAGCTATTGTTACTGAGCTTGTCTGCATAAATTATGAGAAGCAGAAGTGGAAGAAAAGCAAGGTGTTTTTCAAAATAATGCAACGACCAGAAAGGACCATGAGCAAATACACCTCCCAAACATCAATTAGTGGGTACTCAGTAAAGGTTAGGATTAGTTTTTCTGTGAATTCTTATTCACATTTGAGTATGAATTCAGATTTAACGGTTTTGATTGCAAGCCATTTGTGTCTGCCTTTCACAATTATTTGAGTGCCTGGGGTCTTCTATCACTGTGTAAAATGAACATTAGCCCAAAATGCACAAACATTTACCAGGAGAATCCTTCACGTAGGGATGAAGAATTATGCAAATCATCCAGACAGAAAGAAGTTGAATTGTGTAGCAAAGCATCAAAGTATAAACTGTGAATGGGGAGTCAGTGGAACAAACTCTTTGCAAATGATCTGTAGGGCCTGGAACAAATTGGTGATGTCATTTCCATACAATCTCTATTAAGTCTGACACTTTTATATTCTGGATGAGGATAGTTTCCCAGAGAACAGGATGAATGTACCTGCTTGGAAATTCTTCCCATGCCTAATCTGTTTATTTGCTCACGTTTGCAAATGCACAGGATGTCATCCTACTAAAGTGTCCTATCACGACCAGTTGCCCACAGCAATTGTCTCCATCCTTGAAAATATTTGATACCTGACAGGACATAGTCGTGGGTGACCTGCTCTAGTGGACCTGCTTTGAGCAAGACTGACCTAGACCTTCAACTAGATGACCTTCAACATGACCAGTGTTATCGGTTCTTTGATTCCTTCATTTATTCCTATGTTTAACTTCATCCTGGCAAATGCTTTGCTGATGAAGATCTGTTCATCTCAAATCAAGTCTAAGGCAGCCATTGCAATTTTACACCAGAGAATTGCTAGCATGAATGGAAAACAACGTAGAGGCTGATCTAGCATTGCCCATGATTTGAGCCTAGCATGTTATGTGCTGTCATGGTGAGCTGATGACACGACAGCCAAGAGAGAATTTTGCTTTCACAATACACAAGTGTAACACTAGTGAGCCAGTATAGATGGTAATACTGGAGCACCACTAGTTTTGTACCTCACATTCTCCTGCTGGAAGAGGAGGAAAGTAAGAGATTTATCATACTTTCTTTAGTGGAAATCAAACTAGCGCTCAAATGAAACTGAATTCTCCCTATAGCACACAGTCACTTTGTGGGCCTGGTATTTCTGAATTTGAGAGATTTTAGCCTGCTAGCAGCTGCTAGCTTTTACCAAGGGAAAAATATCTCAAGAAAGCTTCTTCTCAAAACAATCTTAGTCAACAACTATCCTTTCTCAAAACGATCTTTCTTCAAGTAGTGTTTTACCTTTCTAGTTCTGCTTCTCTCGTTTAACCAATGGGATTAGAGAGATGTCGTTCCTATTCACCAATCATACTAAGTCTGTATTGGAACACCTTATAAAAGGTACTAAGAATTAGACAATAAAGCCTTCTCTGTGCTCTTTGCCTTCTGAAATATTTGGAGTCTCATTTTTTTTCCGTGTCCTACAATGACAGTCACTTGAAATATACTTTACTTCAGGATATGCACATCAACTTACCCATTCTAGTATTTTTTATAGGCATGATCTGACTTCTAGCTATTTAAATTTTTGTTTTTCCAGAAATTTCCTAAATAATTTTGCCATTTGCCTACTAAAAACCAAAAAACAACAACAACCCCCCCCCTTATAACCAGAAAGAGGAAATCAGACTAAGTATTGGTGCTTAAAGAAAAGGAAAAAAAAAACAACCAAACAAAAAACAACACAGAAACCAAAAACTATAACCAGAAAAGGGAAATCAGATGAAGTGGTGAATTAGGCTTTTTAAAAGAACAGATTCATCATGGCCATTCTTAGAATCATAGACTTGTTGAGACTGAAAAAGACCTTTAAGATCAAGTTCATTTATAAACTGTGTTGCCATTTCATGCTTAAAAAAGCATGTTGCAAACTAATGAAGGAATACAGAAGAGCTACTTGAGTTAGTTGATCCTTAAAAAAACCCTAAGATGTTTAAAGAGGGGAAAGAAAAAGAAATACCTTTTACTATCCTGCTTGCATTATGGTATGTGCACCTATCAACAAATGAGAGAGGCAACTTGAATCTCAGCAAGTAGAAGCAAAGACATGCATGTCCTACTGTGATTTCAATTCAGTGTATAATTATCTAAGAGGGAAAAATTTAGTACTTTAGAGATAATTTAGAAGTATTGGTAAGGTATTCAGTGGTTAACATTGTAGGAAATTATTAGAAGGTAAACCAATGAGAAGTCAATAGGGAGAAGAAAAGCTGTTTTGTTATATCAAACTGTGGTAGCTGTGCTCATGATCTAGTTCCTGTTCAGGATCTGTTTTCAATAATAAAGTCATTATGACTGGAATGCAAGACATGATTAGATGCTGTGCCATGTCCTGCTTTAATCATAGAATCATAGAATCTATGATTCGTGTCGAAAGGGTCCTTAAAGATCATCTAGTTCCAATGCCTCTGTCATGGGCAGGGACACCTTCCCCTAGATCAGGTTGCTGAGAACCCAGTTCAAGGTTGTCTTGAAATCTACTGATTTATACAGGTGTGAAAAAGGACTTGATGAACTGAGAATGTAGAAGAAGAATGTAAGCGGGGTCTAAATTGAGTTACTGATGTTGTCTTTCCTGCACAGAAGATTCATCACTTCATTTTTTTATCCTAGGATGCAGATTTGCTGTCAGGTGGTAGTACCAAAAAATACAGGTAATGAATACTGCTCAGCTAAAATTGCATCTTCTCAATGTATAGTTAAATCGATTTCATTTCTGAGTGTCTTTTGTACACAACTCACTGGATGTTAAAAACCCTTTGAAAAGAGTATTGGAAAAATATTATGGCAATTAGTGCTTCTTGGTAAAACCTTTGGTCCAGTGTCTGGGAATCTCATACAGCCATTGCTACCAGACATCAGCTGGAGACTGAATTTCTTAATCATCTGCTGCCATGAATTCTGGGTCATCCCCCTTCAACTTATTGCAAAGAGCCTTTAAGATACCCTGAGAAGGAAACATGGTCTAAAACTAAAGCCTGCTTTGCTCTCCTAATACATCATGAGATTTGCAAGGTGAAAAGAGGTATGAAATTTAGCTCTCTCCCAAGTGTAGACAGGTTAGTAGAAATTCAAGATAATTAATGTAGTCAGGCTATGCTGACACTCTTCCATATCTTCCCAGAGCACTGAGGACATGTATATCAGAAAGGTCTTTAGATCTCATATGGGGCTTAATTACTTGGACATTGCTCATGATAATAACTATGAGTAATCTAAGGAGGGGAGCATATTTCTGTAGTTATTTAAAGGATTTCCTCCTTCTGCCATTTTTTTCAATTGCAACCTACAAAATCACAAGTCATTTTGGACATACAATAATGGACAGCTGTCTGAACAAGCAGCTTAGAAGATGAGATTATCTCTTTAAAAGACAGTATCAGAGAAAAGAGGCAATAGAGAGTTTGATGTTTTGTTTTCTTTTCAACTTTAAAAAATACTAAAATCTTTTAACTTGGTTAAAGGGCATGTGTACACTGAAGAAGATGAAAAGCAGGAAAAAATAAAGTACTAAGAACCAGTTATGTTTCAATGGAAGGGACTGAAGTGAGCCATATGATGAAAAATTATATGACTGGCTCAGAGTAGGTTTCCATTTCCAGAACAGAAATTATGTGAAGATTAATGGTTCCTTCCAAGACAATCTTCAATGAAGAGCTCAGCAAGTCATCAGCAACAAGAGCTATTCTTAGCTGTCAGCTTGGGTATCTGTGATTGTGGGGCCGTGTACAGAGATTTCTCTCCAGTTGTAGTGGTGGGCACCACTTGTCCCCACAGGCACATGGTGGCAATTTGGAGAGATCCTTAGAGAGCTGACACATCTGAGTGACATCTGACACAGCCCCAGTCGGCATTACTGCTACCTGTTCAAGGGCCTATCCAGCCTCTTTGGGAAACCACAGGAAGGAATAGTCTCGTGCTTCTAAATGAGATGCCAGCAAAATTTGGTACCATCTGCTAAGGTTTGTCTGTGTTTCTTACTTGTAAAGTGTTAGTAGCATAATTTCAAACTCTTGAAATGGAATGATCTGAGGTCAAAATAGTCTTCTTAATTGTACATAGCCAGTTAGTTTTGTGCTTGCCATGTATGGTGGTGGTCATTTAGAATGTGGCATCCTTGGCACACAATGATGTTAGAAGTAACAAATCTCTGCACTGTATACAGGAGCTTGTTGCAGTCAGTATCCAAATGCTACTTTTTAAAATGGTACCTATAGTATGGTGTGTATGCATGTCTGTGTCCACATGCAACCATAGCAATCTTCACATGCTTCCCTGTAGGAATCAAACAGGAAAAATACAAGCGCATGAGGTTCCTGCTTCTACTCAGTGTTCCAGCTCCAGTGAGCAGTGATGACAATGTTTATGGTGCACAAATGGTCCCATTGAAAGAAGAGGGAAAATGAAAACTAGCAAAATCCCCAAGAGAAATTTTTGAAAGTTTCCAAATATATGTGAGACTTTTACTCTCTGAAAGTGTCATTTGCTCACTGTCTACAAAAGGAGATCACAAGCAACAATTACAGAGTCTCCTCCTAGCTACCAATTGCAGTTATAGTATTAGAAACAATTTGCATGGCTGTAGGGAGGGAACACCTTGCAATTCGAAATGCATAATTTGTTTAGAGACAGCCATGGGTGAAAGGAGCCTTAAGCTAAGTCTTAACTAACTTCGAAGGTTTCGAGCACGTTATGGCAGTGAAAATGTAATGAATGACAAATGCTTAAGGCCAGTCACTGGGAGAAATCTCCAGTGAGTTTATTCAAGAACTGACTTAAAAATTTATGACAATTAATATACATACATATATATATCTACGCGTATCCCTACAACAGCACACAGAACCCCAGACCACAAAATGGCTCTGGGAAAGTTCAGAATATGAGAAGGAAGTAAAAAATCTTTGAACAAAGATTTTCCTGTGGAACATCTGTGCTATACATTTTTGAGTGACTTTTTGTGAGACTTGTTAGAAAAAGGCAGTTTGAGATAAATGAGTAATATTTGTTCAGGGGAAATGAAGAGAGGAAAAGCAAATGCTGATGGATTTTTCTTTGCAAAGGGGAAGATTTCAAGGTGACTTAGAGAAGCATTCAAAATGATAAAGGACTTGGTTAAAGCTGAAAAAGATAAACAACATTCACCAATGAGGAGATGAAAACATGGCTTTATAATAGCCTCTAACTGGATTTTGTGTTATTTGGGCTTTAGCTGGGGAAATGTAGCGTGGCTTAACAGCAAGAGTGGCTACATGTAATTAATATCTAGGTTTAAAGGTGCAAGCTACCCAAAAAAACCTTTGCTCTTTTTAATGAAAGCAGTTGTTACTTGGAACGCAGATGAAGGAAGAAAGAGGTTTATTTATGTAGTTAAATTATGACTTGTACAGAAAAATTAAACAGAGTGGCAGAAACATTCTGCACAGATGAGAACTGTCTTGTACTGACAGAGAAATGGGCAAACTGGCTGGATTAAATGGAAAAAAAAAAGTAGGTCTCCATAATTTTTATGGGAAAACCAAAAAGTTATTTTATTAGAGTCTGAAATATTTTTCACTTTGGCACAATTTTGTGGTTTTGTCTTTCAGCCAGGGCTCAGCTTTCAGTACTGATAATATGGATTTATTGTTACCAGGTAATTTTCTTGAAGCAGTTTTTGGACAGAACTAGGAAGATGCAAAATCTGTTAACTTTTTCATGGGGAAACTTAAAGTCTTCAGGATACTGTTCTGCTTTAATATTACTATGGTAGTTTTTCGTTGCTTTACAGAGATTTAGAAGAAAGATTGCGTTTATTTTAAAGAGCTGAAAAAACGATGCATAGAATTTTTGTGACTTGCCCAAAACACAGAAAACTATGAAGATAAAGTCTGTTTTTTCAAACATTCAGTTTAAAACACAAAACTGAGTTGCCTACACTTGCAGTAAGGAGGTGACACTAAAGTGGTAGGGAATTTACCTCTGTATTAGTCTAAGGAAGGCTGGAAAAAATGTGAAGCAGGCATAAGGAACAAATTGTGGGTATAAATGCTCTTGGCAGGTTTAAACTGTAAACTAAGGCATGTTTGTGGTCTTTAACAGCATCTTTGATAAGAACTTATTAGGAAACTTCTCTGTCTGACCAATTAGGAGACGCCCTGGCAATCACACTCCCACCACCAGTGGCTTTAAAAGCTGGGACGGAAGCCACTTCTCAGCAAGTGGCTCCAGTAAGCCAATGGATGCCCCACTTGATTCCCTGCACACTTCACTCTCACACAGTCAGTCCAGGTTTCCTTAATGGCATGATCCCAGATTTCCCATAGTAGAGTCTCATACCCCCAGTTCCTTTAGTTTTATCATGGTGCAGCAGCAGAGTGATATCTCAAGCCGGCGCCTCTGGGGAGGGACTCCCCAAAAAAGGAGAAACTGGGCTATTTGCCCTCATAGTCTATGCACAGGGGGTCTTCCAGCTGTTGATTTAGTTTTCTCTCCAGGGGATTCAGAGCCAGGACAGCTCTGCAGTGTGAAACAAAACATACCAAGTTTTGCTGAAACAAATGAAAATGCTAATATAGACACACCAGAAATCACTCAGGACTTCTGAAGCATCTTTAGAGTGTGCACTTCCTGAATACTTTTTCTTAGACACTGCAAGTTATTATATATGATTTAAAGTATTTTATACCGTGGGAAACAATTTGTCCATCATGATGACAAATCTCTGAAAATTGGATTTTCAGTACTGGTGAGGCCACACCTTGACTTCTGTTTTGGGCACCTCATTATATGAAGGATATTTTGCTTCTCTGGTGTCCAGAGAAGGGCAATCCTCTAAGGTGAATAGCAAGGCAGAATAACTCATCTATGTCCAAACTTTATTTTTCTCATACTAATTGTACACTAAGAATTGATGATTTCCCACAGTTTTCTGAAATATTTTGCCATATAGGAACTACATACCTGCTGTGTAATCCCATTGGATTTGATCCCACTAAACCCTCCTTTTATCTCTTTGCTCCTTATTGCATATCCTGTGGAGTCAGATGAAACACCCCTTATGGCTGTCTGCAGGGGCTTCCCATTGGTTTTTTATTGTCTCACTATCAGTTTTGCTCAGATTGTGAATAAAGGGATTATTTTTCTGAATAGGAATTCATATAGCCTGGGAACCCAGTAGCCTGGGTTCTGCAGGTCAAGCTGTGTTCCCTTCTGCTTCTCACGTTATCACCACCAATAAAGAATCTGCAGCTGGGGACTCAGCTGACAACTCTGTCAGTGATGCATGGAGAAAGAGAGAGTATAGTTGCTCTTCCACAGCTCCAGTAGAGCTATGATTGGAACTGAAAACTGAAGCAGGAGCTTTTTTTTTTTCTTGCAACTGAAACGAGCAGGTAACAGATGATCACATAGAAGCCAAAAAATTGGAACTATTTAAAGTACCTCTATGCTGATTTTGATTTCTAAATGGTCACAATACTTCATCTTGACCATTGTTGCTCTACACATGATGTGACCCAAGAGGTATCTCCTGCAACAACTTTTCACTCTATTCTATCTTTATTCCCACTCCATAATGCAATGAACAGAATTTTTGGCCTCTGCACTGTGACCAGTAGCGCAATGATTTCCCCTCTGTACTTGGCACTGGTGAGGCCACCTCTTGGGCACAGTCTTCAGTTCTGGGTCCCTTAAAACAAGAAAACATTGAAGTGCTGGAGCAAGCTCAGAGAATGGCAACTGTGAAGGGTCTGGAGTACAACTCTGACGAGGAGCAGCTGAGGAAGCTGGGATTGTTTAGCCTGGAGAAAAGGAGACTCAGGGGGGAACTTAGCACTTTCTAGAACTGTCTAAAAGAAGGTTGTAGCCAAGTAGGGATCAATCTCTTCTCCCAAGTACCAAGCAACAGGATGAGAGGAAATGGTCTCAAGCTGAGCATGGGGAGGGTTAAATTGGACATCAGAAAAAACTTTTGCTCCAGAAGGATTGTTAGGAATTGAAAAAGGTTGAAGTGGGGAAAGTGGTTGAGTCACCATTCCTGAAGGTATTTAAAAGGTGTGTAGATGTGGCATTTAGGGACCTAGTTTGGTGGTGGATTTGACAGTGTTGGGTTTATGGTTGGACTTGATGAGCTTAAAGATCTTTTCCAATCTACATGATTCTGTGATTCTATGATTCTCATTCCACTGTCTGCGTACCACTTTCTGCCCTTCTCTCAAGTTTTCCAGAACTTCAGCAAAGCTGCATTCTTCAGTCTGAAAATATGAATATTTCCACTGGTCCCTGATGACTAGTTTTGAGACAGATTTTCCTTTACCAAAGAGAAAAAAAAAATGTGGGGTATTACCCAATTACTTAATTCATAATTTAAATTTGATGAGTTTTTTTCTCTAGGTAAACTTGAAGAGGAACATTTTCTTTTATGAAAAAGGTCAAAATCTTTACTGTAAGAGATGATCAGTTATGCAGTTGCTGTGACTAAGACCAGCTTTAAAACAGTGCTAATGTATTTAGGGGACACAGAAGTTCACATGAATGGACATGAGATTTTTAGGTTTTTGCTTCTAAATTCTGACCCAGGTGGGGAGAGACTGGGAAGCTATCTGGTGATTAGTGTGATAGTATTTAATGGCTTTTATCTTAATCTTATTTTTAAAAAAAATCTCACCAAAAAGAAATCCCTAAATTAACAAACCCTGCATCATAATCAGGAACAACTGCCCCAGAAGGAGAGTGTATACTGAAGAAGAAAAAAGAACAAATTAGAAAATAAGCTACCTTCTCTTTCTTTAAGGTCAGAAGTGAAGGTTTGGGGGCTATTTTGGTCAGACAGAATTCAACTTACCCTGGACTTAAAATCTTACAATCCATGCAATTTTTGTAAAACAAGTAATTAGGAAAAAATAATCAGAAAGAGGAATTGTTATGAAGGAAACATCTAGAATTTCTGTGGATTGGAATACATGGGAAAAGGCAATCATAACCCTGGGAGAAGTTTGCCCCTCTGACTGTACTTTATGCTTAAAAAATTCAAACAGAGGTTTTACTTCACCACTCAGAAATGAGAGCACAACATAAAGGTAGCACCCACCACCCCTGGTACTATGGATTTAGCACTTTCTAGTAAGGAGCATGTCAGAGTAAAGAGTTGCTCTTTTCCAGCCTGGTCTTATCCAGAGCAACAGGTTATTCGCTTGACATTTGTAAGAGAAATCATCTTTGTTCTCCCATTTCTTTCCATCTTTAAAGGGTTCTCCCACTTTTATTTTCTTTATAGAGTTTCAGATCTTTAACTCCACATACCCAGAGAAAATCAAAGCTTCTATTCTCTGTTTGTTTTAGAACTTAACAGCCCTCTGATGAAAGTCTACTAAAGAAGTTGCTTGGCTTTTCTTGCTTTCACAGAGCCACCCCATGGGTGCATGCTCTGTGAGCTGCACTCCTCTAGGGTCATTCACTGATGGGATGACATGCAGAGGAAGAAAAGGGGAGCCAGCTTTGATCACTGGCATCATGCAGATTCAAAGGAAAATAATAGGAAATAAAGAAAAATGTGAGATATATTGGGGAACAGCAAAGGTAGCACTGAGTGAGGCTCTCTTCCCTCTGTCAAAGGAATGGATATGAACTATTCTGGAAGTGCAGTGAGGGGGCATAGACTGGAGTGACATGGGAAATGGCACAATGTTCCTCACTTCTGGCTACCTTCAAGTGAAAGAGGCATCTCTGTACTGTAGCTTTACTGAAAAAGTATGCTGTTAATGTGCAAAAAGATAGGAGAGATGATCCCTTTCCTTTAACCACAGAATATTCTAGGGGGGTTTGGAAAATGTTGCCTTCCACTGGGAATAGTAGAAAAGAAAGAAAAATCACCACGTTTATTTCTGGGCCCTCCCTCCAAGGCTTTGCAGGTGACAGACCCAGTGAAAGCATCCATCTCCGCTCTGTGCTCAGTAAGCAGAAAATGAAACAGAAGAGTCAGTGTGACAGTGAGTGATTTCAATTCACTTGTAAAGGCATGCATTCAACCCAAGGCCGTCAGCTCAGGAGCCCTCACAACAATAGGGTAAGTTTTAATAAAACCACCGCCACCAGAATCCAAAGGGATCTTGAACAAGACAAACAAACACAAAACCTTCTAAAAGTCATGCCGCTCATCAAGATACAAAGGTTCTCCAAGGCACTTTGTCAGGATTTAAAGTTACTATGGGTATTTTTTCCTGTCCTTTTCTGTCTTCAGCCCAGCTCAGCTCAAGAAATTCTTCCCAAAACAAACTGCACCAGCAGATGATAATTTCTGCTCTTCTCTTTTTGTCTTGGGATATCTAGATAAACTGCATAGCTCCTTTCACAATGTCTTGGCTCCCTCAAACCATTTGTTAAAGGCTGGACACAGAAGTGCAGAAGAGTGACTTATATGTAAATCTTGAGACTGTTGGAATTTTTGCCTTTTACTAATAAACTCACAATGTATTGCTCTATGCAACATATATAAATATGCTATTTGCTAGAAGAGGCTACTCAAAACTGTACTAAGGTGGCTCACTAAATTTTAGTATCGTGTTCTCTTCAACTTTGAACAAGCATTGAAAAAAACACAACAGGACATTTTTCAGGGGGGTCCTGGATGCTTAGATAGAGATGTGGACTCACTCCAACATTATCAGGACTCCAGCGTTTAGGTTCTGAAACATAATAAAATGGCATTAAAATACTAACAACAAAAGGCACTTTTTTATTTGGACCTTCCTGAGACCAAACAGTGTCTTTATCCAGCAATCTCTAATCAGCCTTTCTCTTAATCTCTTCTGGAGTTTGCAGTAAACACAGCCAGGTGATTCAGCCTCTTCCCTGTGATTTGGGAGATGAAAGACCAAATCCAAGCACTGTGTCTGGGCCAAGAAGTAGTTAATTGTTTTACATGAAGTGGAAAAGTTGTAATGGGAGGCGTTGAGACTGTTTGAATCCATAACAGATTCAATGAGAGTGAGATTTCTGCAAGCAAAAGTATGCAATATAGACAGGTTCAGAAAGTTGCTGTGGGCAGGCCAGCTAGAGAATTCAGGCTGGCTTTTGTGCATCTCAGATGCAGGTTTTAAACATTGGCTGGTGGGATTTCTCCTCTCTTTCTTTTGCTGGATTAAAACCAACTTTGAATAGCATAATCTTAGCGTGATGTTCGAGAGATTCCTGTTTACCACCCTGCTCTAATTTTCAGCTTTTTTTGAGCACATGTGCTAGGATATGCTTTCTGCTGCAGCAGAGATCAATAGCAAATGATACCTTTGAAGGAGATTTGAGGGATTCTGATGGAAATCAAAGGAAATAGCATTATACAGGTAATTTCTTCCTTGCTGACCTCAAATACTATTTGTTCTTTCCAAGTAGTGGCTAGGTGTATATATCCCAAACCAATAAGTTATAAATAAAATTTAATAATAAAAATTTGCTTTATTGGAGTTTCACAGCCAATGTGTTCTGAAGGCTTCCTCTCTTACCCTCCTAAAAAAATTTTTGAAAGGGAATCAGGAGTGCAATTTTCACCTTTGATAGTTCAGTCAGTCAATTATGCAGGCAAAGCCCTCCTACGAGTCTTATTTTAAGGTACAAACATTTGTTGAGGAGAGAATTGTTCCTTTCTGCATCCTTTCTTCATGAAACAATGCAAACAGGCTCTATTTAGCATTTTGATCCTCTGAAGGACCCAGCCTCATGGCCAAGACACTGAAATGTTATCTCAACAAAAAATTTTACTGGGCTTCCCTTCTCAAGCAGAGGCACAAAGGGAGAAGGCAGAGCTGAGGGGTGGTCTGACTATGTGCACTTGCAAGTAATATACCTTTCCACCACCTTTTTGAAGAAACTTAGGCTCATCTGACCCTTTTAGAAAGTCTTTTAGGGGTGGGTCTTTCCTCAGAAACTTGGTATAAGTTGACCATCTCAACAAAGCAAATTATCTCTTCTCCCTCAATGACCAGTAGAGAGAGCCAAGCACCTTTAAAAATCAATCAATCCTTATTCTTGGCACATATTTCTAAAGTAGATGAGGTGTTTTTTCTGCCTGTTGCCTCTTTATCCCCATTGACAGTAGGGAAAGTATAGAGGAGCACTAGGATGGGCAGGGTATTAGGCAAATGCATCCGAAAATAGTGGAGAATCCTCTCTCAGTAATGCTTCATTGCATTTCATTCTGATATGGAGAGGCTTCGTTTTTTGCTCTCAGGTCTCTCCTACCTCAGTTTCAATCAACTGTTTATAACACGAGGGGATGTTTGCTTTTGTTTTTTGTGTTTGGGGGTTCGTCTTTCTGGGGTTTTCAGGTTTGTTTGGGGTGGGGGTTTTTCATTTTTTGGGGATTTCTTAATATAGAAATTTGCTAAGAAATTCAAATTTTAGAAGAAGTTTATCTTTGAGAGAGCTGAGTTAATCAGGGAGGGAATATAATCAGAAAAGACAGGCTTTGTATGCCATACAATGTTCTGCAGTACAAAAAGATTAATGCTGTAGGTCTGTGCCTCACTGTGCTGACAAGAGCTTCCAAGTTTGTGTGTGCATGTGCAGAGATACACAGGTTGAGGAAAGGTTTAGGCTGGATATTGGGATAGTGATTTGCTTGAAGTAGAGCCCCCTGTGTACTGTTTCATTATGCTCTAATATAGAATACACCTGCAGGGTGATTGGTGCCTTTCTTATCCCCTTGGGTCATCCAGAAAGTGTTCCATGCCCTGCAGAGTTCCAGGCTCTTGTGTTAGCTTGCTTCAAAATTGATCTTTCAGGGAGTTCATATGCTAGTGAGCTCCGAGGATGACAGCTCAAATATATATGATACATATAATTTTTTGTTTGAAGAAGATTTCTCCACCAACGTTCTACTGGATTTCTAGTATGACTGGTGACCAAACCCCAAACACTGGCATTGCAATCAGGTTCTTAATGCTTACCCTCCCAAAACTACCAGGAACACATCTTCTTTGTGGTGAGTTTCAGCATGAGTAACTATGAAAGCATAGTTTTGGGGTTTTTTGTCATTTGTTTGCTGCTATTGCTATTACATCAATTAAGTCTTTTATATATCTAAATCCAGTGAGCCAAATTTTTTTAGCCTGAAGTAGCTGAAATTTTCAGCCTGGAGTGTAGCTACCTAGACAGCAGAAATGTGATGTTATTTTACAGTAAGGGGGACCTCAGCAGCTATGATGTAAGGACAGGATCTCAAAGTAGTCAAAAATGCTTATCAACAGCATGTAAGCTGAAGTGAAGAAAGCAGCATGCCATATCAAAACACGGGTGGAATATTGTTTTCCCAAACTGGGATTTGGGACAGGACTACAGCAAAAAATGGAGCGTTTGCCATGCTGTTGTCTTCCCTTGGCAAAATCGTTAAAAGTTATTAAGTGACCAGTGGGTAAGTAAAGATGATGGGTGTAGGTTTTGGGTTTTATCGTCAAAAAACTTCAAATATTGGTGTATATTAAATCACAGTCTGTGCACTATCTGTACCTTTCAGTACAGCTCCAATTTCAAGTTCCAAGTATAAGAGAATCCAATATAATATAATTGTGGTCATTTTATTTTCTTCAATAAAAGCAATCATTGCCTGTAGCTGGTTTCAGAGTGTTGTGAGCAACTTGAAACTGTTACTGACTGTCTGTTAAAAGAAGTCTCAAACCTGGCAAATCCCTTTGGAGAGTTTTTGTAATTGACATTATATTTAGCTTTTAGATGGAAAAGCACACACTGCTCAGAACAGCTGGCAGTCACGAAAAATGAAAGGCATTGTTTTGCAAAAAAACACAGGTAAGTGCGAAGCAAACAAAACCCTAATTCTTTTACCTTGGTCAATTAAAAGTTAGTATGTGTATTAAGAGCTTGATCTTTATCATCCTGAAATTAATGGTAAAACTCTCACTGACTTCAGTAGCAATACCAAAATGCAAGATAAAATCACTCTTTAGAATGAGCTGAAAAGACTACTGCCTTCAAGTTTTTAACATTATATTTAATTACAAGAATAATGTTTTGAGCAAATGACTAGTAATCAGGAGCCCCATACCCTGTTCCTGGAACAGAAAAGCAAATGCTCAGATTTAAGGACATGTCCTGAATGAACCTGCTTTCTGGAATAAAAATTTTTATTCTGATCACTGATCACTGTTCTCTGTGTCTTTGGCATTATCCGTCAGGGTGTTTTGCCAAAGTGGCAGACACTCTTGCCATGGGTGTCTGGGTAACTCCTTGCAGGTGCAGGATCTTGGTAAACACCTTTACAACAGATGAGCTAATGCAGATGTTATGGAATTAAATAATTTTATATGTTCCGGTGTGTTTAGAGATGAAGTGATATGTAAATGCAAGGGTTTCCTGTGATATTGACATATCATTTCAGATGTGAAAGACATGTGGCTTCCCAGGATGCCAGTTCTCTGGTTTAGATGTTTTTACTGACTTCTAAATTTGGTTAAGAGCTGAGCAGTTTCTATGTAAATCCTAACTCCCTTTCTTTGCAAGGTGGAGGACAACTGGGGAACATTCCAGTGTAATGTTTTGCCAGCAGCCGTCCCTCAAAGTGCTTAGAAGACTTTATCTACAGCTGAGCAGGAGTGAAACAAGGAAAGGATGGTGATTAATAGAGAATTACTTATGCACCTTAAGATAATATGAAAAGCTGGAGTGATTAGTGCAGTTCTTAAATTTGCTAAAGTGCCTTGTTTATCTTGCTTTTGCATCCTTGGAGTCTGAAATCTGATTTCAGCTAACAGTTTTCTTCCAGAGTTGGAAGTTCCTGCTCTGAAGAAGTGTTCTGATTCTAGTCTACTAACTGCATAAGCCACAAGCCTCATCAAAAGAGCAATAGTCCTGTCTTATTCCACCTTCAGTCCGATCATAGCCCTTTTGGAAGTTTGTGATTGTGCCCGTATCCAAGGGTATGCTGAGCTCTTGCCTCTTTTCTCTTTAGATTGGTTTTCTTGCATAAGGTGCTAGACTATTTTAAAGTGCTCTGTGCTTTCCTTCCACATAAATGGAGAGCTCTGCTTGTATGTCTGCTTGTTTGTCCATCCTGATTCTCATGTGGTCCTTGAACAAGGACCAAAGGGGAGCCTTGGATCATGGTTGCACTAACTTCCCACCAAAATGCCCAGGCAGTTTTCCCTGGCAACAATGCCGACCAAAACACATGGTAATAATGACATAGAGACCCATGTTATACACAGAAAAGTTACAGCACAGGTCTACTTGAAGAGCCTGAGGTAGCTTATCTGTTACAGACTTGCAACATCAGTGATGATCGCTTATCACTCCAAGACTTTAATAGACGGTAAAAAAATTTGAAAACTATTGCCCACAAGTTACAAAAGTTGAGTCTAGAATGTGCAATGGTACCTTGTTTTTAGTTTCAGCAATGGGTCTAGGGGCAGCCACCGTTCTGGAAAGGCTCTGATTTGGAAGGCAAGCAGATTCAAATCTAGATCTAAATTACAGGGCCTGTATGCATTGCAATATGGCATGTGCTTGATGGAACACTGAAATAGGAACTGAAAAAGTTAATAAACTCTTTTTTTCTGATGTTATATCCATGTTTAATTTCTCTTCACTGTTTGCATTTACGACATACTTGAAAGTCTGGCATTTTACAGGAATTTAAGAAGACTGGTAATTAAAGCAAGCTGAAAGAATCCAAGCTAAAGTCCATTGTTACCTATTTTCTTTTCCTCTTCTAAGCAGAAGCTTCTCAAGTTCAACAGAGCAATTTTCTTCATCATAATTTATTACAAAAGTTATAAAAACAAGATATCTTGAAAGAGTAAATCTGCATCTTTCCATCCAAACCTGATTTAGCAGGCTGAGGGAGATGAAATGGAAAAAGATTATGTTTTTAACTTAAGTTTTCCCCAGAACAAAAACCAAAACCAACACTCCACAAACCTAAACACTAGACGACACAATTGCAAAATTGGGCTCTATTCACAGGAGAGAAAATGCCTGGCTGGGATTCATATAGTCCTCTATGGTTCTTTTATGAGAAACTGGGTCTTGAGCAGGGACAGCTGTGTTGCTTGGGTGCCCACACCTGAAGGGTGCTGGGATACAGTCAGTTACGGGAAACGTGAGGGGGCTCCCACACCTGACAAAGGTACTGCTCTAAGAGATGGGGAATTTCATAGGGTGTTTAAGCATCTTGCAAAGCATTAACATCTAATAAGAAAGCTTATGGCCCAAATGCTGCACTTCTGCAAACATTAATACAGGCTGTTGTTAGCCAGGGGAAATACTTTGTGAGGCTCATTAGTTTAATTGGTCCCTGTCATCTAGTTAAAAAGGAGGAAAGAAATGCTCCTGACAGAGGCACAGGCTCTGTGCAAGTGGTGTTTTGCTGCTGTAGCTCTGCTGTGTGCTGGCTGGCTAGTGTGGGGCGCATGCATCCATCACAGCCTTGTCCTCCATTAGCACAGGGCTAACAGGCAACAGCTCCCTGGCACAGTTACATGCCTAAACCGCTGCCATCATAAGCAGCTTGGGTGTGTGCTTACCTCGGCCCAGGTAAGATTTGGAATGCCACCCGCCTGCATGCTGTGGGCAGCCACGGGTGCTTCTCTTTTACTGCTTCTAAGGGTGAGTGGCTCACAAAGATGCCCATCTCTAAAATCATTGTAAGCACAGCTGTGTGGGAATCAAGATTCAGTAGGGACTGTTTTTGGAGACTAGTTACATTAATGTCCTGTTGTATAAGCAGGGATGAGCCATGGACCTCTACTTCCTAATCTGTGGTATGGAGCCTAATATTTACTTAAGGCACAGCCTGTTTTGATGCAGAATTCTACATCAGGAGACCCTTCCAGGGAGGGAAGGCAAAGAACTGCAGGTGATTACAGCTGTATCTTGCTCCCCACAGTTCTAGTGGTGACAGAGGTGCCAACTGGGGTGTATCACAGTGCTGGCCTCTGCTGGTCTCAGCTAGTCCCTGCTGAAGCTAGCTAACAGAAATTCAGCAGTGTTGTTAAGATCCATGTAAAACTATTCCTGCAGATGTCTTGGCTTCTCATTTGCATCCCTAGCTGATGTGGGGTTTACTGAAATTTTCTTCTGTTGCAGTATCTAGTTAAGTCTACCAAGGCAAAGTGTGTATTCTGCTTTCTATATCATTTAAAACCTGTGGCAAAATTAACTGTATTGGTTTGGTTAATTGTCCTCATCCAAGAAACACTGGTAGCTCCCCTGGGTCACTACAGCAATTTCTTTCATGCCATAAAATGTTTACTTCTCTAGAGTGAAAACATGTAAGTTGTCATTATGTGACTCTACAGTTCCACACTGATAAAGGCTACCTGTGCCTTTCTTTTTTTAAGCTAGTAAGCAACTTCCAAATTTACTGGAATAGTCTCAGAGACTTATTTCTATATATTTTTCTTTTCACTGTTTTTGACTTGATGTTACATGATTGATAACAACATTTTGTGCTTTATAAATCTTGCTCTCTTTGACTATGCTGGTTAGCCTCTGCTTTTTCACAGAAGTCAGCCAAGCTAAGCCTTTTCTTTTGATTCATGCAGGTTGTAAGGTCAGTTCTGGTAGGTATGATTTGCTAATGAATTCGTGCTCCATTTTTCAGCTGGCTGGTTCTGCAAGTAGGCCTGGACAAATACACTGACGTTTGAATTTAAGGTGACATTGAGACTTAGGTAAAAAAACAGCTGAGAATAGATTTAGAAACCTGTACAATGCAAAATAAATATTAAGTAGAATAAATAAAAGTACTCTGATAATAAGAACATATATATGGGTATATGTGTATGTATATCTATCTCTATGTTATGGATTAAAAAGTCTATATAATTTCATATATGTCAGCATCAATCTGAGGGATTCTCCTGTGCTCCAAAAAAAGGGAAAAGTGAAGCACAAGCAAAAGAAGGGAAAGTGCGTCCTGTGGCAAGCAGCATTTCCAGTGCATTCATTCCTAATGTGGTAAGTGCCAGCGCAGAGGTGACTTAGAGGGTGACCCCGGGGTGTCATTTCCCACACACTGGTGCAGACAGGGGGTGGGACAGCGCATGGGCAGAACTGAGTTCATTGCTCCCCCTCACACCACCAGCTACCCCAACTGGGTCATCTCAGCCAGGTGAAATTAAGTCTGGACTAACTTTCCTACTCCTGAAATAGGGGCAGGCTAGAATTTGAGTCCTAGGCTGCAGTTGATCTTTCACCACAACTATGCCTGAAATGGGGAAAGGATTCTAGAGGCAGAATCTTTTGACTTAGTCCTTTGACAAAGGATTTGAAAATTTTTCTTTGGTTCAGAAAAGGTCTGTCCAACAGATGAGATAAGGGTAGGGGCCAAGGCACCACCAGGGACTTCAACTTTGGCTGAATTTTCCAGTTTTGACTTGTATTTCCTGTGTGAGTGTACTCAAGCTATTTCATTTATCCCTGTCTCCACCCACTCTGAGGTGAAACACAATGTGCAATACTGCTTCATTTTTACTGAGATTTGTTTGTAAACAGCTTGGGGGAAAAAAATCTGCCTCATTATTTCCTTTGGCAATATGTTCCCCATCCTTAAAAATGGTTTTTGGTCCTCCACAGTGTTAATTAGAAATGATTAAGGAACTGGTGGCTTTTTGAAAGATGGTAGCATTGTGTGATCCTTGGGGTGTAAATATATCTCAGGGGTAAAAGGAATATAGGAATATCTATGTGGGAAACTCCAAACTTTATCTTCAGCATTCTCAATGGTTCTGACCAATAGAGATCCTCATAATTCATTTAGGGTACACAGGGAGTGTTGGGCTCACCCAAAACACAAACTACAGCTTAATTTCCATGGTGAAAAGGCAGCATCTCATGGAAAGAACTGGGAATTGGCTTTGGCTCACTCCTTGATCAGAGGACATTCAAAACTGCATTTGTCACTTCCAAGGAAGGTGTCCTAAATATCACACAGGAGTAAGAGGTGCTTTCTGCATGTACTTTCATACTGTAGTTATTTTCCTGCAGAAAGGAGAAACCCAGAAAATTTACTGAGAGTCAAAGAAAGATTGAGAGAAAGGCATGGAAAAATAGGACCGAACATTAGAGTTGAGAAAAGGGGGACAACAGTGAAAGGGGACACCAGTGCTTACTCTATAGGCTGTTGCTATATTTTGTGCTAAATACAAAGTGAGTAATATGTGCCACTGTCATCATCACCACTGTCACCTAAACATATTTTTTCCTTTTGCCAGTCATTAAATGAATGAATAGTACTAAATGAATGAATGGCCAGAGACATGAATGAATTCTGAGAAAGAAAATGACAGGCTTCAGGAACAGGCTCCAGAGTGTCCCCTTCACTATGCTGGTGCAAAGTGCCACAGCAAGAGAAGATTCCATGTTTTTAGTTTGTTGCTACTTCCTAGTGTCCCCCTACAGAGTCCAGACAGATTGTGGGAAACTGGTATTTGAAATGTAAATGTTGTTGTGCCTAATTTCTAACCACCAAGATCTATTACAGGTTCTTAATCCTTTCCATAGGATTAAATCTTAATCCCTTTATCCTGAGATTTAAGGTAATAATCTGAGTTTTCTGGGAAATCTCTGATATAAAACACCCTTGGTTTTGCATAGACTACACCACAGGTATAGTTATTTAACTTGCTCCAGAACACCTGGCCAAAATTAATTTTTTGGAAGAACTGGTAATTCAATGTCTTTGCAATAATTTGCATGTAAATAGGCACGCAAAATCTTAATTTTAGTTTCTCTGAAATCACAGCATTCAGTGTAGCTACATTATGGAACTTCAGTGGAGCATGAGATAAGCCCCAGAAATGTTGAACCCTTTAGAGTACACATTTGTACTATCACTCAGCAACTAATTCCATTTTTGATGATCTTGCCAAGATGTTCAAACTACATTAATTATGTCAAATTCTTTGATTGGTATTTAAACTGTTTTTTCTTCCTTTCAAAAAGGTTGCCACTTTAACTGTCCAAGTGTAACACACAGTTGCAGAAGGGTTTATGAGTGGTAATGAGATACACTAATCTTACCTGCTCATTCAATTTAGATTCAGATTTGTGTGTCTGAATAGTATAATGTGTCTGAGATTAGTATAATGATGTACTCTTGCTCGAATTATGCAGAAGTAGTACATTAAAAAAATGCATGGAGATTAGTGTCAAAACTTTTCTTTTTGTGGATAATATCTTGAGGAGAGGGGTTTTATGTTCAAATTAGGATAATTGCAACTAAGTGAATGTAATTTAGAAAGCAACCTCTTCTAGAAATGGTGGTCAGCTAATGAGTAATCCAATACAACTAGCAGGTGGATTGTTGACTGCAAAGCAATTGATTTGATGCTTCAGAGTAATTTCTCTCTGTTCCCACACAGTGAAGTAACACGCAATGTCAGGAAACAAGTAGGTGATGGAATTTTTTGGTGATATTATCATTCTCTGACTGCCTTCTTTAAGCAATCTTTACTCACAAGGTTCGGTTTTCATTCCTTATGGCACTTAACCACAGGACCACAACTCTATAAATAATATTCAAACAAGCTTCTTACCAAAATTAAAAGGCAGCTTTAAGCATAGAAATTATGTATATTCAGTTGGTGTGGCAAGTTTTTAGTAGCAGAGGTGCCAGGGGTGACTTCTGACAGAAGATGCCTAAAACTTTCTGTGTCTGACAGAGCCAATTCCAGCTGGCTTCAAGACAGACTTGCCAGTGGCCAAGGCCGAGCCTTTCGGTGATGGTGGTACTCTCTCACTGGTAAAGAACTTAAGAAGAGGGTAAAAACCCCTGCAAAACAATAACTGCAGCCAAAGAAGAGAGGAGTAACAGTATGTGAGAACCAACACTGTGGACATCGAAGTCAGTGAACGAGGGGGTGGGCTTCTTCCAGGTGCTAGTGCAGAGATTTCCCTGCAGCCTGTGATGCAGACCATGGCGAGGTAGCTGTGCCCCTGCAGTCCATGGAGTTCCACAGGGAGTAGAGATCCACCTGCAGCCTCTTGAGAACCCCATACAGGGTCAGATGGATGCCCAAAGGAGAAGCCTGCATTGGAGCGGGCTCCTGGCAGGACCTGTGGATCTGTGGAAAGAGGAGCCTGTGCTGGAGCAAGTTTGCTGACAGGCTTTGTGACCCCACAGGAAACCTGCACTGGAGCAGCCTGTTCCTGAAGGACTGCACTCCATGGAAGAGTCCCATGCTGGAGCAGGCCATAAGGAATTGTGGCAAGGACTCATTTTGGAGAAGTTTGTGGAAGATTGTCTTCTGTGAGAGAGATCCCATGCTGGAGCAGGGCAAGACTGTGGAGTCCTCTCCCTGAGGAGGAGTAGCAAAGACAACTTGTGATGAACTGACCCCAGTCAGGAATAAAGTTAAGGTTGGCAAGAAGGGAGGGGTAGGGCGAAGGTGTTTTAAGATTTGTTTTTATTTCTCCTTATCCTATTCTGATTTGATTGGTAGTAGGTAAAGTTATTTTTTCCCCAAGTCAAGTCTGTTTTGCCCATGACAGGAACTGGTGAGTGATCTCTCTCTGTCCTTATCTTGACCCATGAACCTTTTTGGTATATTCTTTCTACTCTTGTCCAGCTGAGGTGGGAAGGGATAGAGTGGTTTTGGTGGGTATCTGTTGTCTTGCCAAAGGCAACCCACCCCAAGCAAATATTCTGTTTAACCAGCGCTCATTAACAATAACTTGTTTGAAAACCTATCCAATTTTATTCATTTTAAAGCGTATCAGTTACTAACCAGATTCATTCAGTGATCCATGTCATTATGTGGCAGGATAAGCACTTGTGCTAACACATGGGAAAATTTGGAAATGAGCAACTAAGGCAAAGGGATAGTGGTGTTGTTGTCCTTGTGTTTGCCCTCCTTGTCTGTATGCAAAAGGACAAGCAGAAAGTGGTCCTGCCCAGCCTAGCCCATCGCTTGATGACAAGAAGGATATTCTCTTTATGCTGGACATGTCAGATCTCTGCTAGAACAAAAGGTTGGATCTGGGTTTCCTAAGCACACCAGACTCAAGAGGAAGGCAGTGTTAAACAAAGCTGCAGAGAGAGTAGGCAATGACCTGCTCAATGTGCAGCTACATCTTTCTTTACGGACCATGTTATATGATGGGATAAATACGTGAAATAGCCGCTAAATAGGAGGCCGGCAGCCATCAGTTGGCTTTGTTAAAAAGTAACAGCTCTCTGAGCTGCAAGGAGGAGGTGAGTAACTTGTTAAAGTATCAGACTTAAGAAAAAAGTCACAAGAAAAGGTGAGATAAAATTACAGAGCCATGAAAATAGCTGCTTAATCACTCATTTCCCTACTTCAAGGTACAAACTCTACTGCAAAAAGTCCATAGTTGAGAAAAACTGGACTGTCTCTGTAAAGCCAGGTAGTTATCAAAAGCTCCCCCATAATAGACCCCTTAACCACTCAACAAAGCATAATCAGAGAGGAAACAAAATAACCCATCGCAAATCATCTGGTTTTATGCTTCTTTTCCTGTCCCATTATTTGTGCCTCAGGACATTTTAAAGACTGATCATGGAGATTTCTGGAAGAGGTGAGAAAGGTGCAACATTGGCAAGCCAGACAAGTACAATTATGGTTTGGATGAAGAGCAGCAAGATATCGAAATGTACTGAAAACATCCAACTATGGTCTTTCTCTAAATGGGCTGTTCTTACTTTTGACATGTAGGAATCAAGAAACAACATCTTTTGCAGAGCAAAACAATATTTCTTCTTCTAGGGCAATCTCTCACAGATGTGTTGAATAATATCAGCAAAGATCCAGGATCCCAGGAGATCATTTACAGCTCTTTAACAAGGAAAAGGTAAGTTGCCTTTGAAGATTTCACAGCATCACTTGAACGATTGCTGCTTTTTAGAGTTTGTAGTTGCCTGGTTTTCTCTCTTTTATGTTTGCTTTCCTGGAAGTACATTTAAGAAGCTTCTGTTTGACAATTGGTTTACCAATAATCATGATTTTAAAGAATAGCACCATTTACTCTTATACCAGCCAAACACCATATTATTGAACATTTTTTAAAGAAGTGTTTTATGCTAGTGTTAATTAGCATTCAGCAAAGCCAACTACCAGAAACATTGTCCCTGAGCTGAAATGCTGATGATCTCCTGTAATTCATGTGCAAACCGGTATTAGTGTCAGTGTCATGTAAACACTAGAGCAAGACAAGAAATACTGTGAAGATTAATTAATGTTGGTGATCTGCTCCGATGTTACAGTAAAAGGAAATGCCTTTCTTTGAACAGCCAGAAAGTTCTGCCCTGAGCTGCATATTCAGTTTGAAATGATGGGTTAAGAATCATTTACCATCTGTACAAAACTATGTGGAGGCATTCCTCCTTTTCTACTCATCTGCTTTCTGACTAGCCTAGGCCTAAGAATCAAGGAAAGATTAGGTATTCATTTATTTTAGATTTTGGAGCACCATACATTTTCAGTGGGTCCTGAAGTGCATGACCTACTTCACTGCAAGATGTTTTAAATCTTCTGAACCATTTTCATAGGACAGTCCTTCACACAAAGTGACTGGAAAGAAGACACATTTAGGTGGAATGTGTTCCTTTCTTTGCTGCTCTTCTAGATTCTGGTAGGAGTTTGCATTCCTATTTCAATTGAGGTTTGTCTCAGTTTATAAGCCCTCCTTTAATTGTGACAGCCTCACAAAATCTGGGGTGCTGTGTCCTGTCTCCGAAGAAAAAGGGTTGCAACCAGTGTTGTGGGAACATAGTGGGGTCTCGGAGGAAAAAAAACAGGGAACGTTGCTGTGGACACAGGGAGTATAAACCATGGGAGGAGCAGCACAACAGAGGAGAATGGTGAAAAGACCCCCTAAAGCACGATCAAGCCTTCCCCACAGGCTCACACTGAGCTCCTGTGTGCCCTCCTGCTGCACCATCCCCACAGGGGCAGCCCGGTGAGGGCAGCAGGGGCACAACCCCACAGCCTGGGCAAGCTCTGCAGTGGGGCACACTGCAGGAGAGCCCCGCAGGGGTCAGCTTGTCCTGCTGGTGACCCAGGTGCAAGGTGCCCCTGATGTCTGAGATCGGAAGGAGACCCTGGTAATTAGGCAGCCCAGGGTGGGGGATTGGCACCGGGGCTAGGAGACAGAAGCTTTATTGGCCCACACAAAAATTCCCTTTTCTCAAGACAAGTTAATGCATACCAACTGCCTCATTAATACATAGATATCATAATAGATTATAAGTCAGAGGAAAACCTACCTAGTTGAAAGTGTTTTGTCTTGTTTTCTTTTTAACTGGAACCTTCTGGAATCCAGAAATGACATTAAACTTCCTTTTAGAGGAGGTAATTGAAAAGAAAAAGACAATCAAGGGCTGGGCAAATGAAGCCTTTTCTTACTACTGTATGAATAAAAAATGTTATTAGTAAGCTCTTTCATTTCAGGCTTCCACTCTGCAGTCACACATTTTGAATGTATAACCACACAAATGAAAATGTTTGCCTCTTAAGTCCTTCACAGCACTACAGATATTTTTAAAAATAGAGAAAGGAAGCAAAGAAGTAATGGACACAGAGCAAAAGAGGACAGTAGGAGTAAAGATTTAATCAAAAACCCTTTAAAAATTACTCTTCTGTTTCTCAGTTTTCAGTATTTATATGGCATAACCAATTCTTTTTATAATGATAGCCTGTCTCATTTTGCTGTTTTATTCTTTTTTTTTTTTTAATTTTATTTCAATATACATTTGTGAGTGATGAGAAGGAAAATCTAAATTGCAGCAGTGAGAACAGCACCCATGTGTTTTGGTTCACATCCAACTGTTGAGATCTGGAAAAGTTAGAAACAGCAGCAGGCTGGCAAAATAAGAGTGAGAAGCAAAGAGAAAATAAATCAATATCATGCCAAATACAGTTTCACCCTACAGAGCCTTTCTCTCTACATTTCTGTGAGGAAAACATTATTTTCATCTATTAATTTTTGGGTTTATATCTAAGCCTGAGTTTTTGTAGGTCTTTAAGGACATGCTAACTATTCATTTTGGATAGTCAGTGTAATGAGAATACAGCAAGTGTTTGGGGGTGGCAAATGTTGGTTTCTTGGATAGTCTTTTGAAAAAATATTGAACAAAACTGATTTTGTTTCTTTGGTACCCTTGGCACGGTTAAAAGGAGGTGTTTGAGCATGCATGTCATTGACTAATGCTGAAATTAAGACCAATTTAAGAGGGTTTCCTAAGACCCCTGATGGTCATAGCAAAGAAAAGCAAGCTCTATAAATCTAATTGGCTATACACTGCAGCAAGTTTATCCCTATTGTTAATTGTATTAACGTACAAAAGGATTCAAGGATTAATTAGAAATAAAGACCAGGAGATGAACTGAAGATTCTCAAGGGAAACACTGATATGTATTATCCGTGAACTGTATAATTATCAAAATCCTTACAATTTTAGAGTAGTGTGCTTACCTGAATGTAACCCTAATTGCCTCTTCTATTCTTAGCTCCATGGTTTTGTACAGTTTGCTAATCATATTTCAAACCAGAACCACATGCTGAATACCTGCAGAAACAAAAGTGGAAGAATTCTTAATGTTCTAATTTGAGAGGAGGTTACAGCACGATATTATTAAGATCAAACTGCCTCATACTTGAAATCAAGAACAAACCACTATTCTTTGACAAAAAGGTAGGATTCTTCTCCTCAGTTCGTACTCAGATTTTCCCTTAGGTTAAGCTTTAGTCAAAAGAGAAGTGGTGCCTGATTAAAAGGTAGGATAAATGAACTCAAGTGCTTTCTGAAGGGAAAAACAGACCTCAGAGCTCTCATTTTGATGAGTGATTTTAATACTACACAATGTTGGGTTTGTCCTTAGCACTTACCTATCCTAGTCCAGAGCACTACCTGGCACCTGTGAAAGGCAACAATAAACACTGTCTGGGTATAATGGGAAGGTACCAGGGACAGACTTCCTCTGGAAAGAACTTCTTTCCATCTCTGTCACTTCCTGTGGGCTTTCAAAAGCTTTCCTCCTGGTCTGTGGCTGCCTTTTGGTACCACTGTATATCTAAGTGGCGTCCTTAGAAAGGGATCGTGCTCCCTTTTAAAAAAGATGTGTTAAACATAAAAGTAAGAAATTCTGAAATACATATTAATAAGCTAAAAAAAAAAGGCAGAAAAGTACCTTGCAGGCAGTCTTAGGAAAAGGCAGTAGAATAAACCTTTAGATCTGTTTCTTTCATCCAAACTCCCATTGCAATGACTGAGAAACCTTGCTCATTCATGTCAATGCAAATATGTGAATGTTGTGTTTGAATATCAAACAATTGGTACTCTTTCTGCCTCCTTTTTTTTTTTTTTTTAGATTTTTTAATGCCAACAAGAACATCATGTATTTTACTACTCCTGAGAAGAACTATTGGTACTATACTGGTACAGAACAACAACAAAATTAAATGTTGATATTATTTTGAACTAAACCAAGTAATCCTGTGTTCTCCCTGTATTTTAAGCCTAAATATACGTTGGGAATTCTCAATATTTGGGGCCCTAATCCAACACTCACTCAGTGTCAATACTGTGTATGATCACAGGGGAAACTCTTGAAGCCCAGCAGTGATGAATCTTGATGTTCTCAGCTGTTAAGCAGACCGGAGCACTGGCCAAAGTGAAACAGCCTCAGTAACCACCGCTTTTCCAGCAGCAGCTGCGAGCCTGACTGCTACTTGATGTGTAATGCATTTGTCATACAGCCCAGGCTGAAAGAAGTCAAACAGAGTAAAAATCTATTGTCTCAAGCTTCAAGTAGAAGAGAGGTAACTACTTAACTTCTCTTCTGATGCTTCTTCGAACACAGCACGTACTGTTCATAGGTGGTGGCTGATAGAGGATCTGTGGTGGGGCTTCTTACCAGAAGTGAGGTTTTTCTTGCCACACCAGGTAAGCAAACATTATTAGAGGGGTGGATTTGAAATTGCAGTGCTTGAAGCTGCCTTAGAAAAATGTATTAAAGCAAAGTGATTGGGGAGGAAGGGACAGACAAAGAGAGTGGATTTTAGCCCATTCTTTTAGAGGGATTGAAGAAAAACCCTTATCTTCCCAAGCACTCTGAGTAATCCATAGCTTCTTTGGGCCACTGGCCTCAGCTGTTTGGAAAATATTGGGTCTTTCTAAGACTTTGTGCTAGTCAGGTGGCAATATGGACAATTATCTGGCAAGAGCTATGATCCACAATTTTTACTGTAATTATATAGACAGGTACCATTTCTGATTTTTTTTCTTCTTACTTTGTCTCTTTGTAGTTGTAGAATGATTTGAGGACCGATGAAATGTCACAGTGCACATGACTGAAATGTGTGAAAACTTAATTAACAGAATAATTACACAGTAGAAATGAGATCTTGTCTCACTGAAAATCTGGCAGGAACTCGGGCCCTATGGAATATGAGTCCACATATGCAGTCAGTGGAAAAGCCGTTAGTCACAAAGAGGCGGCATCTGCTGGAAAGAGTTAATCAGGCCCCTAACTTCAAAGAACACGGTGTGCCTTAACATACCCTTCTCCAAGCTTATCAGGCAAGCTGAATATGTGATTTTCTCCCAGCTACCAGGGTAAATCTGCATAGCTCAATTAACTTCAGTTGATTTGTGCCAGTTACACCAACAGAGGATCTGGACAGAACCTAATATCATCTCTCTATCTAATAGTCCAGCTTGGTGTATGAAAATTGGGCATTATTCTGCATCAGCCATCCCTTTTCAGCCAGGATGAATAGCAGAAGGATTTGTGATTCATTAAATGAACTCCTTCTCTACAAAGTTGAATCTATGCTGCCTCCCATGAGTTTCTACACTGGCAGACCATGTGTTTCTTCTGCATATCATACATTCTCTGTGAAAAATATTATAATAATCAGAGAGTCAGTGTAATTTTCTTGATACCTGGTTAGAGACATGTTGCCTGATAATTTTAATCTTATCAATCAAAATTTGCATCATGCTATATATTGATCACCTTACTTTTTATTTTCTAGCTTTCTAAATTATTTTTATTTTTGCCTGTTGGACAGATTGAACGTCTAAGAATTAATTTGAAAATAAATGAGTATAGATACTAGTTGCAGTTTGTTCTTTTAAGCAGACTGTGAATATAAATCTAGAGGTTTTTAGTATTCCTCTTTCAAGTTATTATACATATAGGGCAATATTTAGGCCACTGAGTTGAAGTAAATCCCGAAGTGTGATTATCTTCTCATTGAAATGCTCTCTATTGTGCCTATTTGTTTGATGTGTTTTTCTTGTACGTTGTATTTCTGATGGCTTTGGGGTAAAATAATCATTATATGTCACCCATACTATCTCTTTTAATCTCCAGAAGATTAAGCATGTTTATTTAAAAACCCCTTTGATAATGTCTTTACTAACTCAGCTATTTTATAAAATTGGAAATAATGAATCAGGGAGATGTAATTTTGATAATGCCATTTACACAACTCCTATGAGGCTAGCTAGGAAAATAACTGAAGTAAGTATCTGACATACACATAGTGAGAATGGGAAAAATATTGTAATTTCATGTACGTTATGAGGCACTGGAAAAATACAGTCAGCAAAAGCAGTTCAGTTAATGAATCGCATTCTTCAGGGACTGCTGGACTCAGGAGATGGGTCATGGGATCAGGAATAGTTCCTTTAATCTCTTTGTCACTGGTTCAAATCCAATCTCTGGGTCACTGGTTCAAATCCGATATGGATAGATAGTAATTAGAAGTCACTGTTATTTGAGCGCTCTGAGATGAACCTTTTGAAATGGAACTGGTGAAAAGACACTGCAAAACAACCAACCCCACAGCCTAGAATATGTGGAAAATCACATGCTTCATAGCCAGTAGACAAACTTCACAGACTTACTGGAGCTGTGTATGGGATGCTTGTAGTTGCTGATGTGAAACTGGCACATGTCCATCACTCAAGGGACACGCTTCTGAGCTTGTGAAAGCTCGATATGCAGAGATAATCACTTGTGATGCTTCCTCAGCCAAAGGTTACACACTACTGGGAAGTCCATACTTCTCCTCTGCAATTCCAGTTCTTGCCTGGTGCTCTAGTTTCTATCTAGGTGGGCCCATGGAACACCGCTCCTCCTCACTCATCTTGAGGAGGTTGTTAAGGTCCCGGGCTCTGGGAGCTCTCTAATGCCCAGCTATCCTCCACAAGCTGGTAAAGACAGGGCATGATTTATCCTGTGGGCTTCCTGAGTGTCAGGTGTGACACCGTGCAGGGGTGTGAAGACCAATGTTGTCCATCACCAGTCTGGAGTTTCAGGCTTCAAGAGGGAACTGGGAGGTCACAGTGTCCCTGTGTTTTGTAGTGTTTAAGTTATCCCAAAGGAGGGGTGCAGAGGAGGCTATGTGAGTGGAAAGGCACACACAGGGCATCACTTCAGCAATGCCAGTTAGCACTTCAGCAGGCTACCAGACGATATGCTTTAGAAATAAAATCGGTAAGGCTGAAAGGTACTCAGATTGGACAGATGAACTGCTTATGCCTGACACTAAAGGGATTCAAATTTATACTTTTTTTCCCCTATCAGTGCAAAATCAGAATGAGGGGACTTCTGAGTCAACCATGGGATCATACTGTCTGCTTTCCCAAAAAACACTTATTGACAGGGGCCATGCTCATTAGCACAGGACAATGTTTTTTGATTATATATACCCTTGTTATCTGAAACTTTAAATGTTTTTAATCTGGAAATCTAAATTCTCTGGAACTTGAATAAGACTGTGGAAGGAGTCTTTTTTTTTTTTTTTTTTTTTGTTTTTTTTTTTTTTTTTTTTTTTGTGTGTGTGTGTGTGTGTGTGTGAAGTACAGGTTCTGTAGCAACCAAATCAAAGACTGGAGAGATTAATCTATTTCAGCCATCTGAAACTGTGATTTGGCATATAGTGAGAACAGCTGAGATAGTGGGGGAAAATTCACACAGATTCTGTCCTGCTAACTCTTAAAGCAATTCCATTTGCACTCTGCAGTTTGTTGTTTTCTAGAAAATAAACTCACCAAGCTACCCAGATTAGCTGGTCTTGGAAAACTGAGGTTATTTTAGAGATGGGAGATATTCTTATTCCCTGAGCAGAAGAAAAAAAGAAGGAAGAAAAAACAATGCTCAGAAGAACAGAAAAACAGGAGTTGGGTATACTGGTAATTAAATACCCCAGTCCATGCCTTGGCCCAAATGTGAATGACACATCCTCATAGCAGGGGGAAAAAATCCTTGGCTCATATTCAGATATGTGAAAACACAAAATTTCCAATAAGCAAGACATATCTCACCGTGCTCTGGGAATGCTTTTTCTACAATGACCTGCATAATTAAAGTCTGCATTGCCTTCTTGGCCCAAGAGAAGTTAATGGCAAAGTGGCTGCTAGCATCCATTAACTATATTTAAGTGCTGTTTATAGGGAAAGACTAAGGTGCCTTTTGGGCACTGGGAAGTAAGATATAAATATATGTTAGCCATTATCAACATGCATACTTGTAACAAACTGCCTTCAGGGACTGAAAGCTGTAGTCACATATTTCAGGTGTCACTGATAACTATATGTGTAAAAAGAGCAACCTGTCACAGGAAATACACTGTAGGAGATGTTTTTGCATTTGAATATAAAATGAGACCTTCACTTAATGACCAAGTTTCTTGGACCTTTCAGTCATGTTGCCTGCAACATCAAAACAGGGAAATTATCAATTACTTTCAGCCAGGAAATTCGTATGAATGTTTTGGAAATAAAGCTTTTTTTATTTTCCTCTTTCTCTTAGAAATTGTATCTTTTTCCTACTCTAAAAAAAGATTCCCTGTATGTCAAATTTCACTTTTTACTAAGCCTTCTTGTCAAGGCAAATCCTTATTTTCAGAAAAATTAGCAAGCACCAGTGAAAGACCTTCATGATCTTTTTTTCATTTGTACCTGGTCTGAGTTTTGAAAAACTATGAGTAGAGAAAGAAAGGAAGCAAACAAGAAAGAAAGAAAGAAAAAATTGGGAGAAATGGGACATTATATGCACTTCATTTTTGTAATACATTTAGGGATGGAAGGAAAAATAGTGTAATGAAAACAGGAAAAGACATTCTGAAGGCTGTTGATACAGTGTGTTGATTTTCCCATGGATTTGTGGTTGTTTAGAGCTGTGATGGAAAATCCCTAAGTGCTGGAATATTTTAAAGTGTTTATTTCTTGCGTGAACTCTTTGATGTGTAAATGGTGAATGTACACTGCTGTCTCTTCTCCACAGAGGCACTGACAGGGTCTTACTCTTCCAGCTCAGCCTTCCAGTGTCAGTTCTGAAGATAGCCAAAAAATCTGCAGAGCTTTCATTATTTCTGAGGATTCTGTATCTTTCACTTAACTCAGGCAAGAGATACAAATTTGAGGAAGAAAGACACAAATTGGTGTGCAAGCAGCACTCATGATTCTTAAAATCATGAATTTTCATTGATAAAAAATAAATTAATTTTTTCATTGATGGCACTGACTATTTCAGTTTTGCTTCAGATTTCTTGCAAAATTTAGCCAAAATATAAGCAAATGCTATGTATTAGTGATTTTTTTTTTTTTTTTTAATTTCCTTCAGTCATAAAGTTCCATCTGATTTTTTTAAGAAACAGAGAGTCAAAGAAATGTTCCTCCCTCTTCTGGTCCCAAAGCAGATCTTTTGTCTGGTCTGTCCTGAGTTGACCTGGCATATAATGGGCTACTGAGGAGCCTCAGTTCAGAGCTCTCATTGGCACCGATGAGAAGCTCTTCATGGCTTTTGCTGCAGAGATCAGGGTGACTCCTGGACCTGGAATGTCAGTACAGATGGGAATGAACTCTTTGTTACCAGATGTCAAATAACACTGAGATACAGCAAATATCATTTGCTTTTGCCTGTACCTGAGGAAAACTTAGTTCACCATTAATTCAACTATTCCTTGTAAGCCACTTTTTCAATGATGGGTTTTCTCTGTGGTGTAGGCAAAAAGAATATTCCCTCTGGAATGAATCCCTGCTCCTGCCTCTCTACAAGTAAATGCTCTCCTCACTCTCTCCCAGCACAGAAAGTTGTTCTGATAAGATTACTGAAAGCAATGGGCTTCACATGACGGATGCTCCACAAGAAAGCCAAAGCAAAGACCAACTTGACTTACCGGTGCTATCATGCTTTATAAGTAGCAAATTGTTACAGAGACAAGATGATAAAGAAGTGCATCTAAGACATAGCAGGCAGTCAGGTTTAAAGGTCTTCTGTCTTGCAAAAGATCCAAGAAGGCCTGGCATCTGTTTCAATGTCTACTGCAAAGACCTTTTTGTACGGACACAGATGTCAAGCCAGGGATTTTTGATAGTAGCTGGAGGCAATACATCTGTCTGCTGCCTTTTGCTAATTTTCTTTTTAGGTCAAACTCAGAAACTGAGCAGCCTTACTTGCCTAACTCACTTGGTACAAAAGCTTCCCCTGCTCAGCCTCCTGCCAAGAGTGGACAGGAGATCAACCTTCCCCAGAGAGATTGCAAGTAGGCTGGTGAGGAGAGAATGCTGCCTCTGCTGGACTGGTAAAAGGTGCTTTGGCGTGGCTTTCTACGGCAACAGAGATGGTGGCGATAGGCAGCCTTGTGTTCTTTGCTCTTGAAGATGTGGCTTGTCCTCCTTCCTGGCACTTTAGCTGTCCTCAGTTTGACACAGGCTGCTAATTTTTATTTCCCGATTATACCAAGGAATAACATCATTGTCTGGGAAAGCAAATAAGACAGTTTAGTGTTTCACTATAACATCTTTTCCCTCAAATACGGGCAAAACCATCTAAATACAATGAGAATTTTATATCAGTACATTTATATAGGTATGGATAAATAAAGAAATACATATGTAGTACATATATAGAAAATTACTTCAGCGTAGGCCTCTTCCACTTAGATCATGAGTCTCTGACATGTGAAAGGAACAAGCAGGTGTTATGTGGGGCCATGAAACACAAGCAACCCTTTTAGTATGAGCACTTCCTTGCAAAGAGGAGATCGCTGTGGTGAGCTCTCATTGCTATGCTCTCCTGGACTCCAGCGCCCCATGGGTGACAGGGTCCCATCCAGGCACGTCTGCCCTTCTGCTTCCCAAGGTTTGGAAAGCAGGCATGGGCCATGATATGCAGGGTTGTGGCCAACAGCTCATTGCCCACACGGAGACCAGTGACGAGTGGTGTGCCTTGGGGTCAGTACTGGTGCCAGAAATGTTCAACATCTTTTTTGGTGACCTGGACAGTGGGGTCAAGTGTGTCCTCAGCAAGTTTGCTGAAGACATAAGGCTCTGTGGTGCAGTCACCACGCTGGAGACAAGGGATGCCATCTTAAGGGACCTGGGCATGCTTGAGAGATGGGCCACTGCAAACATCATGAAGTTCAGCAAAGAGACGTGCAGGTTCTTACCTGATGTCCTCAGTGTAATCACAGACACATCTACAGGTGAGCAGAGAAGTGATGGAGAGCAGCCCTGAGAAGAAAGCCTTGGTGATGCTTGATGAAAAATTCAGTACGAGCCAGCAGTGTGCTCACAGCCCAGAAAGCCAACCACATCCTGGGCTGCATCAAAAGCAGCATGGCCAAAAGGTCAAAGGAGGTGATTCTGCCCTTCTACTCTGCTCTTGTGAGACCCCACCTGGAGTACTGCACACAGCTCTGGTGCCACCAACATAAGAAGGACATGGAGCAAATCCAGAAGAGGCCCATGAAGTTGATAAGAGGACTGGAGCATGTCATCTACAACAACAGGCTAGGAAAGAATCACAAAATATTCTGAGTTAAAAGGGACCCATATGGACCTTTGAGTCAAACTCCCACATGCATTGACTGAATAGGGCTTAAACCCACAACCTTGACACTGTTAGTGCCATGCTCTAACCAACTGAGCTAATCTCAGGGTGGGGACTGTTCAGCCTGGAGAAAAGAAGGTTGCATGGAGACCTCAAAGCAGCCTTCTAGTGTCTGAAGGGGGACTACAGGGAAGCCAGAGAGGGGCTCTTTCCTCAGGAACTGTAGTGAAAGGACAAGGGGCAATGGGTACAAGCTGAAAGGAGGGAAATTTAGCTTAGCTATTAGAAAGAAATTCTTTACTCTGGGTGTGGTTAGAAACTGGAACAGGTTACCCAGGGAGGTTGTGGATGTCCCTACCCTGGCAGTGGTCACAGCCAGATTGGATGCAGCCTTCAGCAACCTGGTCTAGTGGAAGGTTCCCCTGCCCACAGAAGAGGGGTTGGGACAAGATAACCTCTAGGGGCCATTCCAACCCCTTAACATGCTATGACTCTGTAACCCAGCACAGCCAGAGAACAACCAAATGAAGCCTGAAGATACCACAGAAAAGACAGAAGATCCAGACCCATGTAGTAAGTAGCCTTTGATTCTCTGGGTATGTCAGGTTAACCTTTGAATGTTAACTAAGAAACTAACTGATATTTCAAAAAAAAACAACATCCAAGTGTATTATGATATGCCAAATAAATGTATCACAGTAGTGCCTCTAGCTGTTGGTAGCAGTACATAAATGCCAACTCTCCATTAAACATGTTGTTTCCCATAAATCAGAGTATTTTGCAGAAGTTCAATTTTTTTACTTTTTACAGAGAAAATTCAAAATACAATGCTAGGGCATTTAATTTTGATGGGTTGTTTAAAGCATTGCAGACAATTCCAATATACTATCTGTGTATAATATTAGGTATACTAAAGATGCACAATTACAACACTGAATGTCATAAGAAACGGAAAGGAAACGATTCAGAGGAAAATACTTTAAAACAATCCATTACTGACTTTTTTTTTTAAGAATTGGCAATTGTAGGAAATTATTATTTTAGGAATGGTTTTTATTCCAACAGGGAACTAGAATTATTGGAATGCAGAATAGTCCACCAGAAAAAAATCAGCTCCCAGCTGGATCTTTCCACTGGTTTAAGTGACTTATTTTGGACGCTGCTGAAACAATCCATGGCAAAGTTGTTAGATAGCTCTAGGAATTTGTACAGGCTGTAGACTCAGTTGTGGGTTGCTGGTTCAAATCCAGAGAACCTGCATGGGTACAAGAAATTGTTGATAGCATGACCTCAGCCATGTGGTATGAGTTTATCTCCTTGGGTGCAGGTGACAGTAACAGAAATAGCATTAATTAGTCCACTTCAGTATCAGCCAAGGTCTGACATGGCAAAGCAGGGAAGCCTACTGTGCCCCAGACTGAGCTGGGCTTGCTCCATGGATAAAAATGTAGTTTCCATATTCCAGGTCCAATCCAGGTTTTATTAGCACTATTGCTGAGATGCCAAAGGAAAAGTTAGCAAGAATAAGAAGAAATCATCAGACTAGGTAATTGGTTAGAGATGGTATCCTGGGAAGACAGGAACAAAAGGCAATGAGCTGTAGCCAGCCACACAATCCAAAGTAACAAGCAGTCATCACTGGATTAGCAACCAAGGCAACATTAATAATTTAACTACAGTGTTCACAATGATTTAACCATGCTATTCAGAGCACAAGCTAATGGTGATATAGTGAATGAAGCTAGAAGGTGGTAATACTCAAAAAGTTTGTAAGTGTCAGGACATAAAAGAATCCCTATTGGAAAAGGCAATGTTTAAATTTTTGTACTTTCTTGTTTCCTGAAAAAAAAAAAAGGCAAGCATTTACATTTTGGTGGTTGCTGCTTAGTATTTTCCAGCCACGAAGGGGTGGGCTGTTTCAGAAGTTCCTATTGATAGCCAGCTTACAGTGTGATAGACCAACACATTATGCTGTCTTTGAAAACTGAATAACAAATATTTTTTGCTATTTACGAGTCAGAAGAGAAGGGATGGATCTGAGCTACAGAGCACCCACCAAAAATACACAAACATCTCTCTGCATGCCCTGCCTGCAACTTCTGTCTTCATCCAAGTAAACATTATGTTATAACTCATCCTAATTCATGAAGGACTGCAAAAAGAAGTATAAAGTGAGAACACAGGAATGTGATAGCTCAAAACAGTATCTCAAAATTCATTTTATCACTTGCCTACGCACAAAGTCCTACCACTCCACTGCTGTGATTAAAATGGTAGAACCCCTCTCTGAGGATTACACCCACTACTTTATCACAGAAGATAATTTGCCTGAATTAAATCCACAACTGTTTCATGTTGCATTCTCTTACTCTGTGAAGTTAAATGCTTTACTAGATGTGACCATGTAAAATGGCTGCTGTTTTTACACCTGGTGTGCTTTGTGTATGTATTCATAGGCAGAGCTTTTACTGTGATGACAAAAAAATTGGATTTTTACAATCCTTTACTTGCACTAGCATTGAGGAGTCCATACAGTCAGGAAAAAATGAATTAGATTCGATCGTGCCTCATATCCTGATTGAAGCACCATTGCAAACTCCAATTGCAGCAACAAATTCTGCTAATTGCATTGTGCAATCTAGCTACAGAGCCTGGGCTGAAGGAAAATTTAAACTCCCTTAGGAAAACACATTATTATATTACATACTGCAGGCTGCTCTCAACTTCAAGTTGCGGTGGCCCACCAAATCAATTGGCACAGTCTTGGAGCTCTGTGAATTCCCTCTGAGCTGGAAATTATGTAGGTCCTAAGTGCTCACCAGGTGCTGGGGATATTTTGGTTAGCTCTGGGCTAGTTCTGAGTGCACACTACAGGAAATGGTTTCTGCTCCTATTGATAGCATTTCTCTGAAAGAACTTATTTAAGAAGTTTAGTAGAGGCACTAGGGTAGTGGTGGGAGTACAACTATAATATTTAGGATTTGCTCAGTTTCTGTGCAAAAACCATGTCAAGCTAGATTTCCTTCTGTGGCAGGCAGATGAGAATGGATCCAGAGAGGCTGGATCGTAAGGTTGTCCCTACATCTCTAAGTACGTTGCAACTACTCTTGCTAAATTTATATTGGTCATACCCAGCAGAAGGGTAGCCCCAGTTGCTCTGGATCTTACGGATAAAAATTGTTAGTCCCATAGAGATGCTAAAAGCAAAGCTAGATTTGTCTTTGTTTGACAAAATTGTAGTATGAACAGTACCACTCCACTTTTTGGCTCAAAGTTTCATCTACATTACTATGTACTGCTGTCAATAGTAATACCACTCTGGGGCATCTTTTCTGAGTTAACAATAATATTAAACATGCTATTATACACCACTCATTTCACATGTTGATGTGGTAAATTCTTATTTTTACTGCTTACCTTCTGTGTGATTTTAAATTCTGTTCCAGTTTTTATATAAGTGAAACCTCTAAGCACTCCTTTCTTGAGCCCCTTTAGATCTCTGATCAAACCTAACGAAAAGCTGAATAATCATACTCCCAGCAAGAACAAACACCTTGCTGAGCCCATGGTTTGAGGTATGAAATTTGGTCCATGAGCATGCAGTGGCCTTTATGCAACATATACACAAGGAGCATCCTTGACAGGCAGTGTGTGTGCTCCCTTCCACAACTAGCAGGGTGGTCTGGCCCCCAGCAGATTGACAGGGTTTCCTGCCTACCCTCCACTGCTGAGCCTCTACTAGAAAGCTAAAATGTTGAAAAGTGAGTTTATTTGGATTTCTGAAAAATTTAACTGAAAAATAGCTACAGAAAAAGTGGTTGTGGTTGGATTATATTATATCTCCTTAATATCCTATTTGTCTATACCAGGTCTGCAGCAGCAACACACTAACAAACACTGCTAAATCAGACTTTGCTCTTCAAGCCCTTTGCACTTTCTACTCATTAACTATGACCTTCCCATGGATGCGCTTGGATGATTTATCCTGATCATTCCTGTTTATCATGTCCTCTTCTTTGAGTACTTATCTTTGAGGAGCAGAAACCTGTCTTGGCTTCCTACTGAGAAAAACACATACAAAGAGGTGCCTTCTACATCTCCCTCTGAGGACCTCATGTCACAGCCAGCAGAGGAATGGGCACTAAATTGCCATTACTGAATATCTTGAGGCATGAGCTTCATCCAGCCCCTCAGTAAGTGCTGATAGGCAAAGACTTGCAATGGAAGAAGTCACTGAGGAAAGCTCTACAGAGATGGTGTTGGCAGGCAACTAGGATGCTCTAATCCCTTTGGATCAGGACACAGCCATGTGCTGGAAGGATCAGTCTTTGCTTTATGAAGAAAATTATGATTCTTACCAAAATTCCTTTCTTGTTGAAGACAATATAGATTTATCAGAAAGACTTGTCTTTACAGGTCATTCTTATTTTTGAAGATTATCTTCTGAAAACAAGAGCTTCTTTGCTGACCTTTTGACTTATGATTTTGTCATGCACAGCCTTTCCCAGCTGATTGAGTAGTGTTGTTTTGAAATTTCAAACCTCCTCTGGATTTTAAATGTACTACAGCAAACCACCGTTGGATGAATCTCTGTGATAGAAGCAATATTGCTTTCAATGATTGCATTGAACATAATTTAAAGTATATTTACTTATTTTGCAAGACTTTAATGAGCTTTGGAAAGTTTTCTAAACTATTTAACATCATTCAAAGAAACCTAGTATTAAAAAAAAAAAAAGTTTCTTATATAAAACACATCAGGATGCCATGGAGGGAAGAGCCATTTACTGTGCTCAAAGCGGATTTAGGACTCAACAGTGTGCTGAGAAAGTTAAACTGCCTTTTAGCCAGTGCCAGTTGCACCAGAGGCTGTTTTCAGATATATTTAATGGGCAGGGATCCAGCATTACTGTCATATCTATTTCCATCCTTTGCCTGTCCCTGCAGTGTGCAGTGGTATTTTCATATTGTATAAAGGCTATTTAGTAGTGAACATCCTCTCTTGAGCAACTCTATAGCTTCAAGACTTAGGCAAAGCAAAAGAAGAAACAAAACGCCAGCACCCCCCTCCAAAAAAAGAAAAAAACATTTTTACTCGTATGGAAAAATAATTCTATCAATTTAAAATATCTGTTCTAGAGGGGCTACTCCTGCTGGTCTCCTTTTATTTTTTTCCCTTAGTTTTTAATTATTTTTCTCTTAATAGCTCTATAGGACAAGCTCCCAGCCCAAAGGGAATGACTGAAGCACCTCTTTGACTATCCCAGTGCTTTTCTGACAGCTGTACTGCTAGCTTTGCCTTCTTATCTTTGTTGTTATTGTTGTTGGTGTTTTCCCTTAGCTCTTGGGATTGGGTAATAAAAGATCTCTGCTGCGAAGCCCATCTATAACGTGGCAGGGTCATTGTTTCCCTCTGGCAGAGCAGGAATTTTTTTTGCAACAAGTGAGGATGAGTTGCTGCAAACAGCAAGCTGTTTGTACTAGTAACGCCACCAACTTTGAGGGTCTTTATCAGAGTATCTCCACCAGTGATTCACACAAAAGAGGACACAAAGCTGATCTCTGGAAAGGACGTACAGAAGACTTCTGAGCTTGTGCTAGACCCCAGTGAAGTCCAAGTGAGTGCCCAAGTGTCCTGTCATTGTCCTTTCCTGTTAGCACACGGAGCACAATGGGACAGCAGTCCTACTAAGAGCCTCTAGGGGCTACTGCAGTTCAATAAATCCCAATAAATAAAATGCAAAACCAGTTTTGAGTCGGATATGGGCTGTGTTAATCTCTAATGTGCTATCTTGGACTTCAGAAGAGTTACATGCAATGGAATATTGCCCACTGAGCCTTTGCCGACTGCTCTTGCATTGCCACAAAGGATAAAGGATCAGAGTGAGTACAGACTATTCTCTTAGGATACAGTGTTTTGTTTTCCTGGGGGAGGAATTAGTCTTTCAGTACTCTTTTTTGCTTTGTTCCCTATTTTCTGATAATATTATAAAAGTAGCATCTTTAGCTTATGCTGGGTTCTGCAGAGAAAACACCAACTTTGTGTACATAACAGTTTTTTCACTCTTTGCTAGCACTTTAATGAAATTTGTTTTTATTTGAGTTAATAAGAATCAATGTTTTGCTAATTTTCTCTTTAAAGATACCATGCACCCTTGATAATTCTCTCCCACCACATGGGGTTTGGTTCACTGTGAAATGTAGGCACCATATGAGGCATAGCAAAAGAATGTGCTTGTGCGAGAAGGAGCAGTCTTGAGAGCAGCATATTTAAGAAACTCAGAATTTAGGAGGAAATCTCTACAGGATATCAAAGCAAAATTCACTCCAAGAAGGTTTCAGTTTGTCAATAGATGTAGCACAAAGGCTTCCTGTTGTTTCACAAACAATGAATCTTCTCCAGCCTATAAATAATGTAAAGAAAAGTCTCAAGATTTTTAAAAAATTCTGCTAGCTTGAGGCTACCTACCCAGCATGCCTCCTTGTTTACAACTTCCCACTACAAACATGTATTGTGTTTGTTTTCAGACAAACATCAGTTTTCCCGACTCCTGCAATTAACCTCCAGTACATATTAGAAGCAGCCTTTTAAGCAGTTTTTACATCTAGTTATACTGGGCAGCATGGAGTGGTTGGCTCTATACCATGGAGAAGTGATCTCCTTGGTAGGAGGTGTGTGGTGCAGCCCCTTCACCTACAGTGCTAATGAGTTACTGCCATCAGCTGCCAATCCTTAGGAAGCACCTACTCTTCAGGTAAACTCCCTTAAAGCCATTTATAAAGGTAAAATAAAATAGTGCATTGAGTAAAGGTGCCACCACACCTTACATAGATCTTGGGGATATAAACGGGATCTACACAAAGGAACGGATTTGTAAAGTTCAAGTTTTCGTCCAAAGGTTATTTTTTGTATGGGAGGGCCTGAACTCCCAACATCTCCAAGAGTAAAGGTGAGTGCCCTTACTGCTTGAGCCCTCTTTTGATTTTTTTGCTCTCATACTGCATTTTTCTGTGCTGGTACAGTAAGCCCAGGGGAGAGACCTTGTGCTTAGGCTAGCATGCCCTGCCAAGGTTAGGGCCCCTTGCGCAGCATGGAATCATGTTCTTGGTCTTTGGCAGGACGCCAAGGGCACAGACCCCGTGCATGTCCCTTCCTAACCAGCAGGGTCTCATAGGAAATACAGGTGCTTGTCTGTTCTGTCTGGTGTCTGATCCTGTCCCTATGGGTGAGGTGTACTCTATGGCAAGTGTTTCTTCACATAGTTTTTAGAGTCTCATTAGCCTGTAGATGCTCAGAAAGAGGTTTTGTGTGCAGTCAGGAATACAGAATCCAGGGCATTTATAGAGCTTACAGAAAGGAAAACAAAAGTCAAAACTCTGGTGAAGTGTGGGCAACCAAGAGAATTTGGATAGCAAGCCTGGAGTTAAACAGTTAGAGTCCACTTTCTTTCAGATTCATCCACTTTCACTCTTTATTGGAATGATCCTGAAACACATTGTTTAAAAAATCAAATTTGGGTCAAGAATAATTTAGTCTATAGCTCTACACTTTACATGAAAAATTTGTAATGATGAGAGGCTTCTGTCTGGGACCTGAGTCTTGGCTAATTCTAAGTACCCTCAGAGTTTCCTCTTTGTTGTTATCCACTCTGGTTTTCCTGGAGGCTTTTTACACGAGACAGTTCTTAAAAGTGCATGCAATTTATTTAAAAGCACATTTGAGGTTCAAGAAGAGGCAAATAGTTCATTCTAATATAATGTAAGACCAAGACCATAACAGAGTATGGCCCACACCAGAGATCTGGACTGATTGTTGGGATCAGTCAAGAAACAACTACAGGCACAACCATTCTTCAGATTTTTGATGCTGTTTAGGAAGGGGCATCCACCCAGATCTTTCCAGTTTTCTAAATCTTAGCTGACAGGTGTCCATCCACATGATGACAGCAACACAATAAACTGCTCAGCCACATTCTCTCACAGGACACAGGGAAATTCCCCTCTCCCCTTCTGTGGGCTGATTCACTAGGGAAGGATAGAGGGAAGTAGTTTCTTGAAAAAACTATGACTGAACCATTACATCAGCGATACCCATTTAGGAGCTTTCAGCCTGGCAGTGGCATAATTATGAAGTGTACCTGCAAAGTATAAGAAAGAAAAAGCCTGTAGTCACGTGAATTTAAGAAAGTAGCAAGGGGGAGGGAAGGTTCATGAAATCAGATGATGTTTCTGTCTGTCCCCCAGAAGGTGAACTGTTCTCAGGCTTTCATTAGCTCTTAAAATTCCAGCTGCACATCTAATTTCCAGGCCCTACATATCCAGCTGAGGTATTACTTCCTTACTGCCCAAGTCAGGTTTTGTGTTCTACAAATGCTCTACAGAAATATCATTATAAATCCATAGCTGAAAGGGCCTGTGCATCTTAAGTGCTCTATCATTTTCTACCTCTGAATATTCTGCCAGCAGAGATTTAGAACATTGGCTCTGTAAATGCTTTCATGTCAAGACTAAAGGCAACACTTGTTTAATTCATGTTTTGACCCAACAGCAGCTTTATCTTAGGTTATCACTTGTTAAGCTCTCTAGAATGTTTTAAACATGAAGGGGGCTGCTGTGTATATATACCCTGTCTATTGTATTATACTTGTACAACTTTGACAGTAGTGATTCATAAATATCAAAACCATTTCCTTTCTGTGCAACTAATTATGTTTTTCTTTAGCTCCCTTCTCAGGGTATATAACACATTCCAGACAAAAGAACAGCAACTAAAAAAAAGAGGTTTTATCCTCTACCCAATTTGTAATTCTTTATTGTAGGGCACTAGAGGTCACAGATTTATGTACACCTGCTTATGTGTGTATATTGTCATATATAACTGTGTGTATAAAATAAAGTTTTGGTGTGCATATAAATATACCTGTATGTACAGTTTGGGCACATGTGTATTTAGAAGTATAAATATGCACACACATGAGGACAACTTTATATGATGTGGTGTAAATGGAGGACTGGAGTCATATATCAAATGTACTGCAACCTGATTAGAATAACAACTAAGGTTTGCTGTACATCAAAATGATTTCCACTAGTCTGTGTAAACTCATCATTTCTGTAAGCATAGGATTTATCTCTAAGTTACCAAAACACAACTGTTTTTAAAATCAGCATCTAAAAACGACCCCTCAGAAATGACATCAACAGAATAGTTTTGGATTTGTGTTGCATAACATGCATTAGAAAATCAGAAGTTTTGTAGTATAGGGTCAAAAGACTCTTGATATCAGTCTGTATATTTACTCCCAACAATGGTATTTTCTACTTTTCACGCAAATACCCCATTCTTGGGTTGAAGTCTGATTCCTCTCTGAACATCATGACAAGGTCTGAGTACTTGCCATCCTCTTATTGGCTCTTCAAAAAACTCAAAACAACCAGCCAAAGTAACAAACAAACAAACAAAACCAAAAGACCATCCACCCTCCCCCCAAAAACCCAAACAAAACTGACAATTGGGTGGGAGCCTCGAGGGAGGCTTGCAAATGCCTTGCAGCACATTTGCCAGTCCAGATAAGCAAGGACAGCAATGCAGACAGAGCCTTTTGGGCCTGTGCAACCTCTGTAACTAAGTGCCAATCGGCTGGGACATAGGCGCTGACGGCAGCAGACCTCTGCCAGATGCCTTGGCCCTGAGTAATTGCTCAACAAGATACGTTAATAGGAATAATGTGAAAAAATACCCTGAGTGGAAGAACAGGACAGCAAAAGTTGCAGCTGCGTGAGGAAGGAGGTAATTTAGAAATGTGGGCGATATCTAGACAAAGTTTAAATTATCTGCTTTGTAACCACAAGTAATAGCTGCCAGCAGCAAGGGGGATACTTAGAAGAGAGATTTCGCTTTGACACTCACTTGTTTTGGAGCGCTTTATGGTTTAAAGAGTTTTCAGTTGGTGCAGGCACCAAAGCCTATGAAAATACAGTGTAGAACTTCAGAAAGAATGTGCCTCATACAGAATTAAATGGTTGTGGCAAGTGTACAGAATGGAGAGCAGGGTGAGCAAGAACAGTGTGCTAAAGTGAGTTGGAACCAGCCCTAATAAAACCAGCAGAAGATGTTGCCTACAGTGGGATTCAGCTCCACTAGTCACAGCTGTCAAAAAAGTTAAAGGTCTAGTCAAATCTAATCCCTTATGCTCTAGAGGCTGGTGAGGCACCAGCACAAAAGACAGCTCCACAGGTTAATAAACCCCAGCTGTTTGGAAGACAGCTTAAACCAGGAAGATCTGTCCTGTCAATGGAGTAAAACCAAATACCAAGGATAAAGCCTCCCTACTTTTTCCACATCTGCACTAACATGAAGTGAACCCCATTTATGACCCAGGCTGATGCTTATAAGGAAACAACAGTACTCTAAAACAATAGATATGCTGCAACAGCCAAATTCCTGTTTTTCATGTGTGGTTGGGTTGGAGAAAAATACATTCGTAAAACACTCTAACACCCAGGCACTGTGAAAGATGTAGACAGATAGTGGTAGGCATTTCTGCTGAACTCTCATTCTATGCCATGAACGCTAAAAAGGTTTTATTCATATAACTATAACCAAAATATCAAGCCCCAGACAAGGTAGACTGAGGTCCCTGATGCACCAGACACTAGAAAAACTTTCAATTACTGGAATTTTACTTCCCTTTTGAGGTCAGAATGGCATCTATTTCAGTTTGCTGCCATAACCTGTAACAAAGGGAAATCATAGCTCACACTGAACAACAAAACCATACTTCCATTTCTTTTTTTAATAAAGAATGTATGCATATTTTTAAGAATTCTGATGCTAATGATTTTCTAATCAATGCATGGATTTTTCTTAAATAAATAGATAAATCGGTTATCAATATTGTGCTTATTCTTCCATTGATTTCAAAGCCGTGAAAAAGTATGTATATAATGCAATATGCTCCACTGGCACTGAGGCAATGACACCTTTTTAGAGTGCGAGTAGAAGAAATTATTTCAGACATATATTTTGAATATCTATTTGAAGCTATCACGTTGCAGTGAATAAAATGTGTCTATCCTTGCTTAGTCCACAATCAAGTCTAGCACTGTGGCTTAGCGGATTGATGTTCTCATAACTTTAACTTTCTTGCTTGGCAGGGGATCAGCCTCTCTTTGCTGTTCAAATTGAGCAAACTTGCAGATTTCAATCCTTCTGGAATTCTTCTCTGAGAGAATGAGCTCCAGTGTACCTTTTGTCCTGCAAAGGAATTGTGAGTCTGGGACCATTCCCCTCAGACAGTCTAGTACCTCAGAGAGGGGCTGTTGGTGAAGAAACTTCACCATCAACGTCATTACAAACAATGTGGCTTCTTCACAAAATGCTTGAAACACATGCAGAGAACTAAATTAGCCAAAAACAATGACAAAACCCAGTCTATCACCACTTTAGAAAAAAATACCCAGATGGAAGCTATGGGACTAAATAACCTGAACTCGAATGGAGTTATCTGGGGGGGGTTTGTTTCTTTGAAGGTCATGTAGAAAGAAAAAACAGTGCTACACCTTTGATGTAGTTTTAATATTCAAAGTCCCTTCAATTACCACCTGAATAATTAATGTGGATGCAAATAAAATGGGGAAAACCAGAATGACTTTCTGGTCTTCCTCAGGGGAAGGGACTTTGGAAGTAACAGCACTGTATTGTATGTGAGGCAACTTCAAAAGGAGAAGAAAGGAGAAAGCTGAGAATAGTAGGTATTGTAAACCTCTCAAAGGCACTACATTGCAAGCTGTGTGAGGAAGAGTCTACATTAGCACTACAGCCTTCCACCATGGTGAGTGGCCAACCAGTTTAGGAAATGATGCTTTCTTCTCTTTATGACCTGAGGGAAGTCTCTGTGTATTACCTTGCTATCTGCTTCAGTGAATCCTTTACAGCAAAACAAACCTGGCCACGAGAAAGAGAGAATGTTTGCAAACCAGAACACCCATGAGGACACTTCTCTTGGTAGTGAGAGTTTAATTCCAGTGATCATTTTGAGCACATCTTGTGCTCCGATCTACTGCTAGGGTTGTTGAGACCAGCCTTTTTCAGAAGCACACCATGATTCCTCTTGTGATTCCCCACAGAACTTCAGCAATACCACTTCTCTCATGATAACATTCAGGACTTTGTGGTAGCTGTTTTTAAGCCATTGGAATTGAGGGAAATATTTTGTACTGTGCTGGTGAAGAACATTGGAAGGTTTACATGGTGTCTCTAAAAAGGCTGATATCACCAAGTCATATTGTTCTCTCATTCTAGGGGTCCAAGAATGCCTTTAATTCATATTGATGAAGAGATATCTTTCTACCCCTCAAGCTACCAGCTCTACAACCCTGTAATCTCCACAATGGCAGTGTAGTAGGGTCCTACTCTCAGGTTTTTTCAAACATTAGCTGAATGTCCTCACTGTAGTTATTACTTCACCTAACTCTGCGATTGCAAGGATGGCATATGCCTCAGCGGACCCTATAGACTGCCAATTTTCTAAGAATTCTATTGCATACTGTGTGGACATGTCCTCTCAGTCTCAGAGAATCAAGCAGCAATGACTCAACACCGTGTGGATACAGAGTCAGCTCCTGTGGTGCTGCTGTTCCCAGTGGATCGGAAATGTGCTAGCCTTAGCAATAGTAGAAATGTCCTAAAACTTAAAAATGCAGACAAGGGTTCAAATATTTCATGCCTTGGTCAAGCCATTTGAAAGACTGAGGAATACTGAAGATGAGGGCTAAACACTCTGGAAATCAGAACATGGATATGAAAGTCATCATTCTGTGCTTCAGCTTCCTGGTTTGCATTTTATAATTTTTTCCAGCAGACAGCTGCATTAGCAGGGCTATGTGGAGAATGCTGGGCTTCCTCTATTCCTATTTTCATATAAAGGGCAGTATCTGCTGCTAGCTCTTGATACTCACATTTGTATTTTGGGGAATGTAACCCACATCAGTCAGAGCATGTGTGTGACAGGGAATTCCGCACAGGAAACAGGATCCTTCTGTTTTACTATCACTGATTAAAAAAGACTCCCTTTCTGATTGTCATTCCAGTGATCCACAACTTTCTGGGTTGATTAGGAGCTATATTCACTAAGTCTTGCCTTCTCCTGTGACTCAGCAGCAAACAGGCTTCCATTTACAAACAAAAATAAAATTACATCAGCAGCTGTCAAATACAAAAAAACAAAACTGACAAAGACATTTTGCTTTAATACTTCTAAACAGATACTGCATGTAACAGAATGCACACACGCACAGGGAAATATTAAACATGGGATTTAAAAACAGTTGCCAGCACTCATGTCTTGGAGAAAGGAATATTGCTGCCTGCCCCAATAGCAATTGGATTTTGTGGTCAGCTGACCAAAGATGAGCGCAGCAGCGGCTGTGGGCAGCTGCAGCAGCTGAACCAGTGAGCTCTGGCGCAGGGACAGAGCCAACAGGTGTCAGCTAGGCAGGCAGCACTTGTGCACAGCATCGGCCTGGTACAGGACCTCAGGAGGACATGGAGATGGTGCATGCCCGTCCAGCTCTGTTAGGCACTTTGCTGTTACTGCTAGTTTCTGCATGACCAGTGCTGAGGGAAAAGGAGTGGTAAAAGGCAGGGTAATCGTGAATCTCTGACTGTGCCACTCTGTGTATGGTCACTGAGCTCCTATAAGTGACCAAGCCATCCATGTTTTCTGCAGACACACTTACCACTAAGCTATGGGGAGACCATATGCTCGGCTTTTCTGGAGCAGCCCTAGAAGCACTACTGAACTTTGTGTCTTGGGAATCACTTGGAGCAGTCAAAACAAACCAGTAAATTCCTTGTCAGCATCTACTAATTTTCTTTATCTTTCTCCAGTTTTCTATGTGATTCAGAGAATCAAGAAACTAATTCATTCCATAGATCAGCTTTCTGCTATAATCGGGAATCCTGTTTGGCATTTCCTTATCTGATTGGCCAACCAATCAGTTTCCCATGTACACAAGGATGAGTACATGAGTACAAATGAGAATTGATGAAGACTTGTTCCTCAAACAGAGCCTAAATCAAACTTTTTCTGATGCTATCAGAGGATGCTACCCAACTTTCAAAGACGGGGGCTCATATATTTCTGACTTTTCCTTCCCACCACAGAGAAAAAGGGCCTGAAACACAGAGAGAAAGGTATTTCACTATGGGCTTATATTCTTTCACTTCTCTTTCTGCCTCTCCTAGATTCCCTTGATCAAGAGCCTCTTGATCTTTTGGTTCTGAAAGTCATCACACCAAGTTTCAAACATATCCAGTCATTCATAACTTCTCCCTCTGAGAAATATGTCAAACTCCTTTTGCACGTTTATCTCTGATCCTCTTTACAGATACATTTAAGAGCTCCCCTAAATTAACATCCCTAGTCTTCACCTTGCTTCAGATGATTTCTTTTTCTTTTCAAAACAAAATGCCTAAGATTTTTGATCTCAAGAGTGAAACTGACTTCTTACCTCTGTTCTTTTAACAGCTGAGAGGAAGCATTGTCACTTTTGAAACTTCCAGCTCATGGTATTTTCTGCTTGAACAGAAGTTTAAACATAGCCAAAGGATGTATTTTTCACCTTAGATAATATGCCACTTCTCTGAGGGCAAGAGGCTCAACAGGTAAATGGGCATGAATTTTACAGAAATCAGCTATCAAAGTTAGACCGGCTGAGACTCTGCTTGGAGAAATCAAAAGCAATTTGTTCTAGAAAGAAAGTGCAGTCAGCAATTGACTTTTCTTGTCAATGCATACTCTTGGCTTGAGGATACCAAAAAGTTTTCTTCTGCATCTTCATACTTTTTTGTGGTCCTATTTAGGTGTAAGTTCACCTTCACACTACATATTCACTTGCCCCTTGTTTTTAGACTGGGTGCTGAGCTGAATGTCTATGAAAGCTGTCTGACACCTCCTTTGGCTGTCACTGAGCAAGACTGAGTGGCCTCTTTTTCTGCTCATTGGTTTCTCATACTTCAGTGGCTCTCCTGTTCATTTTTGGAGGGCCTTGTAGCTCTGCTTCACTTCCTACACAAGCTAGCTGCTGCAGTTGAGTAAGTTGAAAGAATCCATGCCCATTTTTCTTCCACATTGCCCTTTCCTCATGCATTTTTCCTCCCTATTCAGTGGAAACAATGACTGAATTAGGTGGTAGAAGTTTTCAAGTCTCAACAAATAAATGCACAGTTATGACTCCTTGACTTCTTTTCATCTTCCATAATTAACTGTCTTCCTTTCTCACACAGCTGGGAAGGTATACCTCTGCACTGCTACCTGGCCAGTGTATTTGGGAAATCAAGTTTGGTGGAGAGACAAAGTCCTCAACAAAGAAACAGAATGGGATCTCTGGAGTGCTGTGATGGCTTCTCGGAATTGAAGAATTTCATGCGGTTTCTTGGTTTGCCTGCTCAGGTTTTCAATGAAAAATTGAAATGTTCTGTGAGAAGCAGAACAATTTCATGAATAATTCACTGCAACTGAAAGCTCAGCTCTCTGTTGCAAAGCAGTTTGATGTAAAACTTTTCAGGTTCTTCCAATTAGGACAAATGTAGAACTCTCTCTGTGCTGTCCTGGGGCTCAAGAGGCAACACAGCTGTTGTCCTGTATCTTCAGTAGCAATAAACGTTTGATCAGCTTGTGTGCTTAAGATATAGGCATGAGAGGAAGGAAATAAAGCCTAATTTACTGGAAGTCCCCTTGAATTCTCTTCAGAAATTATACTACTTGGCATCCTTTAGGCCAGGAATAAGACTTAGTTCTTTTCTGCTTGTTTCTGTTGTATGTTTGGATTGCTCAAGGGCCTATATTTTTTCACACGTTTGTTTGAAAAGTCCAGCTTTATTTCCTATTCTGCCATTGCACTGTGTTTGTCTCCTGTTTGCTGTAAGTGATATTTTTCACTGAGATGGATTAAACTATTCAAATACCTTGACACTCATGTGCTTCTAAACTACATTCTGCAATAATTACTGAAGATAGGTACTGTAAAAATTATCCCAGTTTTGCTGCAAGAGAGAAAACTGAGACTGCTGGTTTGCATGTCCATGCCAGACTGCATGGACAGGACAGCCTTAGCTGAAAGATCACCAAAAGCCACCACAGCTGGTTTGGGAAGTTTTGACTGCATGTACATTACTCTCTCTTCCAGCAGGATATGTGCTTTTAACCCTCAGGACCTTCAGAGTCAGTGGGCACCTTTTCCCTGATCATCTCCCCATTTTCTACCTGACTACTGGAATATGGATAACATTTGGTGGAAGTGATACATAAACCCTGTGGCTGCTTTCATCATTCTGTCAAAGGGGAAAAAAAAAAAAACAACAATCAAAGTGCTGCAGCAAAAGAAAACAAATGGCCGAATAGCTGTTGAAGCAAGAGGTTCCAGTTCACGGGAATTCAGCTTATTACAGGCCATATGCCTGAGTGGCTCCTCTCATCGAGTGCTGCACCCAGATGTGGAAACAAGTGTGAATGTGCCAGTGGTTCATCAGGCCTGGTTTGCTACAATATGCAACTACTGAGAGCACAGAAAATAAGAACCTGAAGAGGCTGTGGGGCTAACAGGAGAGAGAATCCTCAACAAAATATAACGTTAACATTAATATATACATTTCCCAAATATTTATGTAAAGAACATAACACACAGTAATAATTTGTTTTTTAAAGCTCATAGCAAATGATCTTGTTTTAGGCCACAGGTTATATTCATGAATTATGCAACTTAATATAGGTAGAGAAATAAATTGAAATGCTCTTTTATTTTTAAATTTCTAGATATTTTTCAATATCATGGGGTTGAATTAATAGTTTCTTTTGACAGATACCACTGGCTCATATTCTTTCAGCTATGCTCAATGTTTGCAGGGCTTGCTGTGTAAAAGAGGGACTAAGCACGTGACTCAGGTCCTGAATGATGGATGTGTTACAGAGACTGAATGACAGAACTGCCAGAATAAGAAGAACAGAAAGACTGGAAGAAGTCGGGTTTTTTACCTGGCATTTCAGTTATCTTTATTTGGCAGAACTCTTTCCAAGAGCACTGAAGTGTCAAGCCCCAGCCAACCATTTCAGTTGGGTCCTAGGAAGTCTTAATTGTCTAGAAAAGGGAAGTGGTTATCAGCAACCAAGAGCTTGTTCTAGAGCTGCTATATTCCCCATCCTCTCTGCAGAGTACTTATTTCCTCACAGGGCTTAGTTGCTTAAGGACTTATTCTGGAAGACATGTTCTTATGAAAGTGGCTTTGCTAATTTGGAGAAAGTATTCTTATTCAGAATAAAGAGATATGCCCTTTTAGTTATTCTGGATGAGGTGTTCCGCTCCAAGATCATACCATGTCTTTAATTCAAAAGAGTTTCCCCAAAGGAGATGGTGCTTCATCTCTCATCATACCTTCCATATTTCTGTGGCCAGATGTACACCTCTGTGGCCTTTCTATCCTCTAGACTGAGGCTATGTCATCTGTCTCTTTGCACACATAATTCACACCACTGTTATAATTCACTACAGCTACATCAGTCCACTCACATTTTGTAAAAAGGATGATGACAAGATTTATTTTATTCCATTTAATTTAATTTATACTCCCTCTCTATGTGAGAGACTCCTGTCCTACCTTTGAAACCTTTCACCTTTATTTTCCACTTTGGTGGCTTGTGCTTCTTCTTTTATATTGCCCAATTGAAAGCTTGTTTTACGGCTTGCGTACCTTGCTTAACTTTCCCAGAAGCACATCAAATAAGCATGCCCTTTATAAATAAAATGAGCTGTGCTGACAGCACTGGTCTGTCTCTGGTTTGGTTTCAAATGCTGTTACTTGAAATGCTAGGAAGGTGTCTAGACAAGGTGCAGAGTAGGCACCACATGCACACTGTTAGAAGACATTAGTAATCCCTCAGTGCCAGTTGCTATTCTCATCAAAGGAAAAAAAAATTATGTGACAATGTTTTCACCTGAACAGGATGGTTTAAACAGCCTTTCTTTTCATGTAACAATAAGCAAAACTAGATATAGAAGTTGATTTCTTAGAAATTAAAAATATCATCTTACCAATCTTAATAAATTTGCCATTCTTTGCTTCTGTGTTGCATAAAGGTCCATTAATTATGCTGCTGTCTCTGAACATGGCTCCAAAGAACAGGGCGACCACCTTTTTTAATAAAATTGCAGATTTACAATTTTCCAGCTCAGTGAATTGCTGGTATTTAAATATATTGAAAGGCCAGTGCCAGACTATTCTGCCTCCCTGTGCTGCATTTTACTGGGAAGGGGGTGCTGGAAGGGTGCATGAGGAGAGAAAGAAAAGGATCAGAAAACAAAAAACAGGGCAGGAAGACAGGCAGATATGATGGTAGGAAAAGCCTTCAAAATCAGAAAGAATTGGAGTGTCTGGAAGGACCTAAGGCTCAGAGATTGGTGACCCTCAGTGTCTCAGCCGTTCTCTTGCCCCTAAATGAGAGCATGAACATTTCTGGGACCCCAGACAGGGCAAGGCTGATATCTCCCAGGAGGTATGGTGCATCACTCTGACTGTGAGAGGAGAACCAAGCTGGTCTAATTGCCTTTTGCCTCTTTGCCCTGAAAATATCAGAACAAAGCACGAACTCTGTGCCATGCTTCAAATCCAGGTGGGTTTGACATAGCCAGACAAACATGTGAGATGGTTCCTACTTTCTTTCAGCTCTCCTTTGCTGGGAAGGGGAAATATGAGTCCATGCAGGATTTTCCTGTAGTTGTCTGCAATTGAAAGTTGGTTTTATCCATCTGCAAATTGTACTTTCTTTTAGCCACAGGGGAGGCAGGAAAAAAAAATAGGAAACAAGGTAAGGTGATTAAAAATAATAATGTTTATCTACATAAAAATTATCAGAAGGTAAAGGGATGAGGAGGATAGCAACTAAGGCAAAGCTGAGTCCCATACTTTTGTGCCTCTGGCTTCTGTTTGTATGTTGTGACACATAGCTAAAGAACACCTTGTATTTGCCTTACCTGAATATGACAAACAACCTTTCTTACAGACACAAAATAATAAAATATCCAGCTCATAAAGCTCACCCTCTCCTCTCATCGCTTATGGGAACAGTAATGCTCCTGAGGGCACTTGGGTACTGCTGGAATTGGACACCTCTGGTGGAGGAAGCAGCATGGCAATCTGCTGCTAACATCTCAGCTGAATAGCAGGAAACTGATTTCGAGGTGAGGAACAACTTTGGGTACATGGATCGTCTGCTGAAAACAGTGTTGATTCGTGTCTGGTTTTAGACATGGATGGACCATCCTGGGACCATCCCGACTGCCTAATTGTGCTGTGAGGAGTGGCCGGGCTGTGCCCAGCACAAACTCTCTGCCACAAAGTCTCTCCAACTATTTTGTTTTGAGGGTTGCAGAGACAGAAGAGAGTCTCAAGGACCTTTAAATACTGGCTCCCTGATTTTCTTCCAGTCTCTGTTTTTGAAACTAAGCTGCTGTGATAACAGCCAGAAGGGTTTTAAGTCTCTCCTCCTTTGTAGGAAGTTTTACTGTAAATTCACCCTAGCATCCAGGTTGCACACATTGAATTCTGCTGTGTGTGAGGCTGAAAGAGGAGACTAAATTTTTCTGTGGTGAAGGCTTCCAAGAGCTTCTGAGGGAAGTCCTACTGCTAAAATAGCATCCTTCTCTTTCCCCTCTTCCCACTCTCCTTCTTTTTCCTAACATGCCACACTGCATATACAGAAGTGTTTACACCTGTGCCCTGTATTACTGGACGAAGATTTATTTTTGGTTAGCTTGAGTCTGGTACTTGGATGACCTTGATGCAAATCTCACTTGGAGTGCAAGTTTTCTATGAGTTTAGCATGCAGGGTGGAAATTATGTGAGGGTCACCTCCCCACAGATAACTCTACTGTGTATTTGAGACTGTCACATCTGTTTCCCTCCAGAAGTCAGAAATTAAGAGAAGGAAAAATGTCTAGAGCACAGTGCATCAGACTTACTTCATTCCTGTTTTAAGATGAGATAAATATTTCTCAGAGGAAATTGTTTCTTTACGGCCACCTCAGGGAGGCCATGGTTATTGTAGACATCTCCATTTTGGATAGCTTCCTTTAGCCAAATAAATTGTACTGCAGCCACTCCTGGCTTGAAGTTTACTCCTGGCTTTATAATTTGAGGTGACAGAGACATTTTCTTTTTGCAGAGATGTTATGAAATGTAAATGCAGTAATGCTTGCACGGCATCTATGTGGGGAGGCGAGAGCAGTATGGTAATGCTTATCAAACTGTGAGCATGAGGAGCTGCCCTCCAAAGGCTGTCAGGGAGGAGTTCCTCTGGCACTGGCACCTCTGTTCATGAGGAACACAGGGAGTCACCTCCATTGCCTCATCTTTATCACGGATTGTTAGTAACATGGGCAGGTCATGAAGTAGATGGTTTGTTGCAGGAAAAGCAACACTAAAACCTCAGCCAATACGGATGCTGAAGTTCCTCAAGAGAAGTTACAGCCGTGCATTAGCAGAAAGTAAAGATACTGTGAAATTATTATCAAGGGAGACAACTGAAAGAGAACTTGATATAAAAAGTCTTTTTAATTCCTTTTTATTGAAATTGTTTTACTTTGTTTACATTTATCTCTATCACACACACATCCCAAAAAAATCCAGGATTCCAGCAAAACTATTATTTATTTTCAGTTCGTGTTGTAAGAGAGATGCTTTAACTTTGCCAAAATGCAATGGGTTTACTGAAACCCTTTTTTAAAAAAAATCCTGTCCAAATACAAGAAAGCTGCACTGAAATATTTCCTTTTTAACATGTCACTTTAGGAAATTAATTTTACTACTTGCTTTAGCCCCCTTGAAACAGGAGTTCATCCAAATTACTGAGCATGCATCTGTTTAAATATTATATTTTTCTCTAGAACCTTGTTCAAGAAAGTCATTCTGATGACCATATTCTTCATTATTAAGATTCTAGTCTTTTGGCTAATTTTTGAAATTTTTAATCAGTCACAGTTCTGTGTAACCACTTTCTTGATCTAAACATGGCAATAAATAGTTGTTCATAAGACACAAAAATGTATCACAATAATTAAGGCAAGGCTGGGTCTTTGCTGGTGTTTACTTATGTTTCTGTGAAAGAACATGCATATTTATTATGAAAACTCATCTTCAGAAAAAGGTAACTGTTTGCAGATACAAACCAAATTTGCTTCTTCAATATATTTCAGTATATTTGCCAAAATCTCTAATGTTCTCCTGTATTGCTCAGGTGGGTTTGAAAGAGTGCTTTCCCTCTCTTGGCCTCTCACAGACACACACATATGTCTGCACATATGTACAAACACTCACACACCAGGGCAAGTGCACAGAAAGTTCATCAGGCATTTCACTATGTGTTAGGTCCCACATTTCAAAGGTTTTTTTTTTTTGTAAGGGGATCAGGACTTTGACTTTCCATGGCGTATGGAGAATGAAATGTACAATAAAGCATGCTAAAGACCGGAGACCAGATAACAGTACATCAGCAGCTAATTGCTATGTACAACCTACAGCTGCAAATGAAACACAGCAAGACACTTGAACAGATTCTATTATATAGGATTATAACAATGGTCTGAGAACAAAGCTAGAAATTCAGAGAAAAACAACCCAAAAATTCCAAAATAACAAACAGTTGGAAGCCCTGTGGGGTTTTTAACAATTTTGTAGCTGGAAGGGTCTTCCTATAATTATTTTCCATGACAGTGTTGTATCTCCTTTGATACCATGAGAAGGCTAACCTGAAACAGAGACTCAACAGAGCTAGAGAATAAAATAGATATTTATGGAAAGGCCTCTAGGATACACCTTGGGCAGGACAAGAGCCTGACCAGGGCTACACCCGAGGTAGACTTAGAATGTCACAAAACGGACCACCGGTCATGAGGTCATACACATTCATAAGTTTTGGTCCATTTGCATATTGGGGTTTAATTGTCCAATTACAGCTTCAGGTTGTGAGGTCTAATCCTTCTTGTTTCTCCCTCCGGTCCACCACTGCTTATGCTTTTGGTCCTGAAAGTTGTACTTGGTCTTCAGCAGGAAAAGGATTTGTTTTGTCTACCTAATCTGTGAAGAGAGCTTACTGGCACTTAATATGAAGCTCAGATATACACCCCTAGGCAGCACAGAATCTGAAAATATGAAAGCTAAAACTTAAGGCATCACCTTCAGGTTAAAAAGAACAATTTCTGGCTGCTTTCAAAACCCAGACTAGCAGCAGTGATGTTTACATCCTGCAGGATCCTCCACTTTTTCTCACAGCTACTCTGCATTCAAGAGTGAGAGGTGAAAGGGAGCTGAATCTGGGCACTGGTTTAGAGCAGGGTGTGGGGCATAAAGAGGCTCTTCACGCTTTGTCTGAGCTCATGGCATTGAAACATCATCTCTATCATGTTTTGCTGTACCTATGGGGTGCTCTTGTTCCCTCATCCCTGGGCAGCAGGGGAAGCAATGGAGCTGGTGACTTCTAGGCTGCACACAACCTAGTGCTGCTCCAGGGCTGGCCCCATCCTTCTTTCCGAGAGGCTGACCTAAGACACTCTCTCAAGCTTCGCACAATTTGCAGGAGCCATTCCTCAAACCTTTGGACATTTGAGTCCCTTCCAAATGTCCAAATGGGTCTTCATCTTTCTCACTTAAAGAGGGTGTCTTGCTTTATTTAAATTATTTGTAAGGGCCTGTTGTGATATGAATTTTTGCAGAGGTGAGATGTAAATGCCCTTGGGTAAAGGGAAGAATATCACTAGGCAACAATGTCAGCTCACAAAGAAATTAAAACAATACCAATTTCCTCACAAATACTCTGTGCTTGCATAACAGAGTGGGCCAAGTCTTCTTATGTGGGAGGACAGTAGAGAAGCTGTTCAAAGGAATTTCAGATAAATCACTCCTGCATGACTTTTTGAGAATTATTAATATTGCAGATGGATGATTGTCAAAGACAGACACAATTACTTTCCATTTTGTTAAATGTACAATTGAAAATAGTGCTAGCCTTTAAGGTGTTGTATAGTTTGGAGTTTTATCCCTGTTGTTGATAAAGGCTATTTGTCAAAAATGTGGCTATTAAGCCATTTTCAGTCCATCATCTCCCATACACCCATATGGCAAAACATAGTGTGTTTTCAAACTGGAAAGATATTTAGCATCCCAAAAATTATCTCTAGGTTGATATGAAGAATTCATTCGCCTGTTGCCCTGAAGCCTTACTAAGATATGTGTACTGCTTCTGAGATGTTGTATATTATAGTCCCTTATTCAGAAATGCAAATATCTTAATGATAAAGAATATAAAAGGAATAAATAACTTTTCTGTTTGGAAGATATTTCTTCTATTGAAAATATTTTGACCCCACTAAAAATTAGAAAAGACTAATTGAATGAAACAGTTTTAAAGCAAACGCAAACGTTTGCAGCATAAAATATAACCAATTTTTGTTTAGTCTTCTAAGCTGTTGACACTGCGCAGTTCTTTTTCACAATGCAGTCTCATGCAGCCCCAACCCATGGCTTTTCCTGGTTCAGAGTCCACTGCCAGGCTTTCAACAAAATGTGCATTCCTCTAAGTGTGCTGGTGAATACCCAGAGTGGCTGAGTGCTCAGGTGCCGCACCAGGAAGAAATCATGCTGGTTTTCTGCAAACTTGCTCCAGAGCCTACAAGTGGTGGCTTTTCCTGAAGGGAGAATATTCATACAGTGAGATGACATTCTAGGTGATTATGGACGGCAGAAGTACCCATCAGTGAACGATAACAGCCCACAAGCTGATATATCATTGTATACAGCATAAGGGAGCAACACATGCTGTGAATTCCCCAAAAGGCTTTGGAGTAGTTGATGCTACTTTGGAAATGTCTTCAGGGCAACCAAGATTTGAATCTGCCTCCAATTTGGTGAGAAAGCTGAAGCTGGTTTCAAACTCAGTGGATGGCAATGGAGGGGCTCTTCCAGGAATCAAATTTATCGCTTGTGTGTATTAAGTAACATGAAGTAGTAAATTATATTTTCAAGCTTCGATGGATATAATTTTACAAGAACTGAAAGCATGTGAACGAAAAATGTGAGCCTGGTTTGTTTTTTTGTTTTCTCTCCTGTACAAATGTGGCACTATGCAAGCAGCTCTCAGATGACTGCAAGTTAAATTTTGTGTCTCTCTGGAGTAAGAAAGCAATTTCATTGCAGCTGAATGTTGTGCAGAGAGGGTGGCTGTAAAAATCTTCAGTCATTTGTGTTAGCCATAGAAGTAATAACTTTATTACTGGAACAGAGGCAGATTGCTGATGTTTTGGAGTAATGTTTTTTCCTCTTCATATTTATTGTAATATCAGATAAGGTTTTATTCATGTCACACAGACATTTGCTACTAACATGCAAAAGGATTTTTTCTTCTTGAGAGATTCTGGGTTTGGATAATTTGAACATCTATTTTTAATTTTATTTTTGTTGGATCTTATAAAATTTTGCCTTGTAATCATTAATACACATCGGTTTAGCATGTTGATTATTATATCTTCTACTTTTTACCACACTGAAGCTTTTTTTTCTTTATGCTCTTTGGTAGAGTTGTGTATTTCTCCTCTTTCACCAGGTAGGTTACAGCTATGCTTGTATTTCCTCTTTTTAATTTTGTTGTCATGCTGCTAAGCAGAGCTGGTAATTTGGATGAATTCTTACTGCATTTTCAGGAAGAACTGACTGTGCCCAACACAAGTGGTCTGTAAAGCTGGAAGGGGCCTTCTCCAATGGGATGCTTGCATACTCCCACACTCACAAAATGGGAAACTGGTGAAAACAGAGAACAGGATCATGATACTCTGTGTAGACAATTCAGATGTTTCATAGCAGTCCCCTGGACAAAAGCAGTAAAGGGGAGCAATGCCAAGTCAAGACACCTAAAGATTTTTACAAAAACTCTTCCCTTAACATACCAGCACCTGTGTACTTCAGTTTTAACCTGCTGGAGTTGCGTATAATTGATGTAAAGGGTGAGAAAGTCATCTGACATCACTATAAGGAAAATGTTAAGCTCCCTCAGTTTCTAGCACATGACTTTTAAGACATTTTAATCCCCCTCCTTTCAAGTGTGGATTTAGTGGGGAGGTCAAGGGGTCATTAACACTTGCCCTGCTCCTCCACCATTAACAGGCAAACAGTGTTGGATACTATTATTTCATTTATGCACATACTTGTATTTGGGTTTTTTCCTTCAGCCAAGCCCTCATCATCCTATTTCTTTAACAGTGTTTGAAGTTTAGAAATTGTCTTTCATTTAAATATCATCAGCTCAAAGCTCCAGTAACAGAGCTTATCATTTTTAGACATTGCAGGTGTTCTCAGAGGAAGAAAGGAGGTTCGCCTAAAATTTATTTGCTTGCTATTGCAAGGACTGGAGCCACAATGGAGAAGCTGTTTCAGCCTGCTGCACCAGTGATTGTACATCACTCTGTGGGCAGTAGAGAGGGGCAAGATCATCACTAGGCAGCCTCATGATGCAGATTGACAATACAGATGACACTAAAATGGGATAACTGGCACGGTATCAAACGTGGCGAAGTGAGGATCATTCCTCTGCCTGCTGCAGAGGCAGGCTGATACCTGCCTACATATCTCTTTTTGAAAGTCACTCAAAGATGCATAGTTTTATACAGCCAAATACCCCTCTGTATGTAAATTTATTTAGTCAGTGTCATTTTATGGTTATGTACGCAAAGGCAGAAGAATATGACATCACTAAGTGCACCCTCAGACATAAAGTTGAGAGGTATGGTTGACACACCTGAAGGATGGGATGCCATCCGGAGGGACCTGGACAAGCCCAAGAAGTGGTTGCATGGGAATCTCATGAGGTTTAAGAGAACGCTTGGTGCTGTACCTGGATCAGGGCAACCTGTACTATTAATACAGACAGGGGATGAACAGATCAAGGGCCTGCCAAGAAGGGCTTGTGGGTGCAGGTGCATGAGAGGCTGGACATGACCTGGCAGTGTGCACTTTCAGCCCAGAAAACCAATTACATCCTGGACTGCATCAAGAGCAGGGAGAAGATTTTGCCTCCCCACTCTGCTCTCACGAGATCTCATCTGCAGTGCAGCACCCAGCTTTGGGGCCCACAGCAGAGGACAACTTGTTGGAATGAGTCCAGAAGAGGCCCACTAAGGAGATTAGAGGAATGAAGAACCTCTCCTGTGAGGAAAAGGGAAAAGAGTTTGGACTGTTCAGCCTGGAGAAGAGAAGACTTCAGGGTGACCTAACTGTGGCCCTCCAGTACCTGAAAGGGAGCCCACAAGACTGGTGGAGATACTGTTTACAAGAGCCTGACAGGACAGGGGGCAACGGCTTCAAACTGACAGAGAGTAGGTTTAAATTAGAAGAAGAGGTGTAAGGGTGGAGAGGCACTGAATGGATTTCCCAGAGAAGTTGTTAATGTCCCAGGAAGCGTTGACGGCCAGGTTGGATGGGGCTTCGGGCAATCTGGTCTAGTGAAAGGTGTCCCTGCCCATGGCAAGAGGGTTGGAATGGGATGATTGTTAAGGTCTCTTCCAACTCAAACCATTCTGTGATTCTCTGATTCTATGATACCACCACATGGGGCCCATTAAACTAATAAAGAGTTTTCTGTGTGTCTGTTCTTTACTGTTTCCTTAAGGGTAAGCTTGTTTGTCTTCTAGATGGAAGAAATGCATTTCAGAGGTTACCTGGGTGTTTTGGATCACTTGCTCTCCAGAAATACATAAAACCACAACCAATGTACACTGGATATATGAAGTCAGAAAGGAACTGACTTCTGTTAAGTACTTTTATGCAATAGAAACTGAAATGATGACCATATGATGTGTAGTGAATGCAAGTGATATGGAAGAAAATAGCACATCACTTCAACATTAATTACTTAATGACACAAAGTTGTTGATATAAAAACTACTGTAGGTGGTCAAAGTTGAGTATAGTCAGGGTGCTGTAGTACTGTGAACTCCAAACATCTATTTGATATTCTGCCTAAGGTTATATTCTTTTTTTTCTCCCTTCTTGAGACTGGTTTCTTTTTCATTCTTGTTTTTTGCTTCCTTCAGAGTGTCTTGATTTTCTCCAGCCTAACCCTCCTGGAACAGACAAAGATAGAAAAACTTCAGTTTGCTGCTATTTTACTCTACTTTCCTTAGCCTCTTAAAGTTGCCTAGTTGCTTTAGAGACAGTTCAGTTTCTGGTATGTGAGGACAAGATGTCATGAGGCACACAGTAGAATAGTAAACTGAGGCTTTGATCTATTGCTAGAAATGGATGTGGGAAGAGAGAAAAACGTTGAGCTTTTCTACAAGATAGTTTTAGATCTATCTATATATCTATATATGACACTTAACAAGAGCAAACAGAAGTTAAAGATACCACAACTCAAAGAAAATGAGTCAGGTGAAACCTACTAGAGTCTTCCTCTGACTTAGCCAAACTAGTTACCAGCCCTGTTTTGTAATATACATAGGTTAAAGCTTTTTGTGTGATCATTATTTTCATCCAAAACCAGGGTTACGAGAACTTCCATGTAGCTACAGGCCATTGTCACATGATCTCAGCTTCATGGCTTTCTCAGTGAGAGCTTGGCTCTTCTCATCCCCAACTGCCCCATTTGGAGAAAGCTGAGCAGATCTCTGGCAATTTGCTGAGCTGTTTTGGCCACGATTTGCAGGGAGTCCATCACCTGCTGACATATACCTGCCATTCATCTCTTATTGAAATCTCTCACTCAAGTATCTTATTCACAAAAAGGGGGTTGGAGGCAAAAAGAACACACTATTTGCCCCTTATAGATACCTTTTAAATGTGACCGTTTATCTCCTGCTCAGAATTATTTATATACATTGGCAGATCAGAAAAGTGACTGGCAATGTTAAATACTGTGATTTGAATTAGTGGTTTGTGTAGCATCCAAATAATCTGAAAAAAGTACATTACAAAAATGCTGGAAATTGATGTTACATCTATGTTGATTCACATTTCAGTTGCCAAGAAAAGAGCAGTTTGGCTGAAAGATCCAACAAAATCTGCTTAGTGGGTCTTCCTTGGCGAGAGCCCACAAAGCAGATTGCTTTCATACAGTACTCCCTTAATCACTGTAAAGAGGTTTCAGAGAGATTAATAATAACTAGTGCAGTTGTTACACCCACACACAGTGACTCAGACACACATCCCAGGGAGAGTCTTTACCTGTGTGCGCCACACAGACACATGCCAATATTTAGTCCAATAAAGTTGTCTTTCTAGCAGCATGAATGATAATCTTGGAGGTAGATGATGACAGGGCCTGTCAAACAAGCCCCTATACTGAGACACAGCCCAATATATAACAGCATCTCACTAAAGCCACATTAAAGGCTGCAGTGAAATCCTCTCACTCCCTCTCTCCCTCTCTCTCAAATATCAGCAACACTGATTAAAATAAAATAATACCTAGTCCCAGAGTCCTGCTGTGCTGCAGTGAGAGGACTCCAAGAGTAATGTGGGCCCATTTGGTTTAAATGAATTTTTGGCCAGTGTTTCAGAGCACAGGGCTGAGGCAGCTGGCTGTTATTCAGAGGAGATGCAGGCAGGAGGTGATCAGACAGTGCTGTGGCAGCAGGGGGGTGATGGAGGAGTTCTGAGCTGCTGCTGCTCCTCATGTTAAATGTGTGGATAGCCTTGGTGCTACTGACTCTGTGCTGGCCACAGCAGACACTCATGGTTTTGTCTCTTTTGGACCAGCTATTTAGCTTAAATTTTGTGGGGTTTGTGTTATCCCCTATTTCTGACATAAAAGAGCAGCAATTGTGATTTGATTAACCTCCCTGGGAATGGGGAGTGCTCAGTAATACTCTGTCCGAGTCGTTAGTCAGATACAGATTAGCAGAGAATAATAATTCAGTGGCCATTACAGAGAAAGTTCCATGCAGCAATCGGAGTTAACTAATTATGGATTGCCTCCAGCTTGCAGCTCATTTGATAGCAAAGCTCCTATTGACTTCAATGGCACAGCAGGTTGTGGAAGCCTTGGACTAGCAGCAGGAGTAAGTCAACCTTAACAGTATCTATGGAAATAAAAGCCTCCCAACAAGAGACCCAGAGATAAACTGAGGATGGTTAGGAAGTATTTGAGCTCTCCATCCTACCTGCAATATGGTAGGAGGTCAGGCTCTGAGTTAATTAATTAATTTTTTGTTCAAAAAGACATAAGGCAACAAGCCACTTTGGAGAGGAAAAGCCAGATCCTGCTTGGCTAACTTGATCTCCTTCGTGGCTGGACTCAATGATCTCAAAGGTCTTTTCTAACCTAAATTATTCTGTGATCCTTTTCTATGAAAAGCAGGAGAAAATTCTCCTTTTCTGACCTTCAGTGTCTCCCTGTGGAGAAGGGGCACAGAATTTATTTGGGGCAATGTTGTCTGGCTTACCTAAGGTTTTCTTTTCAAGTTGTTTCTCTAATCCTTCCACCTCCAGGCCAAATCACACAGAGACAATGACAGAAATATGCGGAGGGCCAAATTCACAACAAAATATGAAGTACAATGTAAAACTGAGAAAAAGGTTTGGTTTTCTTGTTTTAAGAGGGAAAGTCAAATAGAGATTGAACTTGAACTTTTTTTTAAAGTTTTTTGTCCTTTTGGAAGCCTGCTGAAAAGCACAAAGAGCTTCAATAGTCAGAAAAATTTCCAGACCAGAAATCACATCAGTAAATTTCTGCTATCCATCCTGAAGCTGTATTAGCTCACTCCCACAATTTTTGCTATGCAGTAGGCTACTTCTTTAAATCCATGGTGTTCAGTGCTGTAATTGTCTGCACTGTACACAGCGAATCAGTTTAGTTACAGACCGGCTAGATAAGAGCAGTGTTTCAATAGCCAGTCCCCTAAATTAGGGCCTAAAATAAATTAGCAACTCACAATTTTAAATTCCAGGCTATTTGCCAGAAAAATAGCATGCAATACATATGATAAAGTGTGAAGGTTCCTGAATTTATAAAATGTCAATGTGGGAAGATAAAACTGATCTTTTGTTTTTTCAAATCTCTATATATTTATTAAAATTGGCAGCTTCGATTAATTCACTTAGGTGAATGAATTTGACTTAGGTGCAAGCCACATGTGTTTTAGAATTCTGTATATTGTTTTTCTTGTTTGTTTTGGATAATCTGTCAGAAGCTACATGGCAGAGGGCCCCAAAGAGCCTCTGTGGCACAAATGGCATGATGTGCTATTATGTACAGAAGCCTCTCTTCACCTGAAGTAGTTTTTCAGACTTTCTGACTCAACAGGAAGAGTCATAAAACAGGAAAGAGAAATAAATGGCTTGGCCTATAGGCTTGTTTTAATACAGTAGAAAGAAAGAGCAAGTAAATTGGTAAAAAGGTTAGAAAGATGAAGGGAATGGGGAGGAAGGGAGAAGAGACTAACATGATCAGTAGTTTGCCAAAAGAAGAACTGCTGATGTGAGGTTTGCCTTCAGTTACAAGGTAAGAGATATTGATAGAACCACACCATTAGAAGCCACCTAAGGTCAGGGAAAACCCACAGGGTGTGTGGGCTGTCCAGTGCACCATGGGGAATAGCAGTGATAAGGTGGTTTAATAGTAATGCAGCTATAGCAAAAGTGTAGCTTAGACGTCACTGTTTAAAATTATGAAAAAGTAGTGTCACCGAAATGATTATGGGGGTTAATTTTTCCCCCCTGCATTTATTTATAATGTTTCTTTTTAAGTGAAAATCTCTCTGGTAAACACTAGGAAGAATAATTTCAAAATACATAGCATATTGGGACATGGATACTTCATAGATTTGTATTTACCAGTAAATTTAGTAGTTAAATTTCCAGCAATAAAAATTTACATAGTTAACTTGGACATGCTAACTTGGAAATTTCTTTCCTGTCCACAAATCTGCTTGAATATTCCTTCCTTATTTTTCATTTTAACTTACTCTGAGGATAATATCCAAAAACTGTTGGTTGTTTGTGAGCATCTTTCTGTAGGTTTAAAAAAAAAAAAAAAATCAAACCAGTTTGGATTTAATGTGTTATTCACATGGTATTTCTGTGCCTCTACTGAATAATTATATGTCTGTGAAAGTGTTTGGTAGAAACTTAAAGGATTCCAAGTCTGCTATCAGTAAAAACTTTAAATATTGACTGTTCTGAAGTACATTCTTGACAGTAATTTTTTTCTGTCAGAATATTATATAACATAAAATAGACAAAAACATGGTGAATAAAAAAACTTGAAAAAATATTTGCCAGCTCTTTTCAGATAACTGCAATAATTCATTATCTTCTTTCTCCAGTTGGTGAAAAATTCCTTTTCTAGTTGTTTTTTGAGGACATAAACCAAAGCCATGTTCTAATTACCTTTGCAAATCACTGTAGTGCTGGATTTTTATTTTTTTCTTGAAGTTGTTTCTGTGCAGAGGAAAGCACAGAGGGAAATTTCCGCTTGGTCCTCTCCTTGCCACACTTAACAGAAATTCACAGAGGATTTCAGTATCTTTTATGTGCTCCCCTGTCCTTTCCCCTCCACCAGAGTGTGAAGCGTCTGCCTATGACATCATTATTGGGGATGACCTTATAATGAATGCAATAACGTAAGTAAAATGGTCTTTTCAGCACCTGCTGTGCCAGCTGAAAAGACTGCTCCCCTTCATGGCCTGTTGGTGCTCTGGCTCCTCGCTGCAGGCATGGTGAGATAGGAGAGCTGTGTGGCACATCTATCTACCACTGACTGCATTCTACCACTGACTGCGCCAGTACAAACCTGTGAGTGGAACTGTGCGAGGGGAACATCCCATGAAAATGGGAATAAGAAGGGGTACTGTATCCACACCCTGTCTGGCTTACCTTTTCTAAAACCAAAAATAAAATTTCATACATATTCTGTTGTCATTCCCAGATTGCCCTTCTCTCTTTGAGAGTTAATACTGTGAGTAACCCTTTGTCGCAAATGCTGTAGTGGGAATCAATGCTTAGGAGGGTCCACAGAGTGTTGGAGGTCAGAGAGTCAAAGATACCCTTCTGTTTATCCCCTTGCAGTAAGGCAGGATTTAAATGCTCATTCTGAGATTCTCCCTTCCAGCTTCCCCTGACCCAGCCAGGAGTTGGCTGTGACTAATTAAAAGAGAATAAATATGTCAGTGCTGACCCCAGGGATAATGCAGAGACAGGTCTTAGTTTCCATTTTTCATATGTTGAACTGTGGTGAAATGGTAACACTGATACAGTGCTTCATGGTCCTATTAAGTCTACTTTATACAGCCAGTATACAAAATCTGATAGAATGAATGACCTTGACCTTGACCTCCACTTCCTAGATATAACCCAACATGCCCTAGTTGGAATAGATGCCACTGTCACCTCAAACAAATGCTGTTTGTCCCATCATATTTTTTTTAGCATCACAGCATTATCTGCTGCTCTTATGTGCCCTTGCCATGACCAGTCCTTCAGTTTTCTGGAGGAAATCATCGCCTACTAACCACAGTCCTAGTAGTCCTTAATTTTCAAATTTGCATGCATTCCTGTATCAGGAACTTACACAGAAGAAACTGTGAGGACAGCATCACGTTTAGTCTCTGAGGAGACACCATATCAGAATTTGTCATAGTAGCAGGCACTGTGATTTAGGAATCAAGAGGCAAAGCACCAAACTGATGCAATCATAAGCTAGCCTGGCTGAGCATCTAAGCCAGTGAACAAGGCTGCCAAGCTGAAGGAGCACAGAACCGTAAACCTGCCTTCAAAAACACCACAAGGTGCAAACTTCAGGCTTGTCAGTCTGTACCACTGTCCAATACTACAATAAATAAATCATTATGTTAGACATTAAACTCAGCTTTCAGCTTGACTGGGATGGTGCCAGCCTGTGTCTGAAGTGTGCCTGAGGGGACAGCAAGCCGCGGGATGGTGAACTGTTCAATTCATGACAACTTGTGCTGCTACCGCTCAGCCATCCTAAGCAGGTCAACAATACAGAGTCTGTTCAGAGAAGAGGCTAAGACAGAAAGATAGCTCAGAAGTGTGTCTTTGTCTTTGCCGTGATTTCCCCCCTGCCAGTATCCTGGGAACATGACATACATTTTATAGATCATAGGTGGCAGGGAAAATGGCACGGGCACGGGCCATTCCCTAGCCTTCATTGTGCATTTGCCCACATTTGTTCATTTGCCCCTTCTTTAACTCTGGTCTAAAAGGCTTTTCTCATGGCATCAGCTGCTTTGACTCAGTTACTTTTTATAACCTATACAGCTTGGTTTTTTTTTTTAAGATGAGGATGGGGCTATTTCTACACTGTGTCTGGATTTGAGAAGTTAATTGTAAAAGAAGGGAGAATTGAACTCCCACACAGGTGAACTGAGATCCCAGTACACATGAAGGCATAACCTGGGCTTCTTAGTTGTGGAAGCCCAGAGGAAGAGGAGAGAACTAGGAAGTTGTTGGTTGACTAAGTAAATAATCTGTGCCTATTATATGCATTCAAGCCTTCTAAAGGGCTATGTAAAGTAGCAAAAGTGCCACATAAAATGTCACTGGATTTAAATCCCTGGAGATTAGCCAGTTGCCAAGCATCACAATAGCAAATAGACTCTGTTATCTAAAGCACAGAATCTAAAGAGACTGACCATCCCACTGAGCTGCACAGGACTATACAAAACTACATCTACATGAGCTGAGTTCAGAAGTTTAGTCCATTGGGCACTATTCTCTCAGCTGCACAAAGCACACTTTCTGCCCTTCTCTCATTGATACTATACTAAAAAGGGGCTTGTGTGTTGAGAAAAACAAACAAACAAACAAAAAACCCAACAAATCCAAACCTGCAGGATCAGGATGTAATGAAATTTAAATCTTTTATTTCTGACAGAATGATTTGCTTGTAAGCACAAGGTTGCCAACATGTGATTTTAGAAAGTGTTAAAGGATTTTAAGGAAATCAACCTCCTTCTACTTCCGTTCTGTGAAGTCACTGAACATGAACTTACTGAATTTGTTGCACTTTTTAAGCATAAATCATAGTGAAAAATAAACTGCTAAGAAACACATTTGTTATCTACTTTCAGGCTTTTGTTCATTCCAGTGTAATAGTCTGCTAATGACTAATCAGTCTGATAACTTTTAGGGATAGAGTTTGCTATTTTGGGCTATTCCCCTAGATGAAAGTTATTTCTATAGCAGCTATTCTTAGAAGCATTTATGGAAGAAAGGGAGCCAGTGAAGCACCAGTAGATGAGTGACTCACCACAGCACTACTAATTGTCAACCAAAAAAAAAAGTCTTGATTTGCAAATCAGGAAATCAGCTGCATTTAAAAAAATACCACCCTATATATTTGAGAACCAAACACTGCTTGTGATCTTTTGATATTAAAACTATGTGGGATGGGTGCACAACCAAAAACAGTGACAGACAAGCATCTGAAATTACTCCTTTCTAAATCTATCTCACTCCACATCATTTACCTGCCAACCTAGTTTCCCATTGCTCTTGCCTCTTTCTTTATCATCCGTGCAACATCTGCTTGCCTTTGATTTTTTCATCCTCTGTTGTTCCACAGCTTGAAATATGTTAAGTTAAAAGGGAGCTAAAAGGACTGCTAGCAGCCTGAAAAAATTTCAATATCTAGGTCTCTGGCTAGGATCCAGGCAGGTCAGTGGCAACTGAAAGTCATTACCACCTCACACCTGCTTGCTGACCTCAGTGACATTAATTGCTGGACTGGCCACAGCAGCAATCTCAACAGAGGAATCACCCACTCTGTGCTGAAATCAGGCCATCCTCTCCCCAGCAGAGCCAAGGTTGTGGCAGGGCTGTCTCCAAGAAGCCACAGAAACAGACACCTTCATCTTCCTCTTCCCTTTAAATATATTAAAATTACTCGTCCTTATTTTCCAGCTTATACAGAGGTAGCATGAGAGCTAAGGCTGTGCAGAGCTAAGGCTATGCTGTCACGTTTTNGTCACCCATGAGAGAACTTACACTAGCATTAGAAAATGAAGTTTTCCATTTCAGAGAACTGTACTGTCAGATTTCCATTAATGTTTTACCCTTTTCAATGCTCATGAGAAATCTTGCCATATTCTCTCTCCATGGAAAGTTCTACCTTCCTTTTTCTTTTTTATTCTTCATTCCCCTGAGAAATCCCAGCTGCCAATGTGAGAATTTGGCCTTTTCTTCTTTCACTTCCTTTATTCAGAAAATTATATGAAAACATGATCTCTGTAGGTAAAAACAAAGTAAAGGGAAAGCAAATTTTAAAAATAAACCTTTACTTAAGGGNTGGATTTGAGAAGTTAATTGTAAAAGAAGGGAGAATTGAACTCCCACACAGGTGAACTGAGATCCCAGTACACATGAAGGCATAACCTGGGCTTCTTAGTTGTGGAAGCCCAGAGGAAGAGGAGAGAACTAGGAAGTTGTTGGTTGACTAAGTAAATAATCTGTGCCTATTATATGCATTCAAGCCTTCTAAAGGGCTATGTAAAGTAGCAAAAGTGCCACATAAAATGTCACTGGATTTAAATCCCTGGAGATTAGCCAGTTGCCAAGCATCACAATAGCAAATAGACTCTGTTATCTAAAGCACAGAATCTAAAGAGACTGACCATCCCACTGAGCTGCACAGGACTATACAAAACTACATCTACATGAGCTGAGTTCAGAAGTTTAGTCCATTGGGCACTATTCTCTCAGCTGCACAAAGCACACTTTCTGCCCTTCTCTCATTGATACTATACTAAAAAGGGGCTTGTGTGTTGAGAAAAACAAACAAACAAACAAAAAAACCAACAAATCCAAACCTGCAGGATCAGGATGTAATGAAATTTAAATCTTTTATTTCTGACAGAATGATTTGCTTGTAAGCACAAGGTTGCCAACATGTGATTTTAGAAAGTGTTAAAGGATTTTAAGGAAATCAACCTCCTTCTACTTCCGTTCTGTGAAGTCACTGAACATGAACTTACTGAATTTGTTGCACTTTTTAAGCATAAATCATAGTGAAAAATAAACTGCTAAGAAACACATTTGTTATCTACTTTCAGGCTTTTGTTCATTCCAGTGTAATAGTCTGCTAATGACTAATCAGTCTGATAACTTTTAGGGATAGAGTTTGCTATTTTGGGCTATTCCCCTAGATGAAAGTTATTTCTATAGCAGCTATTCTTAGAAGCATTTATGGAAGAAAGGGAGCCAGTGAAGCACCAGTAGATGAGTGACTCACCACAGCACTACTAATTGTCAACCAAAAAAAAAAGTCTTGATTTGCAAATCAGGAAATCAGCTGCATTTAAAAAAATACCACCCTATATATTTGAGAACCAAACACTGCTTGTGATCTTTTGATATTAAAACTATGTGGGATGGGTGCACAACCAAAAACAGTGACAGACAAGCATCTGAAATTACTCCTTTCTAAATCTATCTCACTCCACATCATTTACCTGCCAACCTAGTTTCCCATTGCTCTTGCCTCTTTCTTTATCATCCGTGCAACATCTGCTTGCCTTTGATTTTTTCATCCTCTGTTGTTCCACAGCTTGAAATATGTTAAGTTAAAAGGGAGCTAAAAGGACTGCTAGCAGCCTGAAAAAATTTCAATATCTAGGTCTCTGGCTAGGATCCAGGCAGGTCAGTGGCAACTGAAAGTCATTACCACCTCACACCTGCTTGCTGACCTCAGTGACATTAATTGCTGGACTGGCCACAGCAGCAATCTCAACAGAGGAATCACCCACTCTGTGCTGAAATCAGGCCATCCTCTCCCCAGCAGAGCCAAGGTTGTGGCAGGGCTGTCTCCAAGAAGCCACAGAAACAGACACCTTCATCTTCCTCTTCCCTTTAAATATATTAAAATTACTCGTCCTTATTTTCCAGCTTATACAGAGGTAGCATGAGAGCTAAGGCTGTGCAGAGCTAAGGCTATGCTGTCACGTTTTTAAATACTCTGCAAATCACTTAACAATAAGCATTACCCTATGCAACTAAATAAACTAAAAAATATGGGTATAAAACTCAGAGCTAATTGAGGTGACATGTTATCTTGCTCTCCAGGAAGCTGGCTAGCTTTATGTGCCCAGGGGAAGAGAGAGAGAAGAAAAAATCTCCATGTCTCATGCTGCAGCCTGATCACAGTTGCTTCCAGGAGAGCTGAAGAGCTGTCTTCCGCTTTCTTCTTATCTTCCTATGTTATTTGAGACCTGTTGAGACTAGGAACTGGTTTGTCCACATCTAAAAGGTCTTCGTATCTGAAATAGAAACAGTAAAATTCTTCTGTCTTTCCTTCCTTCCTTCCTTCCTTCCTTCCTTCCTTCCTTCCTTCCTTCCTTCCTTCCTTTTTCTTTTTTATTCTTCATTCCCCTGAGAAATCCCAGCTGCCAATGTGAGAATTTGGCCTTTTCTTCTTTCACTTCCTTTATTCAGAAAATTATATGAAAACATGATCTCTGTAGGTAAAAACAAAGTAAAGGGAAAGCAAATTTTAAAAATAAACCTTTACTTAAGGGAAAAAAAGAGCAATCCACGGCTGAAACTACATCAGGGATGTTTGGAGTCTGCCTCAACATTTTGCAGCGCTTGGAGAAGCAATATAATTTATATCAGACTAACCATGATTTAAAGGTCTTTCTATTAAAACACACAAATCACAATTCAGCAGAATTTTATTCCCAGAATAATGTCATCTAAGTCACCTTGGTTAAATTTTTCCTATTCATTGTCTTCAGATGTTAACCTTTTCTAAATATTAATTTGCTTACAGATACTTCCTGTAAAGGATTGAGTTGCAAACTTTCAAATTCAGGCATGTAAATCTGAATTCCCAGTGCTAGAAATCTTTGGTTCATTGCTGTGTAGCCTCAAAGAAGGGAGATGATATTTATCAGTTCACATCACTGGGGGAACCTGTTCCTAAGCTAGGTGTGGGAGCTGACATACTGGCTAGAGGAAAGACACATCACAGCCCCTGGTCTGGGTGATGGTCTGATGGGTAATGTTCCTGCAGCTTTGAGTCACAGAAACAGACCCAGGACTCAGGCCCCACATCATCCTCCTTGACAGCAGGTCCAGAGAGAGGAGGATGAGACTGCTTAAAAGGAATATCTCATGCCACCAATTAAAAGCCAGGATAAATCATTTCCTGTATACTTTCATCCAGCTGACAGGACAAAATGAGCAGATCTGTTCCTCTGCTGTGATGGCTCTTCATTGCTCAAGGCTTCTGCAGTAGAAGCATACTTTCAAACTTGAGTCATCTAGTACAGGCACCGAGGTCCTCTACCTATTCACCAGGGAATAATTCAAAGTGCATAAGTAAGGAATACCTTGAAAAAATGAAACTCTTTAGCATGAGCACAGACATACTGGCATAGACCAAAGATCCGGCTAAGCCGCCACTGCCTTTGACATAACCAACAGCAAATGTTTAAGGAAGAGCAGAAGAACAGGACATTCATATCTAAATTTCCTTCCTCAGTTACTTTTTCACCTATCACCAGTAGTTACACATCATGTGGACTTCCCAAGGTGTCCATGGTTTGTATGACTTCAGAGATGATATTAATTTGCCTGTCTCTCTTTGAACCCAGATAAATATTCAGTGTCTTCAATATCTAAGTGCCGGATTTATAAAGTTTAACTATGTGAGGACTTTCCTGGGATATCACTGTGAAACTGCAGCTGTCTGTGGAAGCAAACTTGAGGGGCATGAATGAAATTGGGAACCAGAGCACAGCGCAAACACAGCAATATTTTTCTAGCCCTTTTCCTACCTCTGAGATGCATGAAAGGCATGCTGAGTGCAATGTGAAAATGTGTCTGAATTAGATGTGTTGAAGGTCCCAAGCTGATGAAATGCATAGATCACATACCACATATGGTCCATTAAGTTTTTTGATGTGACCAGCTTAAAGACATTTCTTATCATATTTATCATCATCAGACAAAAAATAGCTGTCAGGAATCCAAACTAAGCTTGCACAGGGTCTAAGGAATCAAGAAATTGGGTTGCTGTTACCATTTAATTACTAACATTCTACTGGGCAATTTGGCATCCTTCCATAGATTATATTCTTTCTCTCCTTGGAATTGTAAATAAATATGTGGAAAACATTCTGAAATGTAAGCTTAATTTGAGGTCACATCTGCCCAATGATCAATTTTTTTACCAATTTCTTGCATTGCACAACAAATCTTAACGCAGCTTGCTGTAAAATGTCAGCAACAAATTCTGTTGGTTGCAGTACCTTGTGCTGTGACTGTGGTTGTTGCAGTGTGCATGGATTCAGCATGAATGGAAATCGTTATCTGCTATGAAATCATAGAATCAGAATTTTTTAAGTTGGAAAGGATCTTTAAGCTCATCAAGTCCAAGTGTTACTCTTACTACCTAGTCTACCACAAAATAATTTTTCACAGATACAACATAATGAGCTTGCGGAAAGTATGATAACAGTTACAGGTTACAGAAAAGTTTTACTAACCCTTTGAATCTTGGCAGGATAAGCATTCACAGTAGTTACTCTAGTTTTTAAAAAGTGTCACTTATTGTAATATGTTTCTAGTTGTGCTTCTGCTAAAAAATATTATCCAGTAACGGATCGCAGAGATCTTTTAGGCAGGACGCACTGAAGCTACTAAAAAATGTGCAGTTGGAGGAGAACTTCAGTGGGCTATGTAAAGGCATACATTCAATAAGAAACAGCATTTGGATGTGTAAGAACATAACCTAAATGAGGTAGACTGGACTGTCTTGAGCCATTAGCAGGGCAGGTCTTCTTAGGGTAGCAGACTGCTGGGATGTTGCTCATGCCAGAATTTTTTGCTTCTGCCAAAGGTTGGTGCTTCAGACCTATTGATATCTGGGTTAGTTTTGCATGCTGAGGAAGAGGCTGAACTATGGATTATGTCAAGATACATCGTTATATATCACTAGCTCTCAGACAATATAAAACGAGACAGGCTCTTTCCTTGAGTCCTTACCCCTCTTCATGGAATCACAGACTTGCTGAGGTTGGAAATGACCTCTGGAAGTCATCTGATCCAACTTTCTTGCTCAAGCAGAGACCCCCAGAGTAAGTTACTGAGGACTATGGCCAGATGGCTTTTGGGTATCTCCAAGGAGGGAGACTCCACGTCCTCCCTGGATAACATATTCTAGTGTTTGGTCACACCTGCAGTAAAATAAAGGGTTTCTTGATGTTCAGACAGAGCTTCCTGTGTTTCAGTTTCTGCCACTTCCATTCCCCAGCAGAAATTTTACAGGCCTGGTCTGGTCTTGGCCCTTCAATTTTGTGGCGGCTAATTTAAAGCTGTCTGCATGAGCTGACTTGGCAGCCCATTGCCAGAAGCTAGCTCCAGCCTTTAAGTTGCTTCAAGACTGTGAACGTGAACGACATAATAAAAATAAAAATTGAATATGGTGCATACAAATTCAAGTGACAATCATCAGATCCAGACAAATGTCACAGTCTTCTTTCTTCATCTAGCTATCTTGTTTCTGAGAAAATTCCTCCAGACAATAAAGGGCAAGCAAAAGCAATTTGACTTATATCCAGTCTACGAATTAAGTTGTTTTTATCCTATTTTTCAAGCCCTCATTTATATCTGATTAGCTAATGTCACCCAAGAGCCAGACCATTTGTTTAACACTAACTGCTTCCGAAACATTTCTGTTAGTATCATCTAGAAAAATTGATGTCAGTTCTATAATGAAACAAAGGGTTATTATCATTCACAGAGCTGTGTAACAACATTTAATGATGGGATTGATACTTACTCTGTAGCTTATGCAAATGAAATCTTCTTTTAGTTTCTACATCAACAGCATAAGAAAACCCCAATTCCAGTAATGTTCAAATATGCAGAAATACAGATGGGATTTTCTTACCTTTGCCTTTACAAAATCCATTAAAAAATCAAAAAGATTTATTTTAACTTGATCTTTGTCCAATAAATTCCAAGGACCCACAATAAGCAAATAATTCACAGTAATTAGCTCAGATTTTACAATACCAGTGCACATAATAAACTATGTATGCCAAAGTATGGTTTGCTCCTTAAATCTGTCTGTGTGGACTGCAAAACTTTCCTCCATATATTTAAGAATTAATTCAGAATATTATAAGTTAAAAACAGAAAAAGAGATTGTTCCTTTTTTGTATTAGACTTACTGAATAACAAGCTCAAAGCTGTTTTTCTTTTCTATCCTGCCTGTATGTACTCTCAATTGATTTACTTAAGATGTGAAACAGAATAAAACTCCATGTAGCTGTACTGCACCCCAAGGAAGAGACCACATGGCTGCATTGTGCCTAGAGAAAGCCAACAATTATATCTTGGTGTGGTATCCTGGTCTTGAACCAGCATCATCTCTGCGTCACCTTGGGTGCAAGGCTGTACCTTCCCTATGCAGGGTACAAACCCATTTCTCCTGGCAGGTCTCTGTGGGGAGGCTGAGCCAATACTCGGGGTTGCGATGTCTGTGAGGAAATAGCCTGCCAGAAGAATCAAAAGTTTGCAATGGTCCCACCCAATGAAGAAGTCAGAATTTGCCCATGAAGGCAATTAAGACACAAAAATGTATTTAAAGGTAACTTTCATAGTTATTGACATGCAGAAAGATACATCAGTATTTGCTGCCTATTAGTTCAGATAACAAGCTCAAACTACTCAGTGCATTTCATTAGATACTGTAGGCAAGTTTGATTGCATCTCAGCTATTTGAGATTTAGTGTTTTTCTAACACTGGGGCGGGACATTCAACCTTATTTCCCTCCCCCTCCCCTCAATTAGAATAGCTGTAGTGAAAGAAGCTGTAATAACCCCAGAAATAATTGGATTTTGCAGCAGTCTGTGACAAGCTGTCCAACCCATATTCATACAGTCCACTCTTGCTTTTACAAGCTAAAGCCACAGATTGCAATTTATTGCTGCTTCTTGAGGTTGAAATTAGAAAGAGTATTAATGTTGGAAGGAAAATATATTAGCAGAAACACTTTCTGGATCTGGAAGATCTGCCCTTTGGCTGAGATCAATAACCAGAAAGCCCAAGGCTGATCTTTATCAGAACATGGAGTGAATGCCTAGGAGAATGGATAATAAGTGCTGTCCAGAGATTTCATTCCCTTCCTACAACCATGTGAAAAATGTAGCCACTGGGTCCCACAAAATTATAGGCTTCATTGAGATGAAAACTTCAGTTTGCTTTTATTTAACTAGCAATAAAAAATTTGGAGCACTAAAAGCTGAAAACTGCTGCTGTAGCTTTCAGCTTGTAGGCATAACATGACTTGTGCCCACCAAATGAGGTATTTGTTGCAGGGACTTGATTTCCTGAAGTATTCGTACAGCTGGTTCCCAAGCTCCAGAGATGACAGTGGCTGATTCTCTGGTGAGCCAGTTAAGTAACCATAATTCACAGTGATATCTGCCACAGTAAGACTCCACAACTCTCGTTGGAATAACGAACAAAGGTTGTATGACCATGTGGATTCTTCAGTGTTAGTTCTGGTGAGTAGGTATTTATTTTCACTCCCTTGTAAATAGGCTGAAGACAAGGGAATCAGTCACTACCTGTGGGCTTTCTTGCTAGGAGATCCTAGAAGATGAACTCAAGGAATTGTTTCTCCTCCTTGAGGGCTGTGGCCTGCTGAGCTCGGAGCCATCATGTCCTCATTGCAATGGCAGGAAGTGGGATGCGTGTGATCTGTTACAGCTACAGAAGGCAACTTGTGTGTTAGAAAGTTCATGCCCATGTGCATTGTTAAGACTTGTGATTAATTCATTTGGATGCATTTGTACCACTGAAGAAAAAAAAAAACAAAATAACGGATCCAGACTGAGGGGTGTCAGCACACATATTTAAACAGGAGTTAGATAGGATTTCTGATATTGACCACAATACAGCCACCCATTTCTGTCAGCTAGAGACTGTATTTTCACAGCGTGCTCTGTATTACATATACATGTACCTCACTGAAACAGAACGCAAGGCTGAGACTGTGCACCTGAGGGATGCGCATTATTTATGACCTGTAAAACAGAAGGGACTTGCTAGACATGCACATTCAGTAACAGGTCATTGAAGCCAACAGTTTCTCTTTTAGTCACATGCAAGTGCTGGAGTCCGTGTGCCTTTCTGCTGTACAGACATTGCCACAGCTCCTAACAAATAGAACTGTAAATGGATCAGTAAAATGAGGAGGCGTCCTTGACATGGTGGGAAAACCTCACAGAGGTATTCAGATACCATACTCAATTTATTACTTATGATTTTTTTATACTTTACCATTTAATGTATCTAGAGAGAGAATACAGATCATCTTTTAGTAGTTCAAATAAAATAAAGAATATGCATACAACCTGACTTACCCATGCTCTTGGAGCATTCTGTGAGTCAAAGTTAGCAAGTGACAAAACGAGTCATATAGGATGGTTCAGAGGAATAGGTAACAGGTAACATCCTCAGAAGAGCAGGCCACTCAGGATTCAAAGTGCCACACATGTGCTTGATACTATTTGTACAGACGGTGAATAAGGATGATGTGCAATTCACGGTGGGCACTGGTGAATGAGGGAAAAAAAAATAAACTTCACTTTGTTTAAACATGGAGGCAGATCTGTTAGCTGAGCTTGCAGAGACTAGCCCTGACAATCTTGTTATAGCCACAGAAAATAAATTCTTTCCTGGGAAATGTAGTTAGCTACTGGCATGCACATTCCCTCCATGGTACCTCAACATAAAGGGGGTCCTGAGGAAAAGGTTTTGTGAGAGGATGACAGATGATGACAGACCTCATCTTGGTCTGAATTGCTGAGTTCATGGCGACTTAAGGCTGATCTCTGATGTCTCATCACATTCATGGACGCACCCTGAAAATCTCTGTATAGCCTATGTAAGTGCAGTGCCTGGCACTGCTGCCTGCTGGCATGTCCCTGCTGAGGCACCACGGCTGAGGTCCAGGAGCAAAGCACGCCCTCACCGTACGCAAATCGCGGTCACTACACACAGGGTCTCCCAGCCAGAATGCAAGCAGAGGGGAACATGAGAAGAAAGTTATATTTCCTCTAATATATTAGAAGCCAAAACCTTTAAGTTGAGAAGTTTCATCAAGCACAGAATTTAGTTGAAAGGATACACATATACAGTGAAATAAACAAAAATGGTGAAGTACATCCTAGTAAAAACCCAGGTCAAGATTTAGGATTCTGAGAGTCCTAAGAGATGATTTCAGCCATTTCTCTTCAATTATATGCAGTTTTTCAGTGCCTAAAAAAAAAAAAAAAAA
>WBMY01001276.1:96512-147804 GCA_013397315.1 Donacobius atricapilla
AAAAAAAGACTGAGAGAAATAAAATACTTCCAAAACTCAGTGTTTATTTGGAAACAAAACAATTATTTTAGTGAATAATATACATGCATACCAAGATGTGGCTTGGGAGCTGACTGAAGCCTGAAAGAGCTAAGCCCTATAAAGTCCTGCAGTTGTGGAAGATCCCATGTTTTTAGGACCCAATTCTCTCATTGTCTTGTATGTCTAGGTATGTAAGACTTTCAAGGTTTTTTTCAGCATCTCAGTAACAAGTTCTAATGATGCATAAAAGAACAATATCACTGCCCACAAAACAACTAGTGAGTGCTAGGTTGTGCTATTTCATTATTGTTTCACTGAAACATTGTCAATAAAACCCAGTAAATGCAAACCTTAACAATAGCAAGAAATTTAGGTCCTCCTGAAAAGGACACAACTACAGGAGAAAGTAATAAGTGCATTTGCTATGAAGTGACTTTATTTTTATTTCTATACAAATAGAACTGACATAGAAAACGCATTAGTAACCTTCAAGTTTTATATACGAGAGCTGGATTTTAGATCAAAGCTAAATTGTTTCTGGTTTAGTTGTTGGGTTTTTTTTTTTTAAAATTCTTGAGTGCTTTTTAGTGGAAGTGCACTAACATTGATATTTTCCCTAGCAGAGATGAGTAGCACTGCTAAGTGGATAACAAATGCTTTGCTCTGTATTAGAACCATAAGTAGCAGCTAATTTACAGGCTTTCAGAAAAAGTAGGGCAAAAAAAATGGAAGTTAATACATTTCTTTTTATTTTGCCACAGTGCAGTTTTAATTTTGCTGCCCATCTGGGATTTTGCTCTAGTTTGAATCAGAGCTGTGCAAATCAATATGAACTCTTTTATAACTTTTTAATTGTTCTGTCTACCTATACACATACAAAATGGATGGAAAGAAATTAAGTGATCAGTGGTTAATTACATTACAATTACTCTTATGTGTTATATGATCTTTAACAATTATGATACTTATCAGAAAATTCAACTGATAGTTATCAGGAAATTCATGTGCACTTAGAAAATAATTTTTCATTAATAAAATTATTGTTAACTGGAATATATTCTGTAATTTTCTTAGTCTAAGAGTAGCTTCCATTATTTCCCATAATTTCTTCAGTTAAGCCCTTCAGTTTTGTGGAAATACTAATTTGCAGCCCTATTTAACTGGGGAGCACAGTTTTACTTTTATTTCTAGTACATTACAAGACAATCACTAAAATTCTGTAGAATTGGTAGATACTGGTCTTGAACCCTACAAGTATTGAAAGGTCTTGTTATCTTTAGGTCTTGATTTGTATCAATATGAAAAAGAATAATACTTAGACCAAAGGAAATAAATGCCTATTGAGATGAGAAGGTATCAATGCCTATTGACATTGATATGGTAATAACCTATTGCTATAAACACCTTATGTATCAGAATTGATTGGTCTCAATGTCTATCCATACTAAAAGGGCTCACTAGCTACAGGTCTTGGTTGCTTCCAGTATCAAAAAGTTTCTTTGGAACAAAGGGTTTGAATTCTTATTGAGCTTGAAAGACACTGATGCCTGTGAATATCAAAATGTTATCCATTGATCTCAGTGTTTACTTCTTTGTCAGCAACATGGACAGTGGGATCAAGTGCGTCTTCTGGAAATTTCCTGGTGACATCAAGCTTTGTGCAGCAGCTGACAGGGAGGGAAGAGATGCCATCCAGAGGAGGAACCTTGACATGCATGAGAGATGGGCCACTGCAAGCATCATGAAGTTCAAGAAAGGGGAGTACAAAGTCTACACCTGGGTCATGGCAATCACAGACACATCTACAGGTGGGTTGAGAAGTGATGGAGAGCAGCCCTGAGGAGAAAGCCTTGGTGATGCTTGATGAAAAATTCAGTATGAGCCAGCAGTGTGCTCACAGCCCAGAAAGCCAACCACATCCTGGGCTGCATCAAAAGCAGCATGGCCAAAAGGTCAAAGGAGGTGATTCTGCCCTTCTACTCTGCTCTTGTGAGACCCCACCTGGAGTACTGCACACAGCTCTGGTGCCACCAACATAAGAAGGACATGGATAAGTCCAGAGGAGGGACACAAAATTGGTAAGAGGAGTGAAGCACTTCCTTTACAAAGACAGGCTGATAAAATTGGAGCTGTTCAGCCTAGAGAAGAGAAGGTTGTGTGGAGACATCATAGCAGCCTTCCAGTACCTGAAGAGGGCTTACAAGGAAGCCAGAGCTGGACTCTTTGTCAGTGAGATGACAAGGAGTTATGGGTACAAACTGAAAGAGGGGAAATTTAGGAAAAAATTCTTTACTGTGAAGGTGGTTAGACACTGGAACAGGCTACCGAGGGAGAATGCCCCAATCCTGGTAGTGTTTACGTTGTTCAGATGGAGCCTTGAGCAACCTGGTCAATTGGGAGGCATCCCTGCCCATGGGCAGAAGGGATGGGACTAACTGATCTTTAAGCTCCCATCCAATCCTTAACATTCTATGATTCTGTGTTCTATGATTCTATGATCTACGGGTGTAGCCTATCAAGTTTGAAAGGTATGAGTGCCTATCAATAGATATCAAAATTGTTCAGTGTCCGTGGCTGTGAATTTCAGGTGTTGGCTCTGTATTGGTCTTGAATCCTACTGATATCAAAGGATTTCTTAAGACCAACAGACTAGATGCTTCTCAAGGAAGATGGTTATCAAATGCAGTAAGAGCAGTTCCATTGAAATGTAAGGGTTCTACTAAAATTAAATTGACTGTAAGTAAATATGATGTGGTAGCATCCTTTTTGAAACATCAACTGATAGTGATTTGAAGACGATTCAAAAGCACAAATCCAGACATTTAACATGCATTCATACAGTTACTGTAAGTAAGACAGTCTTTGTGGCGAACCAAACACTGTTTTGATAACTGTGTCGAGAAGACTTGAATTTATACATACTGCAGTCAGATGTGAATTTGTCTATTCTACTTAGCCTACTTGTTTGTATTTAGAATTTTACATGTATTGGGGGATCTCCTTTCTTCTCTAAATCTCTCCTCTTTAGTTAAAAACTGTTCCCCCTTGTCTTATCACTGTTTGCCCATATAAAATGTCCCTTCTCCCTTCTTTTATGAGCTGCCTTTAATACTAGAAGGCCAAAATGAGGTCTCCCTGCTGCCTTGCCTTCTCCAGGCTGAACAACCTCAGCTCTCTCAGCTTGACTTAATAGGAGAGGCACTCAGCCCTCAGAACATCTTTCTCACACTCCTCTGGACCCCCTCTAACAGACCCTCATTTTTCTTGTGCTGAGCACCCCAGAGTTGGATTTGGTACTCCTGATGGGGCATCACAAGGGCAGAGTAGTGGGGAGGAATCACCTCCTTTGACATGCTGGCCACACTGCTTTTGATCCAGTCTGGGATGCAGTTGGCCATCTGCTCCATGAGTGCATACTGTTGGTTCATGTTCAGCTTTTCATCCACCAGAACATCCAGTCCCTTCTCTGCAGGGCAGCTATCAGTGAGTTCTTCTCCCTGTGCATACTTATGTCTGGGACCAGCCTGAACCAGCTGCAACACCTTGCACTTGGATTTATTGAACTTCCTGAGGTTTTCATCGGCCCACTCCTCAAGTTTGGTGTTTCAACTTCAGACTTTGAGAAGTGCAGTGGAATAAGGGAAGGTAAGTAAATCTTCAAAATAAACACACATATCAGATCATGGCTATGCAACAAAAACATCAGCCATAAGAACAAAGAGACTAATTTTCAAAGGCACTAACAGACATATTTCTTTTTAAAGCTTCTATCATGCATCATTTTCATGGGTCAGTCAAGGAAAATGTGAAAGAAGAAACCTCTTTCCCTCTCTGAAGTCAAAACAGTAAGAGAGAGAAAATGAGAGAAGAAAGGATTAGAAGCTTCTTCAAAGTAAATGGTATCTATGAAGAGCCTAAGACTGAAAAATAGTCATGCAATATGACATATTTGAAAAAAATCTGCTCTTAAGAATGAACATAATATTCAAGAACCATTATTAATGACATCAAAAAAGTTTGAAGGATAGACTGATGATTCAAGGCAAAAAGTAATACAAAGATTGAAAGGTAAAGAAATAAAAAGTTCTTTTTATTTCTTTTATATATGTCTGCTGTAGGAGTCAGCTTTTTCAGAAAGAAATCCATATAAATAACCTTGAAAATATTATTGCTGTTAAAGCAAGTTCTTCCTAGTGTTTAAAAAAATTTGTGGACAAATCCTTTAATGTCAGTTCTGTTTTTCTGTTTCATCCTTTTTTCTAGCTAGAGTTATTCATGGATAAATAGTGGGTTTGCTAGTTTATTCATTCTGTAAATCTTGAAAGAACATGCTTTAGTTGCTTGTAAACCTCTTCCTTTTGGTTAAGTCCTAGATTGAGAAATATATTTTCTGAACTGCAGATGACTAAAAAAAAGTTTAAATCAGAGGATTTATGCCTTATTCTTGATCCACAATGTGCCTGAGGAAGAAAATTGCCTCAACTGAATATCGATGGCAAAACTCCATTGACTTCAACAAGCCAAGCTTCAGTCCTTGCTCTTCGCCATTTTGCTGATATGAAAGTTCAAATGCTGTATCTTCTCATACAAGGCCAAGCTCAGAAAATCATTATTTTTTGAACATCAAATAAGAGAGGGGGCAATCATTTTTGCTAACTACATGAGCATTTAGAATTGGAATCAATGTTTTCATTCTTCATAGCACTTGCCTTTCATTCTTATTTAAAAGTAGTTTTCTTCTATTACTCTCCATATTTTTGTCTCCTGTGCACCAGGGCTGGAAATCCATACTGAGCCTTAGCTCTCAAGGTTATTGTCTCAAATCTGGTGAAGCTTGGCAGTGACAGTACACTGTCACCATCTGACAGCTGCTTGGGGTCTGTGTGAAACACACAATGGGGTTAGTGCAATCCTGGGCAGATGCTGACTACAGTATAAAAAGTATGATCAGAAATTACATTAACAACTCTATGAATTTCCAGGTGGCAAAGGACTGAGTAGGCTGCAGCTGACAGAATTACTCAGGTGCCTCTGGGGTAGCCCCTTTGCCCAGTAATGTTGTTCATTGGTGGATCTAGTATGAAACCTTGCAGCAAACCGACACAAATTGGTGAAGAGCTTTATTGTCCGAGGATGCCAGCCTAGCACCTCCACTAGACACATAGCTAGCTGCACACAAAGAAATGGCTTCAGCTATCTGGCAGGGCATTGTTTTACTTTACAATGTGGCCAGGGGGTGTGAGCTCTGAACTCTCAGGCCCTGGGGTAAACTAAGTGAAAAACTAATTTTAGAAAGTAGCATGTTAAGCTAATAAAAATATTCTTTAAATCTTTCCCCTGAGCTCTCGAGCAGCCTTCCTGGCTAATGGATGGCTGCCTGGAAAAAATTACAAGCTCTCTCACTTTCATATGGGCTAAATGGGAGAGGTGCTGCAGACTGATCTGAAAGGTGCTGGGAACCCCTCTATAAATATACAACAGACTTTCCTCAGTTTTCTTTGTTGTCTCAAACAACTGCTGAATGATTTTTCAAGTGAATTTCACACTATTCTTCAGACAACTCATTCAGATCATTTGGCTTTATTTATTCATTCCTTGCTAGCAGATGTGTCAGAGATGAGCAACTCAATACAAATAGCAAAAAAAAAAAAATACACAAAATGAAATTCTGAAAATAAGGAGAAATAAAAGAAAGAATTTATTGTGTTTCCTTGATCCCACTGGCAAATCCAGAGAAAAGTGGACAGTCCTGTCTCTGGATGACAGCTGAAAGAAAGATTCTCATGGCAGAGTGAGTTCTTAATTTCTGCAGTTTGCCATCCACCTGCCTGGGCACACAGCTGAAGACATCACTACCTGGTAATTTCTTCCAACATTCCACTTCTGTGATTCATCTAAATTTCATAGTGTAATAAACCTTCCCTAGACGTATTAACACCACGAGATTAGAATAGTTTACATTTACATTTGTTATCTTGGGGAGAGCATTAGTATTTTCTAGTCAATGTAATTTACATGAATGCAAGATAACTTTCAGTGTGAAATATTCACACTGAATGTATCTGGAGGTAATAATAGCTATGAACTTTACTTATTTGTTATCTCCTAGAGGTAGATTACACTTTCTATTAATAAGAATAATCCACAATCCTGAGATTGTGCTTCAACACAATACCTTTGATAAACATTACCCAAATGACAATTTTCCTTGTCTCTGTAAGCAGGTAGGTCAACACTGATGCTGTAACACTGCAATCTGTAAAATCTCTGCTCCTTATGCTTCAGCCCTGCAGAGAGCTGGCTGCTGGGTACCCTTCATTTACCCATCCAAGGAACAGGAGCCCATTGCTTAGCCTAATAAAATCTCTGCAGCTAGGACTAATGCTGGCCATGCCCAGTGGACACAAATGCTACCACAGATTACATCAAAACCAGGAAAAAAAACCCCAAACCTAAACAAGGAAACAAACAAACAAAGAACAATAAAAAAATCCACCAAAAAACACCCACAAAACCCCATACCAAACAAACGAAAACACTTGTAGATAAGAAAAGTCTGAATAAAACTCAGCACTCCTCCTTTCACAGAATCTTCCTTTTAGTTTCTCCCACTTCTTTTCTGCTGTGCTCCTCCGAAACTCCTCTCCTGAATGCCTGCTTGGGTCTTCTCCAGCTCTTATCCTGGAGCTACCTCTGCTATGACATCTGTTACTGAGGAGGTCAGCGCTGTCCAGTCACTTGGATGTCATGCCTTCTCATCATCAGCTGAGACTCTCTTTGCTATGCCAGGGTGTGAAGTGCCTCTTCTGCATTTTATACTCAGACAGAGCCCTGTCAGCTGCATCAGCTTACCTCTCGTCATAGTCATTCTTAACTGAAGGCCCCACAGGAGGCACTGAAGACGTGCAAATGCTTTTGTCAGTCCCATCGGGCTCAAGTGTTTCAGCCTCAGTCATCATGGGCAAGTCAGTGGGTGTTGGTCTGATTCCCAAGGGATTTCACTAATGGGCAGGGATCACAGGGTTGAAGACCCTCAGAGTTGCATTAAGCATACAATAAAGGTATTCGACTGCGGACAAAAATCCTATGCAACTGCAGAGACTGGTTTTTACCTCTGGCTGTGGAATAGGGGCCCGAGGAGAGGAAAGGATCACACACTACTTTTAAGAGGCCAGTAAAATCTAGTTAGGGAAAGCTAAGCCCACAAATTACCTATGGGACCTTTCTTAGAGGGCTCACAAACTTACAAAAGCACCAGTACTGCTGGACTGGATCTCTCCAGGATACAAACCCATCATTTTATTTATTTGTAGTGGTAAAGGTAAGTGGGTCAAGGTGTGCCTCTCCTAGGAATGATGTTTGTATTAGTGCCCATGAGTATGGGACGACTTCCCTCTCTGCTTTGCAGGCCTCGATGCACTAGTTTCTTCCTATTTTTTAGCTATTTTATTACTGTCTTCCAAAGGAGGAAAAAACCACAAATTATCCAAGCACTTAGACATCTTTAGATGTTACAGTTCAATAGCAGTTTACTGCCATTTTGGTAAATTGTGCACAGCAGCAAGCCACAATTAAATGAAATCTTCATTCTTAATGTCTATATGCCTCTAAGATTCAAGTGTAGTTTTAGTCTCCTAAGAATACTCTGTATCTTTATTAAATGCACATGTCATTACAACATAAAATGACTGGCTCCTCAAGCAGACTCTGAAAGATGGCTGCATTTATTTTGCTCTCTGCCTCAGATGACAACCAGAAATGCCTAGAGCAAGATTCTGTTCCTGGTAAATATTGAGCGAACTGGGACATTTCTCTGTTTGCAGGTCTATCCCATGCACCAACACTTGGCTTGTAGACTTGGGATGGGGAGTGGAGGAGGAATAAAAAATACAAGGGGAAAAATGGTGCAAATCAATAAAACCACCAGTACTCTCCTCACCCTACTTCGTGAAAAATCCACTTGCTTCAAGCTGTGTCCATAAATGCAGTGAAATACTCCATGCTTTAGCGCCCATCTTATTTCTAATCCATCAGACTCAGCAGCATCATTTCAAGGAGATGGAGACACTTGTTAGGAAGGAGTTGATCCTCCACCTCATGATGGCATGACCATGTTGGACAAGCTGTGACAAAAGGGCCATGGAAATGGTGCTCGTCAGTTTGCCATCCCTGTCTTGTGTGAACAGAGAGCATTGTAGAGAAAATCTACCCCAGCCTCTGCTCCCAAATTTTGTCTTTTGTGTGTGCCTGTCTAAGCAGTAGTTCAAGCACCAGCAGATACTGGCTGACCTGCAGCTGAAGCTGGATGCTGCGCTTTCCTTCCATCAGGGATAGGCACCCCTTCAGGAGTCTGCTATTAGCACCCAGGTGAGAAGGAGAGCCCAGCTGAATGCAGATCTGACCAGCAACTCCTTTTTATCACAGATGTCCACCACTGGGGCATGCAGGGGTGTATACAATGAGAAGCACGGGCCTGAGATTTGCCTCTCCAAGAAAATTTTTACCTCAGAGAAGCTCAAGAGCTGCCACTTCTTTTCCCTTGGTGCTTTCCTGAAAGACATGAGGAGCTATCTATGCAAAATGCATATAAGCTCCACATGTATTTATCTTTTTTTTTTTTTTTGACTAATATTCCTATACTGCTAAAAAATCCCCCAAACCAACTAACCAAAAAAACACAACAACCAACCAAACACTTCAAACCATACAACAACGTAGCCCCCCCTCAAAACAAACAAAAACCACCCCTTGAAACAAAACAAACAAAAAATCCCAAACAACAAACACCTAAAATACAAACCACCTCTCCCCTCCAAAAAAAATCCCAGCAGAATTCAATCGGTTCCACAGGAAAACAAGAGAGCAGATACCCAGTCTTGAGAGATCCTGTGCTCCCTCTACAAGGTGCAGAGCACCATCAACCATGGAGGGCAGCCGCAGGGTGAGAGGTGATGACTGTGTATTTAAGACCTTCAACTGTAGGGTCCACTCCCAGCAAGCACCACTGAGGCAAGCTGAGGGCTCTGGAGGAGCTCAGGGGTTAGAGCTGAGCAAGACAAGGCAAGCACCAGTGTTCCCACACTGACAATTTGGTATAATCAATTTACAACTGCTATGAGCAACTGCTGAGCAGTGGTGTTCTGCAAAGCAAGGAGCACCTGACAAAAAGGCATAATTTTCACTCAAACCAGAAAAATGAAGAGTTGCCTCCCAGATAGCTCTAGCTGACTATAGGGAACACCAAAGTGAACAGCTTATTTATTATATTGCATCTGACATTATGAGAGCCTGTGTAATGTAATTATCCATAAAAATCCCAACAGTCTGCCAATTGTTCCTCACAGGTACACTTGTTTTTAAGACAGCTTTTCTAGACATCCATTATTTACAGCTTCCTGCTTGCCTTTATCTGTTCTATAAACATTATTTTGCCATGAATAACTGAATTAAAAAACTCTGAAACCACACAAAATTTTCTGGTTTAAAAATATAGATGTATTGTTATTCTTTTTTTTTAATTTAAGTGTCTGTTTAGGTAGGACACTTGATGTATATACAACCTATCCTCATTGTTATGCTGGTATGGAAAAGTTCATTTGCAGGCAGTGGGACTTACTCTGGACCCAGGGAAACACGGGGACCTGGCCTTTATTCTACTGACCTCTGTAGCTTTAATGAGGAGTATAAGGAGCTGTGCTTTTGCAAGGAAGAGAGATCTTGCACCACAAGATTTGGCAATACACCTTCTTAGGGTTCCAGCTCTCTAATTCACAAAAGAGGACCATCACTCTTAGAAGATGAATACAAGGAAGAGGATTATGGTCAGCAACAGACTGAGACAGTAAAGACTCAAAATGGCCCCCATTTAAAGAGGCTTTAGATGGTGAGAATGTTTTGAAATTAATGAGTAACCTGTTGTTGGTTTATGCTATTTCAGACTGGCTTTTTTCTTCATTTTATGAATTAAAAGGCACCACCACACCTCCTCTGTGTCATTTCCCACTTCTCTTGTTTCAGGCCCTGCTCCTCCCTCATGCTGCCTTTTGTGGATCTAATTCTTAGACAAGAAAGTCTTTATATCCCAGAAGAAGCCCATATATTTAAATTGGAGTTGTGATTCAATTTGGGCCACTGGTAACTTAAAACTGTTCCTAAAATTGCACTATACTGCAACTGGTACTTAGAGTTGCCTTTATGAGATCTTCTGGATATACACTATGTGCTTGTACTCATCCAGCTGCCCCGCATCCAAAACTGCATGGACTTTCCAAATACAAAGGCCTTGTTACATGTTAACAGTGACAGAAGTCATGGAATCATAGAATGGTTTGGGTAGGAAAGGACCTCAAAAATCATCTAGTTCCAATTCCCCTGCCATGGGCAGGGACACCTTCCACTAGACCAAGAACCTATCCAACCTAGCTTAGTCGACCTCTGAATTTATTCTCTGTTTTTCAGTTATGTTTCTTCTTATTAAAGATCTAAAAAGAGAGGACTCTGATGTTTTTTGCTTCACATAGTGTCATGCTCTTGTAAACCACATCTGCTGTGTGAGGTGTGCCTCCCTGCTGTAGGAGGACGTTAGGTAAGATTATTTTCTGAACACAGTATTGGCAGCAGCAAAGCCCCCTTTTGGACTGAAAGAAAGTACAGCAAAACAAAAAGATATTGAGGGAAGAAATCCCCCAGCAGCAACTATGGGACCTAAAGCATACTATTTCATAATATATATGCTTCTTTTGGTGTGCTGTGTGCTAATCCCTACAAGTGTTCTATAAATGGAATGATAGCTAAACATGAGCAAATCTTAAGAATAACTCAGCTGTTTCAGGATCTCATTATATTTTTAACTCAATTTCAGTCTTGTTCAAACTCCATGCCAAAAAGCCAATTCAAGGCTGCAGGCAGACTTTAAAAACATTTAAAAACAGAAGAACATGGAAGATGCATATCAAAAAATTGATCCAAAAGGTAACATTTCATCCATCTATTTTATCCCCAAGCATTTCAGAGGCAGTTCTGTCTAGTGCATAGGAAACCATAAACTAACTTAAGAGCAGGGCTTGACTCAGCCATTTGGCAATGCTTTCTCCTAGATAAATGACTCCATGATTTACCTGTCCCACTCTATTTCAGACTCCTCAACACAGGCTGATAACCTTCTGGGGCTGGTACTGCCTGTTTTCATGTACCTGCCCCCTGTCCATAGGTTCATTCCTAATGAATAAGGGTGTATCCACTGTTTTTCCCTGTAAGACCTCTTGTTTCTCACAGCAATGGAAAAGAGGAGCCAATATAAGAGCAGAGGAAACATGAGATCCAAGGGGCATCCAGAAGAGTTACAGGAAGGGTAGAAACTAATGTCACAAAGCCGTGAGGTTACGAGAAATAATTTTTCCTAGTTTTCTGTAATTTGTTATATAATAAAATGGGACCACAGGGAACAGAATTCCCAGGAAAAGACAGGAAAATAGGAATAGCCATTCTAGGAGACACACTGTTGATGATTAGCAGCTGAAAGTTGCTAATCTGCTAGATGAAAGCAAGCAAGAAATTAAGTAAGAAGAAATCTATATGCAGATAATCTACCTAGTTTGAGAGATTAAAAAGCTGACTTCTTTTAAAGATCTACTGCTTTGAGCAGCCCATATGTTTTATTTCACCAGGCTTTCTGTTTTCCAGGTCCTGTCAGAGATGCCTGTTTGTTCACTTGGTTTTTGTTCTGAGAAATTCCCCATGTTAGAAGTCCCTAATGTTTATAATTAACCACAACAGAGCTCATGCACTTGAAGATGGATGAAGCTGAAAGAAGAGACATAGCCACAGAGAGAAAAATATTGTACTGAAGGCTGTTAACAGGGAAAAATACTGTCACTGTGAATATCTGCCTATATAACAGCAATATTCATCAAGGGATCCCTATCTGGTGTCCCTCAGGCTTTGTAGGTAAGCTGTGTGAAAAGCCAGCTTGAAGGGGCTTGTCTTCTCCTGCCAAGGCCAGGAAATGCTGTTATAAAATATAGTATTCTTCCTGGAATATTTATTAGAAGTTTGGAAAGATTGATTTGGCCACTGAGGATAGATATGTGAGCATCTGCTGTAATGGCAGTAAAAAGAATTAGACTCATCAGGAGTAGTAATTCATAATGATTGTGGCAGTGTTTGCTCTTTGAATGTAAAGAATCTCCTAGGCCCTTCAATCCAAGTATAACTAAGACTTCTACATACAAGAAAAGCCTACTTTTTTCTTTTTTTTTTTTCCTTTTTTTTTTTCCCCACAGCAAGGGTTGCAGTCAGAAAACGGCCCAAACCTGTGAGCCTCTCAGCACAGGAATGAGTGGATGAGCATTAATTGAGGTATCTCCTTTTCTGGTCACCTCATGTGAACAAAAGGGCATGTCATCACATTTGCAAAGACACTTGAGAAACTGTTACTGTCTGAAAAAGTATAGATGAAGGAACCTAATGTGCAGATCTGGCACAAGTCAGCGCCCTTTGCTGCAGCACAGACCCTAACTGGACTTAGGTTTCCCAAGGAAAGGGAAGAGATTAAGTAGGAAGGGCAGATGTCTTCTCTTCATCTGGGGCCCAGGGAAAAGAAGCCTGAACTTGGTTTATTTCTGTGTATCCCATTAAGGAAAAATAAATACTGTTCAAAATGCTGTCTTTCCACCCATTCTGAAGTATGACCAGAAAGTCATCCTAACTTCGTAAGTAAGGATGAGTCACATTCATGATGAAGTCACTCAGACTGGGTGAAACTCTGCCCCCTCCACCTCTGCTCCTCAGGTGAAGCTGCAGTATTTCTTAAGAAGGGTTCTCCATATTTTCTCTAACACTCCTTTACATTTACCAGGAATAAGGAGTCCTAAGGAAAGGTGCTACAGATCTTAGTAGAAATAAGCCCAACATTGTATTGTTGAGATTAGAACTTAAATTGATACTTAAAATGCTGAGCCACAGATGTAATTCTCCATGAAATTCTACTCAAGAGCTTAAAGAAAAATGGGGAAAAGATTTCCTTTTTAACTGTGGAGAAACTTGCTGTAAATGGGTGCAATGGTGTACTTTAGAACCCTGGAGGCAGTTAATTGAGCCCTCCCTCCTCTTTTAGCCTGCATATTCTCTGCTAAGCCCACGCACACAGCTGAAAGAACAGCTCCTGGAGTACCATCCTGCTCTAAAAATGAATCTCTGCTTGGTCATGCGTACTGACAGAGCCAGAACAGCATGCTTGTGACAAGTGTTGTATACAGTGTGTTTAAGAATATGGCTGCAAAGGATTAGCAGCAAGCAGTTTCTTGCTTAAAATGAGACAGACGTGGGAAACAAATAACGTGGGAAACAAATGGAAATGAAAGAAAAGACCATTGAAAAACCTCCTCTTTCTAAGGAAACTGCCCACGTTAGCAGTTTAAAAAAAAAAGACCCATACTTATTTTGGCCAACACTGACAACCTTCTTCCGTTGTGTAGTAGTTTCCTTCTCAAATAGTCAGGTGCAGAGCACAGTCCTACTCATCGGGAGCAAAGCTGACAGAATCCGCCTCTCACTTTGGCATGTTCAGCATTTCACAGACTTTATACTGTATGTCTGGTGAGTCAAGCACCCATTTTGCCAAGCCTCCATGTGTAAATGCAGGCTTACCCCCACTGGCACAGCATAGCAGAAGACGTTCCCAGACTTATTTATTATTTATTGGAAAAACACATTTATTAAACAACTGTGCTTCAAAATACAACTGCCTTTTTCTTTTCTCTCCTTTTTCACTGTGGCCTCTGAGGACCTGTCTGGCACCAAAAATTCCCCTGCAATTACAGCCAACAACTGAAACTCAGCCTGAAGTCCAGGTATAGATTTCACACCCCTCTGGAGCAATCACTCAGAATTTCAGGGATTTAAGGAATTTCAAGAATTGCCTGCAAAGAGCTAAATCTTATAGAAGTATTGCTTGTTCACCACCTGACACATAGGGACTGTACTTTTTATTTTAACACTCATAAAACATGTACAAGGGCTGAGGTGTTTTTGACACATAAATCTCAGGTGCTGAAAGTTCACTCTTGTTCTTCTGCCTTTTACAGTTATTAGAGGTAATGTGCCACTCCCAATGGTTCTGGAAATGTAATGGCGCACTTCCCCCTAAAAGCCCAGAGTATCGCTATTATACCAGCTTTGGAAGCTAAACTCCTTTTGTGCATTCTTGATCCTTTTGTTAAAGCTTCCTTGCCAATCAGCCAAAAATCATATTGAAGAAACCCCAAAATTTTAGAGATATAGGCAGAAATATAGACTGCATGTGCATGTAGTGCATATTGAGTACGAGCTAAATTGTCCCAGGCAGTGGAAAGGGTGTGCTCACTGTGTGACCATGTGCCCATCTGCAGATGGCAAAACAGGCACTCTGGTCCCCGGCTCCCCTCCTCCTGACCCCTGAGTGAGCAATAGCCAAGGCCAGTTGTTCTGCCCAGTGGAGGTCTGCAGCCCCTCACCATTTGTCTTCTGGGAGAGCACGCTGGACGTCTGCCAAACCACAACGTTCTGTGCTTCTAGGAACCTGCAGGAAAATGTGTAAGAGGACTATTCCTTCCCTCTTTTATTTTCATACACAAGAAGTTGTTTGACATAAAACTGTGAAAAAATATGCATCTGGCCTTTTATTTACTGGCAGTTCCAGGCTGTGAACTCTGGTTCCAATCCTTAGTGTAACTCCACTGACTTCAGCAGACTCTGCCAGAGGTCACAATGTGCCTACAAGAGTTGAAATAAGACAAGATATGCAGTCCTGTTTCTTTCCAGCCCATAAAACCAGTCGGAAAGGTTTTCTTTCCTGTCTTCATTTTATCCAAGATCTATCAAGAATATTGAGTTCTATCTTTGTTTTTGCTGAAGGATTGCTGAAGTGGAAAAAGCAGGCTTAATCTATAATAGAAAGACAGTATTTCCCAGTTAGCTTGTACATATTTTAATGCAGTGGGTGCTAACGAAAGGAAACCCAGTATGTTCAGGATGTTTAAAAAAAACCAACAAAACCCTTCCATTCATATTTGCTTAAATTTAGACTTGTGGTACATTTTATTCAAGTACCTGTGCCATACTTAGCTCTGTCTTATTGAGCTCATTCCAGATGTGTATCTGACAACACAATTAACATTTTTCATGTTGTTTTGGTTCATGCCTTCTTCAGGACAGGTTTATGTGGAAAAATGTCTTATTTTCACTATTTTTTTTAATATTCCTGTATTTGTTTTTAAAACATCTCTCTGTCTGAGAGAAGGACTGATGAAAGAGGAACAATTTGCACCAGGTAAATGTGCACAGACTTGCGTGTGATGGACCAAATGAGCACAGCCCTGAAGCCTTTCCTTAAGCACTGCCTAAGAAGGGACTGTCTGCTGGATGCTTCTTACTCCTTGAATAGGGAGGGACTAAGAGAGGGAAGATACTGCAGACCTCCTTCCTTCTTCCAAACTAGCATTAGTTAACTAAGGCCTCCTACACTCTGTACATCAAACCCAAAGACAACCCAACTGTGATAGCATGATGTTGCTATGGTTGATATTTTATGGCCCTTTGCAACATGAAGTAAGAAAGAAGTCATTTAGAAATACTTTACCAAACACATTTGACAGAAGTTATGCATTAAGGATATACATCTTCTGAGCATGAAGAGCTTAGTGACCCTCCCAAGTCACACAGGTGACTGGAAATTTCAATTTGGTAAAAAACCCCACAATTTATATAGTGGTTGCCTGTCCTGTAATTGCCATGCGAACAATTTCCTTGCAGAAGAAAATAACCAAATAACAAATGAAAAACATAATGCAACTCCGCTGACGATCATCCTGAAATCTGAATTAGGTGTCACAGTATGTGTCTACTGACATCTACATTGGAGTGGCAACAGCGAGGGGAGGAGAGGCTGTCTCTGGTTTAGATTCCTGAGGCTAAATGCAATACAAATATACCCTGAAGTCAACAGACTTTCACGTGTTATACATCTGTGCTGAATTTGCTTTCCAATATTCTTCTTCCTAGATTTGATGTGGGCAGATGGTTGAAGAGATCTCCCTGGAAGCAGCATGTTCTCCCCCTAGAGGAATGCCCTTATGTCTCTCGGACACAAACTGTCTGGCTGATTAATAAGCAGTGCTGTTGGGCTCAGGAGAGAGTTCAGATTTGCTTCTTTTGCCCTCAGAGTGGGACTTCACTGGGGCAGCGGTGTTAAACTGGGACTGTCAGAGAAGTTTGGAGCAGGTGGTGAAGGTGAATGGAAGAAGTGGGAAGGGAGCAAAGGAGGATGCTGTGTCCCCTGAGGGAGCAACCTATTGCCTGTGGTGACCTTGTCTGGCATGGCAGTGTGGATGCCAGTGCCTGGAGCTGCAGAGAGGTGCCCTGTCTTCTCAGCCCTCACCGCCTGCTAGGCTTACTGATGTGATGTGGCCTCTCCAGGTCGTCCAAAACCCCCATGACTCCTGGCAGAGAATCTGGAGCAAAGTCTTGTTCTCTGAAAAGACTTCTTTCTTCCCCTGGATAAGGAAAATCCTTCTGCTCCTAAAGGAGACAAAAGCAGCCATTCAGTTCAGAGCTGGGGCTATTTTCAAGACTTCCAACAAACACACTGTGCTTCAGTGATGCTGGTGTATTAAATGAGAGTACATGCTTTGAGAGGGCAAGTGGCTACTTTAACTAAATACTATTTACATGTGAGTGTTAATCAAGAAAGATGTTCTAAACCAATTCTACCACAATATTATTTTTCCTTCCTTTCCCTGACCCAGCATCTATATGAACAAAGGGCATGAAAGACAAAGTCATTTGATTTATCCTGCTGACTGTGTTTATCACTAACTGTCCATTTTCTTTAACTTTGCATATAAAATCAGTGTTTGGGATACTTTAAAGTTAGAGACTTCTAACACAAAACTGTCTTTACTGACTTCACTGACTTTATCCAACTCACAGATAGTGAAGGACCAGAGAAACAACCCAAAGTAATATCTTCACCTCAGAGGGAGAGTTTAAGGAATGGTAACACAGGCACTTCTGCAGGAGGACCCATCCCTCCGTCTCCTAAAGAGAAATAGGAGGCAAATGAGGTAGCTCTGGGGCTGTGGGTAAAGCCTAGCAGTCCTCCCCAACTCATAATGCCACATGAGGTTGGGAATGACATCCCATCATCTTTGGGAAAATCTCACAAGTGACAAGATCTGAGAAGAGGGGGTTGAAAGGCCCCTTGGATAAAACCTAAGAGGTCCAAGTAAGTAAATTGTAGAAATGAGCTTTTTGGGGTATATGTTGACAATAGCAAGTTGAGAGAAAAATGCTCCAAATAAAATTCATTTTTACTGAGGCTACTTGAAGCCTGCTGATGAAGATGTAGATCTGAGACCAGTGGGACCTCTCTAGAAAGCCTGTGTGAAACCAACACAGGATTTCACAGGGCTGTACTTGCAACTTTGCTTCCACAGAGTCTTCTCTCAGACCTGTCAGTATTTACAAGATATTTCTAGATGCCTGCAGGACTCAGTGTATGACAAATGCTACAAAATGAGACAAATTAACTTCTTGGCTCTTTCTCAAGATGCTGTAAAGGTATTCAAAAATTTTTAGTAGTCATATTAACTTGATATGTTTCAGAACATTAACTCAAGGGATGTTTTTTTCAAATAGCTTCACAATATTTATAATAACCCTTATGCTATGCTGCTTGTTGCCACCCACATGAAGGAGAAGCCATACAATGTTGTCTGGCATTATTTGCTTAGCTGTAGAAATTTTGGCATGGTATTGTGTGGAAAATGAGAGGAATTAGCTGCTTGCTGCTGATATATTTTCTCCTCCTACAGTTTCACATGGTTACAGCTCCCATGTCGCACCCCAGAGGTGACTGCATTACAGTAGGTGAATGTTTTCCTGTGTGTTAGAATGTGTTTGTAAAATATTCCTTGCAATTAAAAATGCTGGATGGATTTCTAATTGGACATTTATTATAGCTGTCTGGCACACTAGTGACAGCTTCATTTAATGTATACAGCTTAATTAGGTAGCTCATTTGCCAAGCCCCAACTGGCAGCAACAAGCACCAGGTTCTGCATCTGGATGTCCACTTTTAACATCATCTTGAGACACCATCCAAAACCAGAGAGAAACCAAATCAAACTGTCAGAACACTTAGTGAGCAATATACTCCCTGCTCATGAGCAGTGAATCAAATAGGCTTATTCAAAGAGCACATTATTGGTGAGAGTAAAAAAAACAAAGAAGAGAAAAGGAACAGCATAGAGAAACAATCTACGATTGGTCCCTTTGCTCTCTGCTCCAGTCCCTTCTGCTCAAAGCAGATGAATAATAATTCATTTTTTCCTTCTTTTAGCACGATGCTGCTTATTGTCTTCCAGAACCAGATCCATCCACTCCCACTTCCTGACCTATGTAGATACTGAATTGTACTAATTTAGACCTTTTGAGAAAAATCCCAGCTGACTGTTAAGGAGACAATGTCTCTCCTGATGGCCTGCTGTGCTGTTGTTTCCACTTCTCACCAGGAATTAAAAAAAAATACAAACAGCCCCTGAACACCTCACTTAAAGGAAGGAGCTTCCTTAAAAGTAGAGCCCTTTCATGCTTCCCAAGTTTCTTTGGCCCAGTTCTTTCTTCTGCAGCATTAGATCCGGGCATCTGGTCAGGCTCAGTAACACTTCACTGGTTTCAACGAAAATGCCACAAAAAAATGTCTTAGAGGTCAGGGTTAAAAATGTCTCCCAAAAATTTACTAGAATTTATGGGAACAAGCCCCGAAACTTGCTCTAATCTTCAGCAGTTGTCATTGCTCTCTGGAGACCTGGAGACTTTTCCTTTTGGAGCACTGAGTAAGTTCTGTGTCTTCTCATACTCCAGCTAGCAAAGTTCATTGCTGAGAAATATATCTCACTGTTGTGCACAGGATTTTCAGAATCACAACCCTCTCTTAAGCCTTTTTATTGATTTCAGTCCACATATTGATTTTTTTTGAAATATGATATTTTGATCAGTATAAAACTGAGTTGTGTGACTTTTTTGGAGGTAAAAACATTGTAGAAATGTTAATTTGATGGGCTAACTAAACAGTAATGTTAAATATGCAATTTTAGCATCTCTTTCTTGAGATATGTTGGCTACTCATATTCTTTAATTTTACAAAAATAGTTTTTCTACAATCTATGTGGCTAGGCTGAAAATCATGGACATACAGCTTGGCCACATATTCTCTCAAAATAAAACCAGCAATAAAATGTGTAGTGAAGACTGAAATGGATGATATACAGCAGACAGTGATGAAAACCATCTCCTGCTGAAAACAAAGGCAATTTATCTATTTCATTTTAGTTGGGATATCAGTCAAGGCATGTACATGTCTCAAACCTTGCTCATAGGAACATGTTTTTATGTATGCATCAACCCCCCCCGACTACACCTACTTATATTTCTTGTCATGGTTTTTCCATCACCAAACTCCAATGTTTTGGGTTATATGAGAGACCTGGGGTCCATCAGTTCCAAAAAGCAAGCTCCAAGTCAAGGACACTCTGATAACTTTTACAGTTATACTTTCCACGAACAAAACAGTTGCACTTTCCACTGACAAAAGTCACTGTTTCCAGCAGAAAACTATGATATCTAAATGCAGTTGGAAGTCAGATCCCTGGTAGAATGGTATAACTTTATTAAAGGTGAGTATGACTACACTTATACCAGTAGCTCATCTGATTGATGAGTGGAGTCTCACCTTGCAAGGTTGCAAGAGGAGAATGGAAGGAAGAGAAGTGTTTTCCTGTGCTCTTTTAAGAAAGCAGAGAAAAAAACTGGTATTAAATGGACGATGGGCACTAATGTGTGATGCTGACTGTGGCTGAAGGTTGCAGGACTTGTAACAACATTTTCTAAGCACCCAGATCAGTGGCAAGTTTTGAGGTCCATTCCTTTGGACTGTAATTTAGACCTGATTGAAAACTCCTTTTTTATAATCTCAAAACTTGAGACCTGTTATATCTTAATAGAGCTCACCATACTATCAGCTGGGCTACAATTGAATTGACCAAGATGAGAGTTGAAATGGGAGCAAACTCCTTCCCAAAGAGGTCAGCTATTCCAGAAATGATTCTGGGGTTGGTAGAGCTGGCTTTCTGGTACTCAGATCTACTTACCCTGTGAATGGGACTTTCAGATTAAACTTTTTCCCTTGAGACATTCCCAAACCTCTCTACTTAGACATGCAGATAACCAACATATCAGGAGGTACTAAGTCCTTCAAGATGCACTGTCTTCAACAGTGATGAAGGCTTCTTTTGGTGGTGCCTGTGTGGGATGGAGCTATAAGGGAAATGATTTACTCTGAGAAGGAAATTTATACCACACAAAACAAGAAGAAAGGATCTTGTTCCTGAAATGCCTTTTATTCTCTTTAAACCAGAGGAAAGAAAACTCACCTAAAGAATGAGGCATTTAGAGGGTTTAGAATTTATTAGCTGCAGAGAAACAACCTTGGCACAACTTGCTTTTCTGTGTCAATACCTTGAGCAAGAGCAGATTCAGACAAAGGTAGCAGGAAGTACTGAAGGAAGGAAAAAGATTTAAGAGCAGTGGGATGCTGCTGTCTTGTAATGCTGAGTTAATTCAATGTCCCATCAAACATCCTGGCACACGCATACAGCTCTCTGCCACATAATCCAGACAGCAAACAGAAGCAAAACAAAATATGTCAATTAATATATCACTAATGGTAACAAGAAGACCTTGAATTGTCTGAATTTACCCTTTAGCAAAATACATGTATAAATAAATAATGACTGACATTCATAGTCTTAATAAAACCGGTCGTGTTCTGTATGGGGAGATGAGATCTTTCTTTTCACAGTATTTTCCTCCTCCACATTTATCAATTTACTAACTCAATCATGTTTTCTCCATGACCCTCAAAATCAGTTCTATGTTGTTTTGATGCTGATGTTGACAATGAATCACATTTAAAAAATTCTCTGGTACTCCAGCTTAGTTCTCACCTTTTCAGGGCTGTTTTCAGGTATCATAGCCATCTTCCACAGATGGCATGTCCCAGTCTTGCTCAGTCTTTAGTTCTCTTTGGGCTGTCTATAGACTAGCCATGGGTTCTGGTAGTAGTGATAACTTCCATCAGACAAAATCTCCATGAGATGTTCCCCATGTCCTATCCCAGATATACGTCTTTCTTTCCCAGTGAGACTTGTAGCTGATCCAATCTTTTAAAGAGAGTGAGATGTGCTGCAGAGTGCTGTGCACTTCAGTGTGTGCTTTAGGATGTATTCAACGTGCCAACATCAGCAATATGCACATCCAAGAGTTCCCCATAGAGTTAACCTATTTTATCCATCAAAGAGTCATAACTGTCATCTGCTAAAGATGTGTCCCAAAAGGTATAATCCTAATCTTAAAGCACTCCAATGAGGGCTGTGTAAGCAAAATTTGCTAATGCTCTTTAGGTATGTACCTAAAGCTAGATATATAGATGACTTGGCTTATTATTTCTCTTCCAGTCTCCAGGGAACTCATTCTGCTTATCTTCATAAAGCCAACATTGAACCTTACTTGGACTGGGAGCCAGCATAATAGCAGTGTCACTGTCAGCTGTGTGATTTTTCAAAGATTCTTGCATTTTCTATCTTTTTCCTTTGCTAAGGAAAAAATGACCTTGCACCTTATTTCCTTGTCTTCATTAAAGCAGATGCAAAATCGCATTTCTCTCTTGGCTATTCAGAGAAAACTCTTTTAAAATCACAGACTTAACTGGTGCCTATATGATCTTCACAATTAAATGTTTTCCCAGCTGGCATTCAAACACTTCTGCCACCTCAAGGTCTCAACAAGATCTTGTGAAATGTTGCCTTTCTGAAAGGAAAAGAAAGACTCCACAGTATACAGGGCCAACCAGTGAAAATATTTTGTCTGCACTTTGTCCTAGGGATGGTAATTTAAATCTAATCTGCAAGCAACAGCTTCAGAGTGCTACAAGCACGTCCCATGTTAATGGACATGCAGCATTTTCAGGGCTCTCTCAACTCTTTAGCCAACTTCTAAAAGGCACTTGTCCCAGGGAGGAAGGTTTCTCTTGCCCTCTCTTCTGATGGGTTTTCATCACAGGTGAGACTTAGAAAAACATGCAGCCTGTCTTTATATTTCCATGACCAGCTTCCTTCTAGCACTTTATTCTCAGTTCTTCACAGGACAGTCAAAATATCAGGTGGGCAATTAACAACTTTCTGCCTGGACACCCACCCTCAGTGTATTACAGTGTCTAACAGCATAGAAGAACATAACAAATGACACTCATAGTCCAGAAAAACAGAGGGAGATAGAAAAACATAATGAGTTTCCATGGAACAAAGCACTTATCCTTCTATTGAGGAAATGAGCCTTAAGAGGCATGGTTAAAGCCTGGGGTTTTGTACAACTACATGATATTTCACTCCATATTCATTTTAATTCAACTGGATCCTTTTTTTTTAAATGTTATTTTCAATTTTTGGTCTTCAGGAATAATTATTAAAATAGGTTGGGTTTTGCCTTCTTAAATAGACTATACAGACATTGAAATGTTCCATCATTCTCTAAAATGAAATTTCTGAAGTAGTCAGAACTCCTGAGCTGCATGGGAGAAAATGTGCTTGAAGTCAGGGTTTTATACATAGAGTTTATAACAAAAATGTCTGCATTTCCTACCACCTACTATTGATGATCCAATTCAATATGGGCAAAACAGTGAATAGATTTTCTCACACAAACTCAGAACCAAAACTGTTTGAATGTAGGTATAGTTGTCTGTGTTTTTCTTCTTTATGCTGGATTCCATTTTCCTCCTAGCTTAGGAGAATTTAGTCTTCAAAATTGTTTTATTGCTGCACTGTGATGTGATAGATCACGCTCCAACTCACACTTGTGGGTTCTCCCCGTTGTTCAAACAATTCCCAGTTTGCAGAGAGTAGTGCCCCAATATCTATGTAGAGCAGTCCTGGACAGTGGGTTTTCTGAAGAATAGCAGATTTTCTTCTGAAGTACTTTTCAAGCCACCCATCACAGTCACTCAGGTCTGATAACCATTTCCCATGTCAGGGAGGAGACAAGGACTTATCAGGCTACTTGCCCATTGCTGACAGACTGGTTTGTGCAGATGCCTCCCTGCAGCTCAGCAGGGCTCTATCAGTCTCTTGAGCTGTTAGAGCCTGCTCTTTCCTTCCTTTTCCTCCTGCTTGCTCCTCCCCCCTGGCCCCCCACTTTCAAGCCTTCTTGATCTTACTCTGTGATTCCTCTGCCAGCTCTGTCTGGCACTCTATCTGCTTGCACTCTGCTCACACCACTTTGTAGCCTCTGCTCTTTGGCGGGTCATCAGGAAATGTCCCCTCAGAGAACAAGGTTTCCTCAGAGAGTCTGCCTCCGGCTCAAGCTTTGCTGCTCAGGCCTTTCCACCCTCCAGGCAACCCCTCCAAAGGACAGCCAGACGTCGCACAGTTCATTATGGGTAGTTGAGAAATGACATTTAAATTGTCATCAATCATGTAAAAAATAAAGGCATTGGCTACATTTGAAAGAGGAAATGTAAATTATCATTGTCTTTTTTAATCTTTGTGAAAGGAATTCTTAAATTCGTCTTGTGATTTCATCAGCCATTTTATGCATTATTATCCTTTGTGGGATTATGTAGATACAGCCATTTCTTTGAGTGATTATATTTACTATTTTTACATAGGCAATTTTAAAAGGCTCCATAAGAATATAACTTTTAAGACAGCATTTCTTTAGGAATGATTAAGCATAATCATGCAACTATAATCATGCATAGCAGAGAAAAGTAGAATGCAGAATTGATACAGTCTCAGTTGTGGTTGCTATGTAATTTTTCTTTTCATACTAATATTGAATTTTATGTATAAAAGAGTAACTGAATTTCAAAGATTGAGAGAGAAAACCTTAACTCAGAATTTCCTGTAGATTCAGTGTCTGTTTATTTTTGGAAACTGCATTACATATTTTAACTAATATGTTATTAAATATGATTTTTCCTTGGAAGTTAACTTTTAATATAATCAGATAATACATTTTAATGACAACTGTCCTATTTACTTTATACATACATTTGTATATCTGTATATCATATCAGATATGTAACAGCCTGGGAGGAAAAAGTGATGGTGATACTTCATATATCGAATTAAAAGTTTATAAGAGGGTATTTTCACACAGAACTTTCTTGTCTATGTGAGGACCTAGAACCTGGATATTCATGTAGGAAATGAGATAAGATCTAAGAATAATTGTTCTCTACCTCACCACTTCCTTTAGCATACATAAGCCTGCTGATTCTAACTGGAAGAGCTTTATTAAATCTCGTATAGTTGCACCTGCCTCTTTGGCAGGGAACCTCATTCTGACATTGTCGTCTGGGTGGAAAATGTCATAGCAATTTTTTCAAGTTAATTTTTCTGGTTTTCAATGTATAACAATTGAGTATTTGTAACTGCTAATATTATCTAAGTATTGAACCCCTTACATTTCTTATTCTTGTTTCATGCAAATGTTTCTTCCCTTAAACTTTCATTGTGTTATTTGCACAAGTGTTTGTGGAAACATGCATGGAAACACACTGAAAAAAAATAATTTATACTGAGATCTCCGCCAGCTAAAAAGCATTTGAGCTGATACTTAGTAGGTATGTTAAACACATATACAGCAGCGCTAGGGCAAAACAGACTAAAAAAAATATTCTAGAGAATTTTATAAAGCTCTGAGTTGGGATAGACCTATTGTTCCCAAAGAAGGAGTCATCCCTGCACACACCAAAGTGTTTTGCCTTTCTGTGAAGTATTAAAATCTCCTAGAATCCCTGCAAAAGCTAGCATGAACTAGAGCTGCCATGTCACATTTTGCACAGAGTAGGAAAGTGCTCCTTATCACCTTTTTTGTTGTCTTTTGTGTACAAAATTGAAATCATTTGTTTTTTTAAATTATGCATGTAAATGTTGACATTAGCACCCAGCAAGGGCCCTAAACATGTTTAAAGCATAATTGCAGATTTTAGAAATGCAAGCTATATATAGCAACTCTACTTAATCTGTATACCTAGAGATAAATCACTTGCCAGCTATGCAAGAGAAATTGATGAGTCCATTGACAGCCCAAACCTTTACTAAAGACAACTCACCAGTTTGTAGGAGGACCCATCGCAAAGTTACCAGGAGAAAGGCTCCCTCTTTCCTTCTTTACTCTCCCCCCCCACCCAGTGTACATGGTACCTGTGGAACTGCCTTTGTTACTGGATTTGGAGGACCTATGGCCATTTACCTCATCACAACAAACAGCAGGAATGCTTTGGCTCTTTATTTCTACACCCTGGACATGGGACATCCCTGACAGAGAGAAATGCCCATGTCACCCTCTCGGGTCTTGTCTTCTCAGAGGAACAGAGCTGTGTCCAGGGACCTTAATGTGAGTGTGGCAGACCTTGAGTTTGACTGGGGGTTTAGACAGCCCTCTACAGTGCGTCAGTATATCAAAAACCTCAAGCAGAAGAGATATCTCTGCATTTCTGCTTCCTTCATAACCTTGTTGCAAGTCAAGAAGAATAATAACTGAGAAGTAGGCTCACTGATGCCAGAAGTCCCTGCTACATCTACAAACATTAGTGAAGACTGACACAAAGAGGGACTATTTAATTTAATGTTGCAGACTACAAATTGCATTTTCAAACTTGAGAATTGCCAACCTGACTTGAGGCTTGACAGTTCTTAATAGCCAGGTTACAAATTAATATTTTTCATCTAGTTGAGTGCATAGCATTTTGATAAATTGTCCATTTGCCTGTCTACTTTATCCAGCTATGCCCTGTTTCCTTTCTAAATCTAAGGAAACTCTGTCCATAAGTTGACTAATGGAAAAAGCTATTTAAAAATCCCAGAAACCCCAATGCTTTTCAGACATTTTATTATAAATGTTTCTGAGCCTCTGAATAAAAATAACATTGTATGTACAGTTTCCTCAATCTTTATTTTTGTCTTTTTTTCTCATGTTGTTGCAACATGTAATTTTGTTCAACACCTTCATATTACAAGTATCTTTCGCTGCTATCCCTTTGCTCTTGTGGGGTATTTCAGTCCATCTCATATGTTCTAGAAAACCACCCTTACTGTGCCATCAATAGCACAAACAAAGGAGGTTTTCAGTGACACATGAGAGTCTTTCCCAAATAATGCTCTATTTTCTGGACAAAAGTCCTGGAATCATTAGCAGTTTGAGGTTAGAAAGGCAAGATCCTTTCCTCTCCTCTTTTTATTTTTTTCTCCTGCAGCTAATATTGCCTCATTTTCAGTCTACTATGAGGACCAGATCCTTTTCTGTGGCACAATTGCAGAAAAATTAATTTCCTACCTTGTACTAGTGTGGTACATTATTTCTGTACAATGCTCTAAATGTAGCCCTCCATACTTACTTTTAGTGACTAAATTGATTTTTTTTTTTTTCTTTCTCAGACCATTTCTCCAATTTGTCATGATAAATCTGAGCTTTCATCCTGTACAGGATGTACAGCTGTGTTGCAGCTTCTCCCAAGCTTGCATCATCCCCATGTTTAATAAACTCATTCCATTCCACTATCCATCTCGTTAATGAGGTTACTGAATAGGAAACACCTTGGTGGCACCAGCACAGGGAGCACCATTTCAAACTGACAGTGAGCCTTTAATAATCACTTCCTTTCAGTACCATCTTTGTGAAGGATGAGGTGCCTGGTGCAACATGGAGCCTGGAGAAACATCTGCCCTCTGTGAGCTGCAGAGCTTCCAGGACAGGGAAGCTGCTTACTGCATAATAGGAGGTTTATTTTGCATTAGCAGTTTAATGCACCTGCCCTTGCACTAAAGCCAGCCCTTCTTGGGAACATTTACACCCTTAGCTAACCACAGGAATGTGCATATGTGCTTCTGGTGCAGAACTTCCATCTTTCAGACCCATGCCCACATGCATTCCCTGAGCTGAACAAACATGGCAGGTGCTAAGTACCACTGGGTTTGCATTTCAGTTAATAGGTTTGAGGGACATCTTTTCTCTTCCTGATGTGCTGCTTCGCAGTGTTTCTCAAGTGTGGCTCACAATGGAATACGACAGCAGTCACAAGTGAGATGACTCACACTCATGAGCTATTTTCATCTGGCTTATATTGCTTCACTGATAATGTTTTCCCTCTGTATTTAGAAGTCTTTTTTCAGAGAAAATGAGGTCTTCTGGTATGAATCCACTGCTGCCAACCCAAGCTGGTAGCATGTCTTCCTGACCTTCTCTGACTTTCTCTTTTCCTCAGTTTCTCCACTATGAATACAAAATTCACCTAAAAATGTGAAACATTCTCCAATTACTGGTAGATGCAAATTACACCCTATTAATTCCTATTTTTATTTTTATGGCTATTTTTCCCTAACCTCCTGGAGAAGAAAATCTACTTCTTTTTATCTTCAGACCACTATGGCATGTAATCATCCAATGAGATTACCCAGTATCTTTGTGTGACATTGGAGTCAACTTATTTCATAACAACTTTCCACCTCTCTGACAATTTTTTCTTGCCTTTCATCTACTTAGCAGCAATAGAAAATAATGTAGCAAGTGCAAGACAATGGGTAATCTCTCCCTTTTTAGGGAAGTTTAGGCTGACAACTTGGTGGAAGAATTCAGCAGTAGCAACTGTGTCAAGAGGCAAAAGGGTATTTTTCTTCCTTACCTCCTAAACATTTCTGAAATGACATCCTGTGTAGGTATGTGTCCATGAAGGTTTCCACAAACCTGTCCAAGTCAGACATTTGTCTCCATTAAGTCATGTGTGAAGATAAGGGCATTCCTGTAGTCAACAAGACGGCACATTGTATTTTAAAATGAAGGATTCACAGGGGTGGCAGCTCATTTGCATGCAGCAATGTGAATCTCACGGAGGAGGTGTTGTAAATCACCGAAGAGCTACTTGACAGTGCCACTCTGTGAGTCTGGTTCAGAATTATTAATTAGAGCAGGCTGAGGGTGGTTTGTTTGCGTATCAGTTGAGCTAAGCCATGTTGGAATCCCTGTAAATAATAAAACAGGCTGATTAGGCCTAGTCATTAATTAAGTGTCTTCACTGTGAATAAACAGTGAAATCTTTCAGTTTGCCAGGGACCCCTATGACACTGTGATAAATATGCAGTCACTAGAGCTTCTATAACATGGTTTGACATCTTCATCTATTAAACTGCAGCTTTCTCCTCAGTGACAAGGGGTTCAAATCCCACAGTGGATGATCCATCTGCCTAATTTTGTTTGTTAAAATATATTACTTTGGAGATTTTGGACAACCAGGGTTGAGAACCTGATATGAAAAAAAAGGAAGGAAGAAAAAACTTATTAATACTGTAAACTGCAGTGTTCAGTCCCCTGTATATGTGACTTTGGATTGGTGTAACAATGCAGAAGATTATATAAAATCTTGTTTTATTGTTACATAGATGCATAAGTCAGCTGTTATTTATTTGACTAAAATGGTATACATTTAAGATGTAATTAACTCCCATCAGAAGTTGGTGTTTGAATGGTGTTTCTGTTGCTAGAGTCTACCACTTCTCAGTGTGGAGTAAGACCAAAGCTGAAATAATTTCTACAAAGTATACTTTTTTAAACTATAGACAACATTAAAAGCAATTAAATCTCATGCCCCAAGGCATGAATTGACCAGGTAGGTGATCAGCTAGGAGATTTTATCTCATTATGCACTGTTGCACAACTGGTGAGGATCCATATTGTGGGCATCTTTTGTTTTTGAAAGGTTTAAACATTGTCAATGTTTGCAACCAGGACATTAGACTAAAAGACAGATCAATGTGCTGAGCAGATAGTGGCAAGTTCCATTTTCCTGTGTAACATAAAATGCTGCAGGTACTGCCTGAACATAATCTCCTGGAAAACAAGGCAGTCTTTATTGGTTCAGCAGAATGGCAGAGACCCACCCCATGCTGGTGAAATCTGATGACCTTGCTCCCAAGCGTTTCCCCTCTGCAGCATTCTCCCTGCTGCACCTTGCACAGCAAAGATGTCTAGAACAGCCTTATTCAGAAAAAGGGATGCAGACATCATTTTGGTATTCTGGACATGAGGAAGAGTTTCTTTACTTTAAGGGTGACTGAGTACTGGAATATGTTGTCCAGAGAAGTCATAGAGTCTCGTTGTCTGGAGATATTCAAAAGCTGTCTGCACACAAGCCTGAGTAGTGTGCTTTAGGGGATCCTGCTTGAGCAGGGGGGTTGGACTAGATGACCTCCAGTGGTCCCTTTCAAACCTGAACCATTCTGTGACTGTGATTTTCTGATACTCCTAACTCCCAATTTATAGGTGCTGAGATAATTACAATGCTGAGCATGAACATTTGAATAGGTGGGAGACAGATGACTCAGTAAGATCAATCTATTGATCTTAAGATTTTGTAAGTATTTAAGTGCCGTGCAACAATTAAAGGTATTTCTGAGTATGCAGTAAATGGCTTTATTCTGACAGGCTCTTTTGTTTCTTTTATACATAATAGAGAATGAGAATGTCACTGAACTTGGAGTATCTTTTAGGAAGTAAGCCAGTTTGATGCTAACAGCCTTGTGCAGTGGTAAGCAATCAGCCAGGTGGCAGGAGATCTCACTGAATCTCCTGCTGTGCAAAGTGGTAACTTCTTGAATCCTCAGGTTTGCTTGGATGGCATCAAAGTTTATGGACTTGAAAAGGAATTTAATAGTGATATGAAAAGTTTGGAACATCTAGATTAACTCCCACTAAGTACAGACAAAGAAACAGAATCCACAGTGGTTCCTTGAGGAGGATAGCCATGACCATGAGGTTTGATTACTTACTCAGAGTCTCCCAGAAGTGCACAGAATTGCTCTCTGAAGCTGTCACCTTCATGCTCCAGAGAGACCCTAACAGGTAGCCCTTGGCAGCATTCCTCTGTCTGCAGTGATTCCAGCAAAGTAGCATGGGAAAGGCATGTGATAATGTGTGCCAAGAGACCTGGCTCATGCAGAGAGCTGTAGCAATATTCAGTATGCTGATGTCACCCTGCTGGCACAAGGGATGGGATTAGCCAATGTCTAGACACACTTGAGGCCTTCAGGGGAGCTGGCTACTTGAAAATGAGTGTGGAAGAGACTAAGGGAACCTTGGTGGGATGAACAGAGACAGGGAGAAGTCCTGCCAAATTTTCCATCCCTACTGCTCACTGAGGGAGCATGCAACTGCTGCTGGTGAAGCAGGTGGAATTAGCTCAATTTAGGCATGTGTTGAGACTGAACTACTCCTGGGCATTGCCAAAAAATTCTCTTAGTTTCTGAGCGAGGAATAGACACAGGTCTTCTCTTTTCTGTTAGACTTTCCTATTACTATCAGCATCTCTTTTGTCTGGAGATATGGCTACAATCCTGCCTGATAACTCACTGTAGAATCTAATGTCGCTTTTATTCCTGGTTTCCACAGAGCCATCCTGTGCCCCCAGTTGCTATTAAATGATCCCTTTGGGCTGTAGCTCCTTTGCTACAAAAGCAGGAAACTGCTGAAGGAGTAGGCATCCTTGACTTAGGCATTTTTTCTTCTTCAAGGCCTTTGGGACTGCAGGAGCTCTAAGTTATTAAGCCTTTAGCTATGTCAAAAACTATGTCCTTTTTTCCTGGATTTTGCAGAACAAATAGTCTGAGAACTGGAGAGGATGGAGTTTATTTTATTGTCTCCTTACCTTGCCAACATGCTTGTCAGGTGAGATGAGCAGTCCTTTTGCTTGTGGCTGGGAATGTGTGTTTCACCCAGAGCAGACAGTGACCCCAAAGAACCTTTTGCAGAGCTAGGGAAATATGTAATTTAGACAGCTTCTCCTTCCCCAAATAGCTCAGCTAAGGCATGTTTCAACTTTCATTAAAGCTGATGGAAATCCTCCTAGGTACTTCAGTAGTTTGGAATCAGGCCTATTAATTATTATTCTTCACACTTTCTAGGAATACATACCAATGATGCACAGTCATAAAAAAATATGCTATAGATGGCTGTGAGAATCTGTGATAACTTTATTTTGGTTGATGGAACAAAATGGTATTACAGAGAAATTTCAAGGTGTCTGGCACAATATCACAGCAATTAGCACAGGATCACTTCAGCTTGATCCTCCTTCATATGGAATCAAGACCTTCCACCGTGTCTGTAAATTTAACATGCCCACTTTAATCGTACTCTAAAAATATGGTCTGAATTGGATTTCATACACAACCAGGGTTTCCAAGAACATGAGGAAGCACCATACCTTACAGGTAGCTTTCTCTAGAAAAGGAGAGCAGAGGGACATATTTTGCTTTGCAAAACAGACCACATATTTGGCACTCTAGCTGAAGGAAAACATTCACTGCACTGCTGTAAACTCCACAAAAAGTGCAGCATTTGCTTTGTTCTCTAGACCAGCCTCTTCTCCTCTTCCAAGCTTAGTCTTTTCTAACAGAAAAGATCTCTAGCTGTGATAATAGATTTCCCAATGCAAGAAACACAGTTTTTTTGAATTTAGATCCAAGCAGACAGAGGGAAAAAAACACACCTAGTCAGCCAGGTCTAAATCTCTCAAGTAACACTGATACTCCTAATGACTTTGGTGCTCTTTGAATCAAGCTCTGGAAAAAGGTGTGCCATTCCACAGTTGCCTTAACAGGGAATAATTTTTCTGATGCCAAAAAACAATTTATACACTTCAAGCCACTGTAGAACTCTACACAATGACATATTAATCTCACTAATACATAATCCATCTAGTGTGGCTGGCACATCCTTTTAAATTTGTCTTGTCAAAGGTTTGGTACAACCTAGGTTGAGGCAACAGACGCACCTCTCTGTCAGTGTGTCCCTGACAACTCTGCAAGGTTTGGGATAATTTTACTACCTCACCAGAGGTGTAATCCAGGGCTAGAGAATGTTCAGGAAAAGAGGAGGACTTGGGTTTCTTCCTGGAAAAAATCTAGGAGAGGTTCAGGCCTGTGTGTGGGAGTGGATCTTAAACTGTGGGCAAGGTGGTTTCCTAAGTCCTCGCTCTTGGGCTGAACTGCAGCATAAATAAGACCATGAGGCATGACGACAAAACACATGCACTGGGCATTTTAAGATAGGGACAGCTTGGACTTCCACCATCTGTTCTTTACAGTGTGTGTGCACTTCCATCAAGCCATCAGTGGTCATGGAGGCAAGGGCCAGTCTAGAGTGAGGAACCAGCATCCCCATACTGGTATCCCTTCAGGCAGAAATCCTAACTACATAGAGAAACCTAATCCAGAAAGCAGCACTATGTCCTCAACCCCAGGTCACAACCTCACTAAAGGAAACATTGTGTGCTTCAGTTTGGAATTATTTCTGGGACAGTGTTGACTTTTCAGTTAATTCTCTTCAAAAAGATTTTAGCAAATAGAAATATAAAGGGTGTACTTTTAAAATCAAGATATTTACATAAGTATTATTTTTCTGAATGAGAGATACTCAAAAATAGAGTAGGTTTCAACTTCTAATTTTGACTTGGCTAAGGAATATGCTTCAGAATTTACACCAACTTGGAAGTTTTTTATTCACTTTTATTTTGATTAATTACTGCTTGTGTTTTGCTCTGGTTTTTTAATCTCCGTGAAAGGTCCTTTAATCCAGGCCCCTACATACAACCTAAGTTTTTGGAAATCTATCTGTATGACTGCATCTACTAGTGTGTGTGTGTGTGTGTGTGTGCATGAGTGACTATGTCTGTAACCACTGGCCTCAGAAACAATAAGAAGGCACTATAACATTCAGAAAAATACAGAAACTTTCTCTGAAGCCACAGAGAGGGGGAGAAGCAATCCATTTTTAATACATTTGCAAAAATATTTATGCCATAATATAAGTATTATAAAACAATCTCTAATTTTGTAAAAAAGCCTATTGAAATAAACAAAGCTTGTTTCTGACTGACAGTTAGTAGTAAAATAAGATGTGCATTCTGAGTGCTGGAAAAGGAAATCAAGCACATTTGGAAAATCTAGGAGCAAGAAACAAGCCATTAAGATTTTTTCCAAGCTTCCCCGAGTCTCTAAGAGCGGGTGATTTTATTGAAATATATATATTAGATGATGGTCTTATGAAGGAATACAAATTGTGATTTTTATGAGAAAGAGGGCCAACCTGATGACTCTCAGGAGCAAGTGGGCTGACTCTGGTGTGATATCCCAGATCAGTGACAGTGGCACATCCTAACTTAAAATTATCATTTACCCCAAACTCTGGCCCTCTTTTCAATTGTACTTAAATGTGTGTTTACCTTGACATAGCTTGCTGTTTGCATCTCATCTCAGAGGCACAATTTACAAGGTATGATCAACAGTGGAAAGTTTTCCTGAGTACCGAGAAATGCTATTTCAGTATATAAACTGTAAGTCTATCATTCCCCAGAGGAGAAATATTTGCCCTACATATGTTCAAGAAGTGTTGAGAACTCTTACTTATTCACATTGTTTAACAAAACATATACAGATCTGCAGGTCGGTTGTCGTTTTGCCTTTGTTGTTTGGGAAGCTGAATGGAGACAGGAATCTCACTGAAACAGCTTATTACAAAAACGTGCCCAGCAGAGCCAAACTCCTCCTTTTCTGGCCACATTGACAAGATTTCAGGCATATGAGACTGTCAGAAGAATAACTCCCACCGCATTTAGTTCTGATGGGGATGTCACCATCAATCTCCTTGCAAGCATATCAAGGTTGGTATAAATACCCCAGCCCATATCAAAGGAGAATCCAGGTCTATCAGTGGATGTGGAAGAGCCAAATTCTGGAGCAGATGAGGATGTTACAAGCACCGATGAAGCTCTCCCCGAAGCAACAGACCAAAGTTCTTATTATTCATGTAGGTGGAGTTTAGAAATTTTGTGAATATGATTCTCTGCCTAATTACAGAGATCTAGGGTGCCTTCCCAAAGTGTTGTCCTGGACTACAGGCACATTCCAGAGACTGTTATCTGCTGTACTATGAAAGACAAGCTTACTAGCAGCTCCCAGGTGGAAATGCATCTTGTACAAAATGAATATGAGAGGAAGGACTGTAGTTCAGTGGAGAATCCTCTTTTTATAGTGGTTAAATTCAAGGGCAGTAATTGTGCTCCTACTAAGCTGCTTGGGTCTGGATATATCAGACTTATTCTAAGGAGAGGCACTATTCCATGGTTAAAGTGAAAACTGGTATCTGTGACTATAACATAGGTATTATTTTAAAGATAGTTTGGAGAATATGTGCATGACTTTCTTTACCAAAATGAAAGCCAGTGTCTATCTGAAGAACTGCTATGTTTATCAACATTTTACTCATGTATTTTCATAATTTCCCTAGAGAAGTCTACTAGCTAAGGATGAGAATACTTTTTACTTTTCTTCCAAAATGGCTACCGAGTCTACTGCAGCTAATCTCCAGAACATATTTGTAAAAGTACAGGTAATTCTGTTTTTCTCCCAGAGGCCCTTACTGAGGCTGAGTTGACATCCTGGTTATGTATCAAATGAAATAATTAGTCCATGTGTAGTCCTGTTCAGCAGTTTGATGTAACTTGGAAAGAAAGTAACCTTGGAATGTTTTTATTTCCTGACACAATAACACCATACAATGGTAGAGAAAGGTTTATCTTTATAATCAAAGTCCTACTGGACTTTCAGCAAACAGCAAAACATTACAATAAATAAAAATTACAGATAAGTTAAAATTAATTTCTAGCATTATCACAAAGATCACTCAGCATCAATGGTTTATGCTAAAGCAGAAGTAAGACTGCTTCTAGGGTTTGGACCTGATCCTGAAAGGTGCTGTGGACATCTTCCAAGATGCTAGACTCCTCCTGTCCACGTTGAAGACGATGAAAACCTTGCAAAATGGCATCTACATGTAGTAAACACTAATGTAGCCAGCAACAGTAGAGCTTACAAACACAAATGTTTTGAAAGGTAACAAAGCATGGCCATGAATCAAAAGCCATTTCTGTCACTGGTTTCTGACAACCCGGCAAGGGTTTGAATGAGCTCCACCTAGAAATTCTATTGTCAAAAAATATAAAAACAAAAACCAAACCTGCTTTCATTTTTGAGCTCGGCAGATTTGCTGTCCTGCTTGCATAAGGCAAACCCTAAGGTAAGGGTGGAAGGGAGAGAAGGAGGGTTCAAGGGGGCAGCATAAGGCAGAAAATGATCAGAGAAGTTGTAATCACATTCAGAAGACTTTCAAGAACTGCACAAGCCTCCAACTGAGTACGCACCCTTGCACTTTATTTAATTTTACAAAATGCTTATCTTTCAATGAAGGGGGAGACTTTCAATGAGGGGGGACACAATTTATTTTCTAAATAATGACAAATAAAGACTTTCTACTTCAGTGTAATGAATTTGATTACACAGCTCTAGCCTCTTACTCATAAAAATCACTGCCGTTGAGAAGTCAAAAAGGAAAGGGATTTTTAAGAAAGGGTACAATTCTAAGTATCATTCCACTGAAAAATTTTAAATAACTTAGACAGTCCTCCAAAATGCTGTTTATGCACTGTGTGATGCAGATATACTTGTTTCAGTGACTATTTAATGTCACTATAATCAGCAATAAAACATAAAATTATGGCTCAGGAGCTGGAGGGGGAAAAAAAAGGTTTTCTATCATTTTTATCACCCCGATTTACATATTTACATAAATATTTGGAGTTTCTGCACAGAAAAGGTAGAAGTGGACTGCTAAAGCAAAAAAGAGTAGTGCTACTGATACATCTTGACTATCACACCTGTCTAACCTGCTATTAAGGTCTGACCCAGTCATCCACATTAGAAATACAAATACATACAATAACTTTCCATGGTAAGGCCTAAATGAAGTAAACTTCCTTCAAGATGTAATTTGAATTTAATGGTTTGTCCATGAAGTGAACAAAACATTGTGAAAAAAAAGAAATTTTAATGATGTACAATGAATCAAGAAAATGTATGATGTGCCAAAGAACTCTTTAATTGTAACAGGCTCCTGCCTGTATTTTTTGTGACATGTAGAAAAGCTGAGCTCATCATACTACTTCTTCAGTAATGTCATGATGTAGAATTTTAACTGGAACAATCAATTTTGATTGCTGATCCCCACTGCTTTGTACTGGAGGGGAAAATATGGTCTGGTGGTGCAAATTACTTTGCACTCTTTCCTTCTGCATTGCAGAGTGATCTGTATCTTCTCTTTTTGCATGCTGAAAAGGAGTTCATCCTGCTTTTATTGGTTCAGATGTAAATCTGTATTTCCCCAAAACAACTAAAAAAGTAGAATTTGGCCTGACTTGGGAAGACAAATATGTTTCTGTTCTAATGCCAGTGTTAGATATTCTCAGTAGCTTGTCTTACTACTAGACTCTGATGCTATCTCTAAAGTGGAATGAAAATGGTTTTTTCTTTTCCCTGTGCACTATGCCACATCAATTTCCATAGTGTGGTCTTTTCCTTTTCTTTTTCTTTTTTTTTTTTGTAATATGGAGGAGCATAATTCAAACGTACTCAGATTTCTGACTTTGCTGTAAATTAATCTTGCCAGTGCATGTCTGGCGCTTTGAACTAAGCTGTATCTTCCACTTACTTGGTAGCCTGAATGACATCAAAATGCTACTCATGCTGTGCACTGCTGTTTTATCTAGTTTATGATGATATAAAGAAGACTAGAGGAAAAGGTAAAATACTAGAAAGACACTCTGTGATGTTTTCGTAGCTTGTTGCTATCCTCCTCCAACTCAAAAATCCATCCAAAAGAGCTCTGAGCTGTCATGGACTTTGAGGATGGGTGACAAGGAAATCTATTTGTCTTGGCTGAAATGACAGCTTAAAACTCTAGCCCTTTTAAAATACAAGCACTCTTACAGATATAATAGAACTGATTCTCCTCTCAGTTACCTGAGTATAAATCAGAATCACCTCTGTGAAATTGTACCAGCTTAAAGCAGAATCAGGTCCATTTCCATATATGTTGATCTGGTGAAAAACACCTCTTCAGAAGTTGAAGTTCCAAGTATTAAATTTTGTAGGTTAGATAGAGAACAGAAAAAAAGCTCCTATGGAATCTGGTTTATTTTACTTCCAGGACTCTTGATCCATATGATCTTCAATGATACACCCATTTCAGAGTCAAAACAGTTTTAGTATGGTCATGCTAGAAAACTGCTTTCAGTTTTAGTGTATTTTGAAGGCAAAACTTGACTTCCATCTCTCTCCTAGCCCAAAGGAGCATGGCTGTTATTGTTGGACACACAAACTACACACATGCACACTCTGTCTGGTGAAAAGGCATGAACTATTTATTACAAAATCTGACTTCACTTTTATAGTATTTCTACAAAGGCCAGGGACTGGGGGAGAAGGCTGACACCTCTCCTCATCCCATTGGTTAAGACAACTGTCCATCAGCTGTCCATATCTCTAAGAAGAAAGTATGTAAACTAACTTGAACTAACAAAAACATTGCTTCTATTTATAACACCCGTGTGTGAGAAAAAGCCTAAGAACTATAAACTGTGAGACACAAGAAGGCTGAAAAATCAGAATAATACATGGCAACTCTGGGAGCTTGTACCGTCACAGGAAAACCCTTTGCAACCACACTAATACTGAGATAACTCCGAAACTCCCCCAACACAGAATGTGGAGAGAGACTGTGGTCAGAAAGAGGGAAAGGAGAAGTGTTCATGTGGCCCAGAGAAACCCAGGAGACATCAAATCCCCTTCAGGAAGCCCAGGCTATCATCAGCATTTTTGCCTTAATAGTGTTTTAACAGTGAAGATGACAAACAATTTTCAGGATACTAGCCTAAGTAAACAAGGACTGGGAAAATTAAAGGGTTGCTTAAAATTACTTTTACTCAGATGTAATATCTGAATTCTGCTGAGCATTTCTTTGTACTATTTTGGGACCTGTTCTACACTACTGCTAGAAGAGAGCTGTTCTATGGAGGGTATTTTCTAGAATTTAATTGCAGCCCATTTAGTTTCAAGGCATTCACCATAAGTAAGAGGAAATATATGTTGCTAACAAAAAACCCAAAACATTTGTTGTGGGGCTGGGGGAAGAGAAAAGGTAAAGATGCCAAAGTTGACGTTGGCATTTCTCTTCTTTTTAATGCTTCTCAAGGAAATTTCCCTTATCACTACAATGGAACTTTTTAGAAGAAAGTTTAGAAGTTTTTATATAACTTTTTAGAAGAAAAGCAGGTTTGCTGCTGCAGAATGAATAAAATGGCTATTTAGTTGTGCTCCCATTTTATATAGATACAAATAACTATGAATGATGAGTCAAATGTCAGGCGTGACGCTTGGAGCTATGGCACTGCATTAATCTTCAACTTGGAAAATTTTTCCCTTCTTCCCTCAAATCTGCTTCATCTGAAGGGTTATCCCCCTCCGCTGCTCACGTGCGAGATCAGTTTCCCAGTTTCAACTTTTCCTCTGTAATCCCTCTATGTAAAGGTGAGATAATCAGCTTTTGTTTGGTTGACTTGGATCTAAGACAATCTCCGGACTAAAGACAAAGAGCCTACATGAAGAGAATGCAGAGTCTCTGCTTGCCTGCAGAGAGAGGAGGTGGCCTTTTGTGCTCTTTACAACACCAAAAATTCTCATGCCCTGCAAACCCCAACAGTATAACTTAGAGCATTACCCACAAACAAACGTTCCTGTTAGTAAGTGAATATTATTTGGATAGTAAGCTGAAGAACGTGCCAGAATATTTGGCATGGATGATCATCCCAAGAGGGAAAGAATAAACTCTTTGTTTACCAAGTGATGCACACAACATTGCTACTAGGGAAGCTACCTTCCAATTTCTGCTGATTGTCACTTTCCTTTGATAATTGTGTGTATTGTGGAAGAGAGACAGACTAACCTTTTTTCCTTTTTTTTTCCTTCTTTCTCTCTCTCCACACCTCCCCTCACACGCCTCTTCCTCCTGAATTTAAAGCTGTGAAAAACCACTGGAGAGAAAAGTGGTAAGAACAAAGTGGTTCATACACGCAGAGGTTGTGGAGCCATCCAGGCTACCTCACCAGCCTGTATCAAAATGTCTGAACAGTGGCTTAGCATTTCCCCAGGAAAATGTATTCCTCTATCACTTCTGTTTGGATCTCCCCTAAGAAGAGGCCCACAGAACTGTGCAATGGACACAGAGTTTGGGCTTCTCCCCACTACAAACCAAGATCCCTCAGGAGCTATATTTCAGCCAGACATTCTGGGCCACAGGAAGGAAGAAAAAGCCGGGATATTGTAAAAAATCCCCACAAGGTGACAAGTATCTTTTGAGACTGACTAAATGAACAGTTTTTTTATCTACAAACAGGTTTCACTCTGCAATCTATTTCATACTTTTGATATTTCAGGGTTTGAGGTCTATCTGGGAGTAAACAAATGCTACATCAGAATTTCAGCAAGACAGTAATTCCCATTTTAGGGCTAGGTTAGGGAAAGGGTCTAAAGGAAGAATGTTTCTGTGGAGTGAATTTCTCTAGGAAACTGATGGTTTAAATTCTTAGGGAACAAATAACTTTGTTCAAGCCCCTGGGGTGGTTCCAGGTTCTGGCTGGGTCCAGTAGAAGTTGCCATCCAATAAACTCCCTTAGTCTTCACTACATAAAACACATCTATAATTCTGTAGCTGTGAGAGGCTAAGGGAAAATGCCTCTGGAATTGCCAAAGGACTGAGGATCACTGCTAAACATGTGCTGAAGAACTCATTGAACAAGACAACATAGGTCAGATCTTATCCTGTGTGCAAGCCTCAAGAGGCTCACCTGTAAATGCACAGTATCAGGAAGAAATTCAATGGACTCTGAAAAAGAGAGGCAGAAGAACAGTCCAACATTTCCCCTCCCCGATGTAGGGACCTGCTGAGGATCAGATGTGGGAGCATGGAGCTGGTAAAGAGATACATAAGACGGGATTGCTTCAAAGGAGTGGGTTGGAGGGACGTGCCACACCCCAATTCATCACAGTGTTATGATTTCACTATTACAGATTCAAACTTGGCAAATGCTGAAGTTAAAGTTCCCATGGCAACAGTTACTTCTACCACAATTCATGCCCTGTATACTTATCATACACATTTAGCGTCAAAGAGGAATATATTACATGACACATTTAACAAAGTAAAATAGAAAATACTGTGGAATGAAGCCAAGTTAAAGATTGCTAGAGAAACCTTGATTTTTGCACTGCTTGACCTTTTCAATTTTAGCTGTAAAACTTTATGGTTACATTAACAAAGATTTGTACTTATTATCTGTTCACCTCATCCCATAAATGGTAAGAGCATTGTCCAAGCAGATAAAATGTTCTGTTCCCTAGATACAAGCTCAATGCTTAGTCTCACTTTCCACTGGTCAGCTGAGCTCCATTTGTAGTCTTGTTGGGGTAGACATTAGCAAACATACTAAGAGAAAAAGAATGGTGAAAAATTCAGCCTTGTGATACCAGTTCAGGCAGCTGTTTGCTTTCGTAATTTCGTTGTCCCCTGATCTCTCAGAAAGATAAGCAGAATTGAAGTTATATGGTTTTATTATCCTAGTCTTGATGCAGAAATTGTACATGGGGGGAAGGTGTTGGCCTTTCACCCCACATATAGAAATGGACTTAACAGCTCAACCCAAAATATAGCCCTTCCAGCATCATGTTATCAACAGTAGTTGATAACAGCTATCTATAGAAGACTATATAAACAAGGCAAAGATAGAAAGAAACTTCACAGAAGTTTCTTTCAGCCTAAAGCAAATTTGGGAACATCATGAAACAGATTTAGTTTGGGTTTTTTTTAATCTCTTCCTACTCTAAACCTGTCAACTGATTAATTCATTTTATGCAAAATGCATCAGAAATAAAAATGGCTGGATTTAGCCGTGAAAGAAAGAAGTGGGTATCATTCTACCCATTTCAATGGAAGTACTTCAGGGACAATATTGCGCTACTTGACCTAATTTTTTCCTGGTATACTTGCAAATGCAAGCAATTTCACTGAATCAGTTCAAAAGGAGGATAAGTTAAAGAAGAATCTGTTGGATGTTTGAGGATTTCTCTCTGCATGCACTTGTGTTCCTGTTGACAACTGCTCACCATCACTATATACCACTGTCAGATCAGACTGGCGTTACCTTGCGCATTAACTCCATATTTCAATGGTGTAACCTGTCATTGTACTGTTCACGCGAATTGATGTGAACTGATTTGCTCTAACCAGAGCTTGGAGCAATTTGATGGCAGGGCCTGTTATTCCACAAAACATGAGGCAGTGCCAAGCAGCACAAGCAGACAACCTAATTAAATTCCTCAATCCCACTAATTCCACTGTCATGGTAAGAGTGGGAAAGTAGATTTTCACAGCTGTTTTGACAGTGTTGTTCTATGGTTTCTTGGGAGTTTCACTAATTTCATGTCTGAAAATTATTATTTTCCCATACAGGAGTGTTCCCTGGTAGATTATACAATGCACATATGCAGTACCTGCCACATACCCTACAGCCAGCCCTGCTGCCCAAGATGTGCAGCACATATGAAGATATGGGAGTGTATATGTATGCAAGATATAACAAATCATACAGAGTTTTATTTACCTGTTCTTTACTCATGGCTCCACTGAAATTGAGATATAGGTATTTCTTACACGAGAGACTTGCTGTTAGGCTGTGATTTTACTTGGAAGTAAAAATTACACAACCACACTAACTACCATGCCCCAAAACAGCCGTTATGCTAGCAAAAGGCTTAGAAATATAACCCTAAGTATCATCAATGCACTTTGTGAATAGATTGGTAGTTCAGAGTTATGATCATTGTATGCAACAGTTATAGTGCAGTTTATTTGAAAGATAAGTTTTGAAACAGCATCTCATTTAATGGAACCATAACATCTCTAAAGGAGAAATGTTACAGTTATTTAATATCAAAAAAAGAACATAGATAGGTACCTGCCAATACAAAGATTTTGTTTTTGCCCTAAGATTCTCAGGGATTAAGGATTTAGAATGTCTGAAAAGTTTCACTCATTAAAGCAGAGAAAATAATTTTTCCTTGTGACTACTTAGCTTTTGACAATCAATTATCTCCATATACCTGCAGTAAAAAGTTACCTAAATTTCCCAGATAGCCAAATTTAACAGAGAATTTCGATTCATACAAGAGAGTAATAAAACTGCTTAAATGTAAAATTTGTGAAAATCTGATGTTCTTGTTGTAGTATCATATTTCTGATATCTTGGTCTATAGATGGGCAAATCGTTTCTTTTCTTTCATCCTCAGTCAACAAGTATCTTTGCTAGTGGTGGGTCAATATTAGCATTTAATTTGCTTGACATACACAAGACGAATATCTGCCAGCTCTGTCAAGTCCAAGACACACACAACATATTCCCTGATGCCTGCCGTTACTGCAGTTTCTAACCTAAAAAGAAAGAGTTTCTTCCTTTCTCTTCAAGCCTGCTTGAAAACCCACAATATGTCAACAACACAAGCCTGGCAATGGTCTCCTGGTCATAAAGGTCTATGCACCAGCCTGTTCAGTGTGTACTCAAACTGTATTCCTGATCAAAGAAAACAGTTGAAAGCTAGCAAGTTGGAGCATAGTCTGGCTTCATCCCCATTCCTGTATCAAATCTAATTCAGAACAGCATGGGTCCCAGCAGGTTCCCATTTCTTCACTTTGTAAGCATGACAGTTCATCCTTAATCTTTGTTACTTTTCTTTAAGTCATGTATTAAACCATATGAGGGGACCTCCTTTTATCCCATGACTTTAATTCCTTTAAGGGCCTTTGGTGATGTGAATCACTTTGTGAAAACCCAGGTCCACTGTATATCAGCAGCATGCCCTTAGCTGGATTCTCATTAATTCATCCAAAGGATGACAACGGATTTGTGAGGCATGTTTGCTCTCTACAAAATGATGTGTTTACCAATTCTACTTTCTATGGTCTCTTCCAATTTGCCTGGTACAGAAATCAATTTTACTGGTCAGTAGTTTTTCTGTTCTGCTCCTTAAAATTCTTTTAATAGCATCACATTTGCGACTTTCTATTTCTCTGCTTTCAAGAGTGATTTCAGAAATTAGTAGCTTAGCGGTCTCATATTTTAGCTTCTTTAGAATGCTTGGTTTAATGCTACGTGGTCCTTGAGATTTGCTACTGCTCATTTTATTGAATTGCGCTGAAAATCTCCTCTGTTGACAGTTCGATTTCTGAGTGCTCTTCAGGCTTAAACCTGTAAAGAATGGCTCAGGTGTGGAAACCATCATGACCTCTTCTGAAGAGAACATTGATGCAAATAATTCATTTAGCTTTCTCACCACCGAGCTGCTTCCTGGAGTATCCTATTTGCACCTTAATCATCTCTCAGCCCATTGACTTTCCAAAAGGCTTCCTGTTTCTGAGAAACTTCTTATTAGTCACTTTTATGCCTGTAGGAAGTTGCTCTTCAAAATCTTTTTTTGGCTTGCCTCATTAGAGCTCTATGTTCAACAGGATGAGTTTAACTTGTCTTTTATTTTCCTCGTTTGGACAGGATTTTCACATTTAAATGGATGAGTATTTTACATCTAATAGCCTTCTCTATTCTGTTGTTTTAACATGCTGCCTTTTAAGCAGTTAATTATTTTCCCCAGTCCTTTTAACTATTTCTCTTCACTTTCATGTTGTTCTCCATTTTCATAGCTTTAATGTGATCATCATCAACATTTTTCGTATTTCTGGTACTGTTCTGGTGATATAAATACTTATAGCACCCATTCCCTGGTCTGAGAATTTTTTTTCCTCCTTTTGGGGTTTGGGGTTAGTTGCTCCAATAACTAGCTATTTACTGACACTTGGATTTGTACCTCAAACTCCAGGGAGATTTCTGCTACTGGAAGTAAACTATGATTTGAAATTTACTGTGTTGGAATTTTTCTTGGAAATAAAATTGCTTTCCCGTGTCTTTGACAAGCCAGTTAAAAAAATATATATTGTAGGTCACTGTAAATCAGAACTTACAAATCTAAATAATTAGGATAAGACAAGGACAGTGGTGTTTACCCAGTATGGAAAATTGATAACCCTCACATCCTTAATCATCTACAATTACCTATGATGAGCAAAAAATGAAGTAGACTAAATCTTGAAGGTAAGTCAGTCACTCTTAATAAGCCAATGCATTTAATAAATTCTCTTGTTTATCTCCTAGGTCCAGAAAGGGCTGTGAGGTTCATAATGAGCTCTGCAGCAACAAAGTGCTTTATCACCTGAACTGGCCAAATTTCATCTGGCTTAGCTCATCTCCTGTTGCTTGGGGATAATGTCTGCAAATTGGTGCCCTGCCAGGAGGGATGAGGTGGCCAGTACTGCTTCTGTCTGGAGGTCCTTGCTCTTAGTGCAGAGCCTGGGACAGGAGCCACACAGCCTCTCCTTCCCAGCACGGGGTTGGCCACATCCACCTGCACCATGCTGACTTCCCTCTTCATCCCGGACTAGGAGGCTGAGCTTTGGATGCACCTCCATATTTTTCAGAGCAACAAATTCAGACAAAAGTAAATGCAAACATGCTCAAGGGCAGCTGCTCATGTTGAACCTTCATAGCCAGACCAGTCCCCAGCTGATAGGACTCCTGCCAGCAGCAGCTGGGGAAGGAAGTTTTCACAAAATACTCAGGACTGCTTCTCATTGTACTGCCTTCAAAGGCCACTTTGAACTCCACAAGTATCGCATTAGCAGTATTCCTACTGACTGAGCCACCATGGCATTACCACAGTTCCCTCCAGGCCCTTCAAGGTGCCCTGGAAGGATTTGGTCCAACATGCTTTTCTGTAGCCCTGGCTGGTTCAGAAAAAAAGTGCTGCACTTTTCCAGAGTTAAGAGATCTGATTTCATAGAATTTTAAGACCAGACAAAAAAAAGACCACTTATTTGTCACCCTCAAATACTATCCCTCTTAGCACCAGGCACAGATATGACCCTGACATTACAGCTTATTAAGCTGAGCTTATTCAGCTTATTATTTAAGTTATTTTCATATCTGCTTCTGTACCAAGGAGAGAAATTCTCAAGTCAAAACTGTGGGTTTTTTATTTCATATTGCCTTATCAATATGTTTGGTTTTGGAGTGACAGGAAAGGTAACTTGGATTCTTATATTTATAAATATTCATAGAGGTGAAAGGATTAAGCAATTAGAGTACTGTTTGAAAGAAAATTTAGATCCTCTTTGCAAACACCATCAAGTTGATAGAAAATGCTTCTTTTCCTGTAATAATCTACTTTGAAAACATTCTCTTTGCCTTACTTCCAGCTATCAGAATCAGCCAGAAAAGTATAGCTTCAATTCTGATAAAGGGCAATTGTAGTAAATGGAGAAACAAGCATAAATTATATCACCAGTGAGCCCAAGAAAGAATTGCAGATATAAGGGCAGCTGAGCTTTATGAATCATTTATTTCACCTTACATTCTACTGGTAATAAAATAAAAACAATGAATTATAAATAATTATTTTTATAAAGAACAAGTTATTTCTATGTCTTGCCCTCCCATCCTTATAGAAAGCTCCCACCAGGCAAGAGCAACAGTTAGGTTCACACCATGTCATCCACAGGATATATGACTGGATTTATCTCATGTGACTTTGGATCCCATTCAATACCTAAAGTTCAGCTGTGTGTATCAGGAAAATCTCACCCTCTATGCAGTTTCATTTGAGGCTATTGAACTGTCTTCACAAACAAGGATCAGCACAATCACATTGTCAGTGGGTAAGCCACTAAGCAAGCTAGTATGGATAGCAGGGAAGTCACTGCACTCCTAAGAGAAGAGGTGAGGCTGCAGTTCCTGTACTTGCATCCGTGCTTCTGTGGTTTGCCCTTTCCATTGACAGAAAACTTCTTTCACCAGTGGTCTCCACTGCACAGATTTTGCAAATCTTGCACAAGCATTCTAAAAAGGGTGGGTTGGTAGACCTGTTTCCATGGGCATGGTTATGAAGTCATGAGGCACAGACATAGTTTGTTGCATCAGCCCTCTTGTTAGAGGACAGAAATGAGCCAAGACACAGACTCCTTGTTCATCACATCATGAAAAGGCTCCTGGTTAATTCTTCTTTACAGCTCAGCCATCCTGACTCCAACCATTCCCTGACTCTGGCTGCAGCAAGCTCCTACTGCAGGTTTCCCTTGCAGCCTCTGACTGCTGGGTATTTCCTGCTAAACTGTGACTGCATGTATGAGTTTGCAGACTCTGAATGCAGGCTTTTACCCAGCTGGACTGTGACTGCAGGTTCCAACAACAGGCCCTGACTGCAGACCCAGACTGACCTCACAGCAGGGATTCTCTCTCTCCAAGACCCTCCTTCTGTAGGAGCCTCTCATTCCCTCTTCCTCAAAGTTCTTCCTCCTTCATGATTCCTCCTCACCAGCCAACCCACTCCCCTTTATCACACTTATCTTTGTTGGATACAGCTGTGACTCACCAGGGGTGAGGCTGTATTGGGTAATTAACACAGCTGTTACTTACCAGGGGCAAGGTCACCTGTATTCCCTTCTCCTACAATGCTTGTACTAGAACTGAGGAAACCAGCTTGGGCAGTGGCAGCAGCACACTGTGGCACTGGGAGTTCGCAATAGATTGAACAGGTCTGCCCACAAATGATACATACATGCAGAGGTGGCTGTTATACACTAAGGATCATATGCAAAGCATCCTTCTAAGTGGCACCCAGGCTAACCCCACCAGAGGTGTCTCTGCCCTTGCTGCAATGGCACCTCTGATTTCAGTGTGAGTGTTTTCTGCTGCTAGACATGTCAATGTGTTGAGATGGTTTTGTGCTGCTCTGGGGACTTAATGCAAAAGTAAATAAATATTTACCAGTCAGTTGAAATAGTAGTAATGGCCACTCATCTAGTGAATCAAATAAAATAACTCTCATTTGAATAACTGACATTTAATTTCTATAACTCAGAGATCATCCATTTGCTGCGACATTCAAACGTTAGTTGCTGTCACATGGCTAAACTTGCTTTATTTTTTGAACAACGTTTCTTATCATCTCTGAATTTTAACCTTATGATACAGGGCTGATGAGTGGGTGCTTTCTTTTTTCTGTTTCTCTTTCCAATTTTCCCAGGAGTCTGGTGTCTAGGAGAAGTTGTTTTATTAAATAAGAGCAAATGTTAGCATCAGAATAATATAAAATATTAACATTAAATAAAAACATCTATAAGCTGCTTCATGGAATGTGAAAATGACTTATTTAAGGCACTGTGTCAGCAACTAAAACTGCAGCTATTTTGCAGACCTGAAATTCTTGCTGAGTAACAATTTACATCAACAAATAAATTTTATTTTGGAGTTGTCAACAATCTTATCTATTAATTTATGTGTTCATTTTAAAACTACTAAATAGAAGAGCATTTCCGAATAAATTCCGATCTTACTTTTGGGTATAAATTGTCATTCAATAATATTTTTAATAAAAATACCACAAAAACTCCCACATTGTTTAAGGAAATACAACCCAGACACTAGACTGATTATAGACAGGCTATTGACAGCATTTTTGTCACCTGCATCAGTGTAAGTTACACTAGGTGGGCTGCCTTTGATTAGGTAGAGGCTCAGCTCTTTGCCCAGTGGAGCCTTAGAACAGGATTGCAATGCCAGTGGTATTGGCATAATTCTAAGGTCAGTCACTTCACCCCCTGGGAACTCTACTTAAGCTCCCCCACAATGTAATGCTCTATTCCACTCCATACACTACAAAGGAGTAGCACATCTTATTTTTCATGCTTTCTAGCTTTCCTACATTTAGATATTCACAGTAGAAATGGCCAAGTTCTGTTAAACTCAAGAGCCCAATGAGCACTGTAAAATATGAAGGACAGAGGAATACCAGAAATCTGCAGTTTTGGCTGCTTTTTCAATTGCTGTGATTCACATGCGCTTCCACACGTCAAAAGCAGAAGCATCTAAAAGGTGGGAGAATAGATCTTCAGGGGAAAAAAAATATAAGCCTTGGTTTAGCTCTCTCTGTGAATACAGATTTCATCTGCATGCACATAAACAGTAGAAAAGACTTCATTTTGAGCGCTAGTTTAACAACTGGAAGAATGCTCCTTCAAAGACTGAGCCATTACAAGGAGATACATGACCTTAAAATTTAGACAATTTAGAAAAAAATGTCTTTCCATTTAATGAACAGCTGGTTGAATGCAGAGAAATATAGTCATTTCTCTTGGAGATGGATTTACAACTACTAATATTTTCATACTAGCAGTATCTTCAAGCAAATGTGATGTGTTTTATGACGTATCGTTGTTTTATATACACATTTCATTCATGCTATTCCTTGAAAATGAAAAAAAAAAACAAAACCACAACCAGTAAGAACAAAAAAATTAGAGTGTAAAAATATTAGATTTATCTGAAATCCTAGCAATAATATGTCAGGAAATTAAAAAAAAAAAAGCCTTAAAATGTAAACTTCTACTCAGCAAAGACACTGACTGAATGTCATAAACTGTCTGAAAGCAGAACACTGAATTTGCATCCAGTCATTAACTGCCATACTTACATCTTTTGGGCAAATATAAAGCTCTCAAATACCACAAAAAAAACGGAAATATAATGGCCTCACCACATAAAATAAAACCCCAGTGTAAGATAAAACATATTTCAATGACTGCAATTAATTGCAAAATAGAATAAATCACTATACAAATAATTTATCTGCTTTAAATATCATTAAAAAACCCATTAACATGCCAACAGGAAACTGGCAGCTTGACAACTTTATCACACTAAACAAGACTGCAGTGGTGTGATTCTCACTTCATTTAAGACAATGACAAACCTTTCATTAATTTCAGCTAGTGAGAACAGAAGTGTCAATAATTTTTCATTTAAAAAAATGTATTTTTCTTCTGCAATGCAAAACAAATCAAAAACTCTAAGAAGTCTGAATATACTGACATTTGGGCCGGTTTACATATGCTTTACACACTTACAGAAATTAGTAGAATAATTTATTATATCAGGCTTGTATTGTTAAATAACTCTTGCACTGCAGAATCCCCTTATGTTCATCTTCCTCTGATCAAGAAAGATCATTAGAAACCCTCGTGTTCTTCTTGGGTGGTTTGAACCTCTAAAGCTAATAAAAAAAGAGATATGACTTAGGAGAAGCTATTTTGTATTGTTAGTTTATCAAGTCCTATCTTTAGAACAAGTGAAAAGCAATCTGAAGTCAAGGCAGTGGCTATTTTTCATGCTTATATAATTTTTGTTCTGAAAATGTTGTGCATAACAGAAGTAGGATTTATGCTGAGAGCAACACCCCAGTGAAGGAGGAGAGGAGGTGGGCACCCAGTGTCTGAACTATTGGTGCTCGGCGGGTGGACAGTGGGGCAACCTTCTGCTCTGCACTTCAGTGACAGTGTTGGAAAGCCCAGGGCCATCATGGCCCCATGGTGGGAGAGAACCAACAGCTCCATTCCCACTGGGGGGTAGAGCCACAGGCAACCTGAAAGATCAGACAGGAGAGCAAAAGGCAGAGGAGTGGTTGGTGGCTCTAAAACACAAGGCGTCCCACCTCTTGCCCAAAACCCTCTGTGCATTCACTGTGAGCTGGCACATTGGAATGAAGGCAGAGACATTCCACTTTACTGTGCTGTCTCCAGAAACAGGGGCTGGCCCACCATGGGCTTCCAGCCATTCATCCTGCCACACTGTGCATGGGCATGCTTACTGAGATGAAGGAGACACAGCCTGTTTTTTCTTTCCCTCTCCTGCTTACCGCCGTTTCCAAAATACATCGTCACTGGCTCCTTGCCTAGTCCTGCACCATCCCCCTGCTCCAACTTCACCTCTCTGCAGGAGAAAGGGCTAGCAAGGATCTCCAGGGCGGTGAACAGAAGGGGAGGAGGAGATGCTATTTGGCAGATAGGACTGAGGGAAGGGGTGTTTCATGAATTATTATTGTCTCTGAACTGAGTTTAATTTAGCCCCTAGGACCATAAGCTGCTTTTGAGCTACTGCTAGGCAGTGCTCTCTGCTTGTACGTGTCAAACACATGGTCCCTTTCCAACAAGGGCCCCAGGCAGAGGTTTGTGAGACAGTTGGAGTGAGCTAGAGTTGAGAAGCTGTGATATGCCAACAGATGGGCTGGGATGAACATCTTATGTCAGAGAATGCTCTCCAGAGGCTATTTCTAGCCTTTTCAGGCCTTTTGTGTTGCTGGAGGGCAATGGAGCTACAACGGAACACAGAATTAGGCCTGCTAGTTCTGAATGAGGAAGGTGTTTCCAGCATTTGTGAAGCAAGTGCAAGTCAGCAATCTCAGGATTGGAATGATAATTGTCTTGCAATTTGACTAATTACCATGTGTGGCAATATAGGTGCGCTGTGACAGCATTTTTTAATGCATGCATTAGTGTGCAGCTATGCCACATAGCAACAAGGCTTCATCTGTTTCACAAACTTCTTAAAGTTTGTGAATAAAGTTAAGCACATCCCTCAGTTCCTTGCTGAGTCAGGGAGAGATTAGTTACAGCATTAACTTAGCTCCAACAAGGTGCATCTTTATTCCTCGGAGAAAAATTGCCTCTTGCTTTTATCTATTGCTGTCCCTAGAAGTAGAAAGACTTCAGAGTACAACCTTTCCTCTTCACTAATAAATAAAGTGTATAAAGATAATAAAGATACTAAAATAAAGTATAACTGTACTTAGTGGTAACAATGAGAAAAATACACCTCTGGATGCTCGGAGATATGTAGACACCAAATTCCCATTTTGAAACCGTCTAGCTAAAAAGCACTCCTTCACTCGGATAGTTTCTGCACGGTCTTTGGTTACGTCAGTATATCACCCCTGCAAGAAAATTTTGCCCACGCTCAGCAGTTAATTAGGACTGTCTAAGCCTGTAAGACTTGACTGACTCGGCTGAAAAATTTTTAGGTATTTAAGTGCTCCCAGTTTTCTGGGTTCTTAAACCTTTTCCCTGCTCGAGACAACTGCTTTTCAGCAGATCCAAGCGCTTTCCCTGCCTCACCCCAGCTAGGAAATGGCAATTCTTGCATGAGAAGAATGAACCTCTTGGTTGATGTTCTCCCAGAGCGGAGCGCAGCGCCCGGAGCTGAGCCCGGAGGGGGGATGATGGCAGGGCAGGATGGTGGCGGGGT
>WBMY01001276.1:154882-167365 GCA_013397315.1 Donacobius atricapilla
AGAGGAGAGGAGAGGAGAGGGGAAGGGAGACTCATCTTTCTCTCTCATAGAATCATGGCACAGTTTAGGTTGTATGGGCCTTGGAGGTCTCCAGTCCAAACCCCACTCAAGCATGGCTAAATTTAAAGCAGGTTTCTGACGTCCAGTTGAGTTTTGGCTGTCCAAGAATGAAAAGTGCACAGCCTCGGGCACTTGCTTCAGTGCTGAATCACTCTCACATTGCTCTTTTTTCCCCCATACTCAGTCAGAATTTCACTTACTGTGACTTGATCCAAATGCAACTATCACCTTTCTCTGATGCAGCAGCAGCCACATAGCAAGGCACTACAGCCCCATGCTCCATTACTCTTTCCTGAACCACCTCCCTAGATAATGTAAGCCCTTGGAAACCCACTGTGATGAAGCATTGTGTTCATCCAGGGCTGGATGGTTATGTGTGACAGCGAAGTCTGGTCCTTCAGAGGGGCTGGGGATGCACAATAATCCTCTCAGATGAGTTCCAAGAGAGCACCCAAAGGCTTGCCTCCAACAAGGAACTGAGGCAGGCAGACCGAACCCGGGGTGCTGCTTCTCAGCCCTTTTGAGAATCCGCTGGGCTCCTTGGCTGGAAGTCTCTTGGGAAAGACACAGCATTACTTCATTTCCCAGAGGCTTGAACATTCTGCCTGGCTGTGGCCTTTATCAGCCTCAGCTCTTTATAAAGTCATTGTTCACATACTGTAGCTGATTCCTTTTGCTGAGTTTCACAGCAAATACAGCTTCTTGAATACTTGTTATACCAACTCTGTGGATGCTGGATTTGCACATAAGACAATAAATACATGGATGGATGGTAGGTAAATAAAAAATGAGAGCTACTCAGCAACAGCTCTGGACATGTGTAGGCATTTCTGTGTGGTGTCTGTTTTTTTCTGGCAAAGCAGGAAACTGTGAACATACTTAAGGTTAAGAAAATGCACAAGGACAGGGCATGATATTTTGAAGAGTAGCTTGACCCAAACCTGTGATTAAACAAAAAGGAAACAGCACTTGAAAACCAAGTAAAGAATCACTAAGACATTGAGGGACTTGGAGGGGAAAATCTGCTTTCACTTTTCCAGGCACTTTGCCTGTCAAATTATAAGCTTGTTTGTGGTGCTGAATGCTTTGCTTGTGTCTCAGAAAAATGCAGGAACTGCTGGCTTTTTTTTTTTTTTTCCCAATGGAAGAGAGAAGTCGTTAATGATCCCAAAGGTTAAGAAACTGGCAAAGTCAGAAGCCAGCACTCCTTTATGTATTCATCAGCTGACTTCTGTGTGGGCTCCCAACATGCAGAATTCCCCACTTGACTGCTTGCCCTCCCCAGAGGCTTCTCTGTATTTGCCTGTGTGTACACACAGGTGTCAACCTGTGTATAAAGGAAGATTAGTTTGCAGTCAGAGACACTGGGCCAAAACTATAATAGGGTTCAGCCATAGGCAGGTGTTCCAAACATGTTTGTTTTTTTATTTGTTTGTGCTAAACCAAACCCTGAATTGCACTATATACCCGAGGACTTCAGAGATGTTCAGTTTAAGCACAGGCTCTAAGTTTATATGTCTGTGTCTCCTAAATCTGTATAAAGGTGGTGTGGTCAGGGCCACTGAGGACCCAACAAGTGTTCCCCAATATGCCAGCAACTAACCCCAAGGGGACTGGCTTAGGAGTGAGAGATGACTGCCCACAGTTGTCCCTACAGAGGATCTTGGGTCTCAGGGTCTTCATTGTCAGAGTTTATTGCACAATGTCATGCGGGGATTCAGCTTCAGAAAGGGCTGTGTGGACCTCAAAATTGACCACATCCCTATTTAGCATTTTGCTGCCTGTGAAGCCACAGGATGCCCCAGGGCACTTTGAAAACTTCTGTCCAGTTCATCAGGACCCGCCCTGATCCTCCTCAAAAAGAGAAGAGGAATCCACTCCTGCTGCTCTTGTGTCACCTCTGTTTTGGCATGTGCAATGCCAGGAGCAGGTGGGAAGAAGAGGAAACACAGCTACTCCTCCCCTTCCGCCCTGTTTTTAACCTGCTGCTTCTGGTGAAGGCGTCTCTCTGAAGTGTGAATGTGTGGGCAGTAATCCTGTGGAGGTGCTTAACCTCAGTCCTCCCATGCAGAATGGTGAAGACCAGCTGGACCAGGTCAACAATTCATCTCCAGTTTTCAAAGACTTTGTTAGAGGACAGGTGAGTGCATCTGCTTAGAAAATTCTATCTATTGAGAGTAGAAGGTATTACCTGCTTATGCAATTGCTTAGGCAATTAGGTGTAATGAATTTTCCTCTACAGTAGTAACCAGAGAAATCAAGAATCAACTCTGCCTGATTTTCCATTCAAACTTCTCTCCAAGGAAGCACATGAGGGAAAAAATGGAGGAAATTACAATAAACTTCATCTTAAGCATTGTAAGCCTTGCCCCTATACTTGGCTTGCCACTTTCTATTTCTGTTTAATTTAAAATATTCATCCTTCAAAAAAAAAAAAAATTTAAAGGGACGTATGAAGCAAACTCATTAAAAATACAGGCGAAATTACAGTGCTTGTTTGTGGAACAGGGTCCAGGAAATGAAAAGGTGTTCTGGCAGAGAAAGAAATGCATTTATTAAGGTATCATGCTGTAGAAGTGCACGAAGGCCTTTAATGAGAGCATGTCCCAGTATGCTAAGTAGTCCTTATCTACACGGGAAGTTACGTTTCGTGACACCTTCTGAAATCTAAAGTCATAGCGACAAAGCATAGTAGCTTCTCTTTTGCCAGCAGGAAAAGTAATGCACTGAGAAGAGATCAGGCCTCATATCTCAAAGCTGAGAGCAGAGCAACTTTAAAAAGCTTGTTTAGTCTGACTTACTCCTGTGCTGCAGAGCTAAGAGGCAAGTGCCCATCTCCTCAGGTACATGCCAGCACCTAATTAGATGGCAGCTCACGCACTCTCTTGCATATATCACCCCTACACTATACAACAGGACTCAGAGTTTGCTATCAGAAAAGCCTGTCGCATTCAGTTTTTGCTAGATAAGTAATAAAAGCACTAATGGACTAAAATATTAACCTAAAAAACTAACTGTTGCAAATTCTTCTTTGTATGATTCCAGCAAACAGCATCTTCTTTTCTCAAAGGGACATTGCTTTGAAAGGATCAAGAGCAGCTCTGCAAAAGTGGGAAGAGAGGACATTTATATAACAATAAGCCTTTTCCTCCTTAATTTTCTCAGTTGGCTGCACAGTCTTCTCCCAACTTTGCTCACATCTCTTAATAAAAGCATTAAAAGGATAAGCATAGGCGGCTCCATTTCCAGTGACAGGGTAGGTATGAGGCCAATGACAAACTTCAGTTCATAAAACTTCCCTGCTGAAATCTGCCCTACCTCAGCGTTTATCAGCTTCTCTGCTTTATTGTCTAGTTAAAAAGGAAATAGCCTATCTTCAGCTCTTAGTTATCAAGCCACGTGGATGGTAATGTCAACTGACACTAGTTTTCATAAGCTAAAAAAGCTGCCCTGGGGTAAGTAGCAAGTGAGACCATTCAGATTTAGTGATTAATAGTTCCTGCTTCAGAAACGATAAAGACACACATGCAGTTGAAATTATACTTCACCGGCAAAGACGAATTGAGAGAATAGCTGAATCAACATCGGGTTTCCAAATGAAGGACCAATGACTCAATTCTTAAGTGGCGTTTTCCATCAAGTTTTCTGGTTGTGTTACACAGATAGAGCATTAAAAACTAGGAAACAGAGTTGCCAAATCTATTCCCTGAGCTATTAAAAAACAAAACAAAACAAAAAACAAGAGGCAGGCCTGCTCTTGGTGCTTGCACAGTAATTGTTTGCATCACCTCCCACCAAAAATTCTTCCTCTCTCCTTTCAGCTTGGATGTGTTCTTTAGGATTCTGCAGCGTTCTCAGTGTGGCTCTGAGAAATATCGCACTCTCTTATCCTGTATTTTTATTCCTGTCACCCACCAGCAGCTTTCATTTTGCTTTGCTTGCCTGGCCACCTGAAGGAAATGCTTACAGTCTTTCAAACCAGCTCACAGTGTTTGACTGTGAAGGTGTTACATCAGTGCTAACCAGTGCACCATCAAAACGGAGCAATCCAGCTAATGAACAGGCAAACTCCACACGCTGGGTTCCCACCAGTGACTTTGGTATGCTAATGCTGGGTATAGCAGAGACTTTCACTGCCTTTACTGTTTCTTGTGCAGTTTTAATTTAGAATATTTACTCTCTAAAGATGTAAAAAGAGGAAAAGCCTTTCCTCCTGCCTCAGCTTTCCTTGTAAGAGGGGTTCCAGCTAACAACTGTCATAGAGTGAAATATTCCTTTATTCATATATAAGCCTCTCTTATAGCTTTCATGACACTTGCTTTTCCTTGGTCCTTGTATGAGGAAGACAGTGAGGAGGAACATTGTGGCTCTCAGTGTAAAGTTCTGTGGCTAAGGGCCTGCTGCTATTTCTGGCTCACAGTTCATTTCTCTTAAGCCAGATGTAGAAAAGCCTGGGGAGCCATTGAAACCTGATGGAACAGCAGTGCCAGAAAAGTTAGTCCATTCTTACAGTTCAGCTTCTGGGGTTCCATACTGTACCCAGGCCACAGATGGGTGGAGAGCTATTGGATCTTGCCACGCAGGAGTCTCAGGGAAAGGCAAACTTGCAACCTCTTGGCTCCCAGGATAGAGGCTGTCAGAAGAGCAGAGCTCTGAGTCAGCTGTTAGTTATCTGTTCTCTCTGGAGTTTTGTATTCCAAGGTAACTCTGAGCACTTCTAGGGCTGTAGAACACCATTACCAGGAGCTAAGGTGGTCCTTCACAGGATGCTGTGGCTTTCTGAGTCAGAACTTTCTAATAAAACAGAAAGCCAGGTCCAGCAGAGAGGCTTGGAAACAAAGAAGCCTTTGAAGCGGAAGTGAGCAAGAACAAGTGAGATGCAATCCAGGTGGCAGAAGAGGATAAAGAATCTTGCTAAATAATGAAAACTCTGAGAGTGAGAGAAAGGTCTGTCAGAACCGAAGAAAAGAGAGACCAGGCTTAGAAATAGGAAAAAAAGAAGTCTACAAAAGGAGGGGACAAAGCGTTAGGAGCTGAAAGGGGCTGAGTAGGGCACCGAAATGGAAGAGATGGATTTATGGAACTTGAAAGCACAAGTAAAACAAAAGCTCAGAGACATTCTATCCCAGGTAACTCCACAGCTGAGGTTTTGAGGTTTCATAATACAAGGTGTAAAATATTTGACCCAGTTATCAAGAAATTTTAAAAAAAATCTTAGTCACTATCTTTTTTCCAGAAGTCATGCCTATCAGTTTGAAATACAGGAGTGCTACTGTAAATTTTTCAGGGTTTGTTTTGGCTTTTTTTATTTTTTGGTATTCTATCACACCCAAATTTGATGGTGTTGCATCAATATTGCACTTTTTGGTGGGTAGAAAGCCCATGAAGTGAGAGAATGAAATCATATTCTATCTAGTTGGGGCACGTAGTTGCTTGGAGTATTTACATTGCTCTGAAAGGGAGGAGATTATTAGAGAGGGATTGAATCATTCAGACAAAATTAATATATTAAGGGACAAATTTTAAGTTCAGATCACAGGTCACAACTTTCAAAAGTACTTGGTCTGCATTTGGACATGTAAAAAAGTGGGCAGATTTTTTCATGCTTCAAAACTTATCTCCAGAATGAGATGAAATGTTCACTTTTGGCTGGTAAAGGTTTATGGTGAATCCTGAAGGTCACTGTAAATTAGAAAGCTGGATTCTTTTTCTCTCCATCATATGCTGTTAGTCCCTCTAATTTATACTCCCTCCCTGCAAAGGATTAGCAAATAGATTAATTTTATTTAAATAGGTTGTCAAAAGGCAACACAGTCAGCTTCAGCTCACATGTTTCAGCTCAAGAGCAGAAGCAGTCCATGCTGAGAGAAAGCCACACTGCCAGTAGATCAGAGCTTTCAGTCAGGACCACGGGGATAGCTTTGATGACTTTACAGTTAGTTCACTATTAATAAAACTCTCTGTAAAACAACTCTTCTGCATCCTCACTCTCCCCTCTGCCTGCTACTTGTGGGCTCTGTCAATTCTGATATCTGACTGTGCTCATATTTCGTCTGGATTAGGGAAAAGGAGAGTTTTTGGGGAGGGGTGGGTGTGCAAACACCTGTGCGTGTGTACACACAACACATGGCTTGTGAGTCAAAAGCAGCTTTTCATTCTCAGCGAGACAAACCCACAGCGGAGTTCAGAAGTCATTGCTGTCGGACAGCAAAAGGGCCAGTTCAAATCTGTCACTCCATCAGAGCATGCTATTCCCCCCTGGTAAAGGTCACTTGGAGAGAAGATATAAAAGCAATTCAATACTTGAACTTAACTAAAAAGCCAAGCAACTTATTTACTATGCAGTGACCCTGCAGTGACCTCATCCTCAAAACATGCAGCTCCCACTGTCATCAGTTGGTGTCATGAGTACAGATGAAGAAAAAGTATTGCTTTTTAGCAATAGGGGAATATGTCAGAAACATTTCTGTGGTTTAGTTTTACAAAACCTGTATGCATCTTTCAATCACTTTTTATAAACATTTATATTGCGTGGGAGTTTGAAATATGTGCTTTTATTTCCATCCAGGCATTTCTAATGCTATTTCTTAAGGCATAGCAAGTAAGGCACAGACAGGAAAGACATGGAAGAGTGGCTCAAGCTGTGCTGTCTTTTACCTTGAACAGGAATGGTCACAGTGATGCTCTGAAATAAATTCCACTCTGAGTGATCATTTGCTTAAAAGTGAGGAATAAACAATTTTTCTTTTTCAAAACACTGGAGGCCAAAGGGACAATTTAGAACTCCTCTCACACTTGATTTTTTCAGTTTTCAAGAAAGCAACTAGTTCAGAAGGTAAAGAAAAAAACTGATGATCCACAGCTCTCAAAGAGACACTGTCGTTATCGGCATTGCAGAACCACTGCATGAATCACTGTTTTGTGTCACTGCTTATACACAGCTGTGCTGTCACTGTGAAGAATTTTTCTGTGCATCAACATCCAAATCTGGATTAAAAGGGAAACCCAAACAAATTCATCTATTTCCTTCGTGATTCACTCATTTGTCACCATCATGCCCGCAGTGCAGGGACAGAGAAGAAGGAGAGCAAAAATAAAACCAGTAACCCCAAATTATGGAAAGCTGAGGTTGTTCCACAGCTAGAAAACAATCATAACCTCTCGCTTGACTCTGGGGTTTTTTAATGTGAATTTTTCAAAATTATGATCCCTGGTTTTGCCCAAATTAAGTTTATATTTCTGGTATAAAATGACCAAACCGCCTGCCTGATGTAAAAAGCTATTTTCTTTCTTTTCCCTCCTTTCTCCCCCACCTCACATCATTTGACAGCGCTTGCCTCTGGTGCCTCAACAGTAGCTATGACTGTGTCTTAATGAAAAAAGATGTATAAAATATTACCATAACCTCAGAGGCATGGATAAAGCCCTTATTAGAATTCAGGACCTACAGCTGGAAGGGGGGCTCGGGCAGCAGATAAAGTTAACTATTGTTAGCTCACAAGTGGCTCAGACTTCCTGGCAACTGCAGTGAATTACTCAGCCCTTTATGCAGGGTTTCAGAAACAGTTCACTGTTTCACAACAAAAAAGGCATTCAGGCCGGGAAAGATGGTCTCCCAGGGCTCTAGAAAGCTAGCTTTAAGACAGTGAATGGACACTGGAGCCTCCTAAGTGAATGACCACTGTGGGAAAGGGTGGTGATGTCAGCCTGAATGCATTTCCAATGGTTTTGTCCCACTTTTCATTGCTTTTGCACTCTCCCTCAGTCTTTTTCTCCGCCTCAAGCTGTCTCCTTCCTGTTCTTTTCAGGCCATTATATTAAAAGTTTAGAGCTCACATGCACATAGACGGGAGGGCCCACTGCAGCATTGCTGCCATGGCAATGGTTCTCTGCACCTTTGTTTCATATTAAAAAAAAAAAATATTGGAGAGTATGGGCAGTGGGGGGAGCTGAAAAGGAGAAGAAAAAGTGAGAGGTGGAGGGACAGGAGAAGAGGGAGTGTCGGCATCCTGCAGCTCAGAGCTGGGGCTATGAGATGGGTGAGGGGAGAAAACTGGGAGCACAAGGAGGGGAACTGATGAAAGCAGCAGGGATTTGGGGTCCTTTGAAAAACAAATTTGTAATCCTTCACACTGCACATGTTTGAAAGGATCGGCACTTTTGAAGGCCTAGAGAAGAATTGAAATAATGTTCTTAGCTAAGCCCTCGGAAAGAACAGAGACGTGCTTTGGAAAACATACCCAATTACATAAGTTTATCAAAAGCTTTGAAAGACTCCTCTGTCTACAACCAAAAGGGGGAAAAAATAGTGGAGAAGTGAAAGAGGGAGAAGGCTGCAAAGTGCAAATGCACTACCCATGGTAGCGGGTGAACAGCAGCTAAGCTGACATACTTTAAACCGGTGTGGCCCACCATCCCAAACCTCCCCGTTGTCCTCAACATGCAGGATTCCAGCAACAGGCCCTGGAAAGCGCCTCTGCAAAAATCAGATGGACTTGTAAGTAACAAGGGAATACAGAGCGAGGCATTTGATATGCGCTCACTCCTTGTAAATAAAACCATGAGTCCCCTGCCAGCAAGCCCACCTGGTTTGCTTCCTGTTTTCCACGAAATTCTTGCTATTCATATGGATAAATAAATGTATGCAGGCTTAGCTAAGCCTGTCCTGAGGCAAAGTTATAGGATAACAGCATTGCACAGAGATTGAGCATTACAGCTTAGCCCACACTAAATTCTCAGTGTGCCAGGGTTTTTTGTTTTTAATGTGTCTAAGAATGCAGATGTACGTGCTGCACACACAAGTGTGTGTTAGCAGCAATCCCCTCGTGAAAGCTTTCCTTCCCTCTGCCTGAGCTGCAACCCTGTTGCACTGAGATTATTCTGCTGATGCATAATCGGCACAATTTCTCTCAATCCTTATACAAGAATAGTAGCAGAGACCAAGACAGTTTGATTTCCCATAAAACAGGTGAGGAGATACTTCTGGCTTCACCTAAACTCCTAATATCTGTCCTTTCTGCTGCCCAACCCCAGTCAGGCAACACTTCTGTGCAGCCAGAGGTAAAAGCGCAGTACAGGCAATGTGCTGTAGTTTTGCCATAGGGTAAATTCATTAAGATCAGACCTGTACCCACTACGAGGCTCACTTCAGTAAGTTCTCATCTGGTAAAGATGAAACAAATCTTGTCAATGCTGTGTTTTTATTGTATAATAATTCTTGTGTATGGTAAAAGACACAGCTTTTTATGCATAAAAAGGAAAGCTCTCTGGCTATCTTCTACTAAACACAGGCTCCCTGTCTCAAGACAGGATTTATCAGGGAGGTATTTTCACCACATTAGCTGTCATCTGGATAAAACCAAATCAAACCTTTATGCCATAGCTTAAGATGGCAAACACAAACCCTACCTTTTTCAAAACTATCAACACGTGCAGAACCACCTGCAGTTAGCCTCAAAATAGGAAACTCCCTTTTTAACCTGATGAGGAGATATGTGTACCAGAGCTCCTGAGGTTCTTCTGAAAGTTCCTGTCAGGAAGATGATCCACTTAAGCATATTTCTAACAAATATTATGAGATAAAATGAGGAACATTTATTTCCCTGAAGCAGTATTTCCTTCTTTTGCTTAAAAAGTATCCAACAGCTTGTCTTGTTCTGCTTCCATTTAGCAGGGGACCTCAGGTCTCAGATCTTGTCCATGTAATAAAACCCAAAGACCAAGGAAGCTTACGAAGCTGTGATTTTGTGGGTGGTTTAGGTCAGTCTGTGGTTAAACTGCTACCAAACAGGCACTCAGCCCTAGACACGAGTAGTGCCTTTGCTTGTGGAGGATAGGCTTATGATTCCTGATGGCAAGACAGTCTCCGATGAACCTCTCCCAGCTGTGAAATCCTCCCTTAGCCATCGTTCGCTTTCTGGGCTGGTGTGAATAACATTAATACGAATGTTCCAGTTCATTGTAAACCAACTCACTGGCTTCAATTAACTCACACAATGCCAACAGGAAAGTTCCTTTATACAGATTTCAGCCAAAATAAAAATCAGCAGGTTATACAGGCGTTTCACTATCAATCAGGTGGACATGCCCACTGAGAATTCATGTGGTCTCTGTGTCTCCACAGCTGCAGGGACTGAGGTGGTAATTATTTGACCCTGGTGCCATTTACCTAAATTGTTAATCCACTAAAGATAAATAGGTGTTAAGGAAAGCACTACTGGAATTTTAAACTGCCTGCCTGAGGTGTTTCCTCTCCTCAGCTTCCCTCCACTTGAGTCTTCTGACTTCTCCATTTCATTCATTCTCTTCTAGTCTACAACAGGTTTCTACCAACAATTTAACAAAAGATTTGTCAATGTAAAGAGTTGAAATATGAAATTACTTTTCAGGGGGTTTTTTATATACTAAAAAAAAAAAATTAAAAAGAAAAACCTAAAGGGCACAGCTATTTTCTTGGTCACCTCTATTTTCCTGCTCTGGTTCTAAGTATCATGGGCCAGGTGCTTCCAAGCCCTCTGGAGTCCTAAGGACCCTGACGCAAGGCCCTCCTCTGCTACCCAGCCCTGGCTGAGGTGAGCCACACCCACACAGGAACTGGGTGGAAACATCTCTGCAGTAAAGCCATTCAGGAAAGATCACCTAGAAAAAACAGAGTTTACACAAACCCCTACAGAAAAGTGTTTTGCTCTGTTTAAAAGGCCCTTCTCTGTTCAAACAGCCTTGGGTTTTCCACATAACTGCTGCAATGTACTGACAATTCCCTACCGTGGCACTTGGGAAAAACTCCACTCTAAAGCTGTGAGGTGTCATCTGCAGGAGGTGCACTGCTGTGGCCTCAAGGGCTCCAGAGATACCATTCAGTTTTGGAGATAAATATGTGACTAAATAGAGGTTAATGTTTTGAAAATTTGAGTTAAAACAAAATTTTCCACACAACTTTACTGCTTTATGAAGTTTCAAATCTTATATTTTTACTTTTTAGTCTTGATTTTAGATTTAAAAAACATGTGGAACTGTATCAAAAGCCTGCAGGACAGAAGTTCCCATCTGCTGTCAGCTCTGTTGGAAGGTTGTCTGTAGGTTGGACTATCTTGTCTGACACCAAGCTTTTAGTAAGCAACCAGCATCACCGCTTTCTTTCACTTATCACAGAAAGGTTCATACCATTATGGAGTTCCAGTCATTTAAGATATTGGTCTAAGAAAAATGGAATGTCTCAGCTAAATTTTAAACAGCTCAGTGAAATAGCCCATGAAGTTTGAGTTGGATAAAAGTCATAGGAAATAAACAGTTATGAAGGCAGAAGGCCAAAACAAGATTTAAAAGGATTTTGAACTCTATCCAGACAAGATCAGGGGAAATTAAAATTATTTTCTAAGAGCTAGATCCGGGCAGATATATTTTAAAGTAATGTCTACTGAAACCTTCTTTTGATGCTTTGATCTCTCACAGCTTTGCTGTGAATATGATTAATGAGGTTTTGAAAAGAAAATCTAGGATTGTAATCTACCTTCTTTCCTTATGGCACATTCCTATCCCCTTGCATCTAAGTTCCTCACAGATGTTATTAAGTTTATTCTGTCTCCCTTTCTTTGCCCTTTAGGACCTGCGGAAGCAGGCTTACCCAATTTTCCATCAGGAGCTATTAAAATCTCCTTCTGGCTAAGAGTATGTCTCTGTCTGTTGTCTGCAGCTACCTTCACTAACAGAAGGCTTTTCTCCCTCTCCCCTTCTTGGTTTTGGCTGTGGTGGAAAAGTTTGACCTCCCCTCCCCTTTCCTCCTTCCCTTTCTCATTCGTTATCCTCTACAGAAGCTGATACTTCTTTCCACCTCAACCCTTCTTGTCATCTCTTATCCCTCCAATTCCTCTCCGTCAGCTCTGCCCTCTAATTTTAGCTCTGGGTTCCCCTGCTTCTTTACATCTCAATCTTTCAGCAGAGACATCAGCCTCAGTATCAATGAGCTTTCTTAATCTGCAGCTTCATGTGCTGTTCCCTCATGTTTTACCACATTTGTAGCTCCTTCATAACTCCTCTTGCCCATGGAAAGTACCATCCACTTTACTTCCTCTTAGCCAAACACAGTTCTCTGCCAAACACTGATGCTTCCCCTGCTCTTACAGCCCATCTACCTGCCAAAGATGCTTTACTTCATGACACAAACTCTTATACAACCTTTTTGTAGCTTACTCCTCAGCAGCTTAGTCTCTTCTGACTCCTGTTCCACAGTAAGTCATAAAAAATAGTTAAGAAAAAGTAATCTTGGCTCTGCTTTGCCACTCCTCGCGTTCTCATTACCCTCTCCTTTTTCCCTTCAGCTTTATTGAATATGCTTCTTGCAGCAAACATCAGAAGTCCTTTCCTCCACTTCTACCCTAGACTCTTTCCAAAACCTCACTAGTAGTCCACAAAAAAAAAAAAAAA
>WBMY01001276.1:167447-268228 GCA_013397315.1 Donacobius atricapilla
TTTCTTGGATCACCTTCTTTCCTGCTTCTTCCAACTGAACTTGGGAAATCCTTGCCACATCCATTTTTACAGTATTTTACATTGTTTCTCAACACAATCTGAAATGAAAATTTTTACTGTTATCATCATTGGTGCTGCTGTGTTTGTCCTTTAATGTAAATTAAACTCTTTTGATAGTCCACATTCAGATTGATTTTCTGTGGTAATGTAAGAATTAAATAATTGAATTAAACCAGAAGTAAAATTTATCTTGATTTCTCATGTTCTCATTCTTCTAATCATTGTCCACACAGACAATACTCTGGATGCAGAAATTCCTTCATTAATTCCAAAACCTAGTTTCTGACTCTTTTCTTTCTACTGGTCTATTTTTCTATCTTGTATATGTCTTTGTCTCCAGAAATACCTCATTCCTTGAACAAATATCTCACTACCAAGTTAAGGTCTTGCTCCTCTTTGATCTTTCCATGGCACTAGGAGTACTCCTGAAATGCTTGGCAGTTAATAGCTGATCATTGATTTAAGTGGGAAGTGAGAAACCTGAATATTTTATCAGATCTGGGCCATGGTCCCCCCTTAGGGAGCTTTTATCCACATAAACTCCAAGTATCTGCATAGAATGCAAAGGTATCTGACTCTGCTTGAGACATCTACAATACAAGTACTGCCAGACAATGTCTACTTTCATGTTATATGAATAGACAAGGAGAAGTCAAGTCAGTTCTGCTCTCTCAAGAGTTTCACTTCATCTTGGGAGCAGAGCAAACACCAGACTTTCCTCCCTTGCCCCAGGGTGACACAGAGTGATGCAGTCCCTCTGATTCTGGAAAACCCCTAACTAGTTGGCACTGTCACTCCATGGAGCAGTCTCCCATGGCTCCTACTTTGGAGCTTACTCATGCCCAGGGCTGGATGTGCAGATTAGAGCAGCCAAGGGCCTATTCCTCGGGCACACTGGAGCTGAGTGGTAAGACTTCACACTGTACCTAAACCCTAAATTCATCTGAAAACATGGCATCTCCAGCAGTACAAAATACTATTTGCACGCTGGATGAGAGGCTGGAAGATGATGACATTTCACTCTGTAGTTGGCTGGAGAATGCCCTGACCACCATATATGAAAGCACTGCCCCTTATTGCTCAAAATCAAACTGTGTCTCTGTGCAAAAGGTAACTGAAGTGCAGGAGAGGAGCGGCTCATTGTGGTTTTTTCAGGGGTAGTACTAAACTGGGGAATCCTGGCCTGAGATAGGAACAATGTACTGGAAACAGCAATAAGGCAAGAATGCTAACAGTAACAGCAACATACCAGTAACAAAAATGTACAAAGAGAGAGTGATTTACAAACAAAATGCTCACCAAACCTGTGATGATGGGGAAAAAAAAATGGTGGACAGACCCTTTCTCCACCATGCATTCCCAAGACCCTAAAGGAATGTCCTTTTTTCCTGAAAGCAAAAGAGTCTCTCTCCCCTCAGCTCCTGGCAATGATTTAAGATGGCATGGAATAATATTAGAGTCTTGGCCACACCCACACAGGTCCAGGCCCTGCCTCCACACAGCTGCTACAAAAAATTAACTTGTCCTTGGCCAAAACCAGACACTCTTTTGTTTAATCTTTTATGTCTGACTGTTATTCTGTTAGTTTTATCACTGCCTTACTGTACAATAAAAGCATTTTGCATTTTGATTGGTAACAACATTCAACATTATTTATATGTTATATTTCTTTGTTTTTTTTTTTTTCATGAAAGTTATAAAAAAGTTGAAACATTAAAGAAAATTAGGCAAACCCTTACTCCATGTTTCACTGCTGAGAGTGGATTTTTTCAGTGGTAAATGCATTAGAAGTATCTAGAGAAAGCACTTGGCTTCATTCTCTAGGTATTGGAGTTTCTTTAATTCTATGTCACGTGGTGAAACTTTACTGATTACCTGGAAACATCAAGAGCTGAAGTTTCAAACTCATGTGGCTTCAGTTACACATTTCAGGACTTAGGGGACTTTTTTTTTGGTCCCTTGAGCATCAGAACTGTCAATGAAGCCAGTGAGACCTTTCAATGGTCACCACCTCTGAAAACATAGCATCATTTAGACTTCAAATCTCATGTCACGCTGTAATTAAAAAAAAAAAAAAAACTTAGAAACAAAACTTACTCCTGTGACAAAACCACATTCATCTTCAGAGAACTTTCCAAGACAAAGATTCAGAGGTCATAAAACATGGTTTCTCAAGGGATGGATGAGATCCCAAATTCCATTTACATACATAGAGAAGAAACCACTTTATTCCATCCTTACATTTAAAAAAATGCAGATTTTTTTTCCTTATCACAGAAAGTGCGGTCACCCATCTCTTCTTCCCCATGTCCTTTGTACTCCTGCAAAAATCAGAGAAAAGGAACAGGAGAAGCAGAGCCTGGAAAGAATCTGTGCTGAGAGGGGGACAGAAGGGTGGAAGGTAAGACCAGGCAGGTTTGACTTGTTTACTGTCTGGCATACTAATCAGCTGCAAATTCAAGAAGACACTCAGAAATGAAAAATCTTGAGGAAAGTGCTATCAATAGATTATCTCAGAAAGTAAATTTAGAACCATTTTCAATCAGCAGGACCATGAACTATCAAATATATGTGACTTTCTTGGGCCCTGCAGAGAGGGCTAAGCATCCACACTCTGCACAGCAATGCACACTACCAACCACATTTGACTGACAAACCCTCACAGTGGAGTGAGAATATCATGTCACTTAAATGTTCATAGCAACCTTTTCAAACAGGGTAATAGAAATAATTGTGGCAAAGAATAGATGCATGGATAGACAGACAAATTAATGCCTCATGTCTATAGAATTAATTACAAATTTGGATAAAGAGGCATTTCCTGTACAGGTGAGTTCATAGCCAGTCTGTGGGATGGAGAAAACTTTCTTTGCTGCTTGCTGAAAATATCAACCAAACCAATTAACCAAACAAACAGAAAAACCTCACTTTTTAATTATTCCTTAAGGAACATATAAACCCAGATTCTGATTAGAAGCAAGCCAAGTGCAGTTGAGCAATGTGTATAATATGAAGAAAAAAAATGTACTTCTCTTTATGCTGACATAATTAACATTGCCTATTAACCAGGACAGCAATATATTCTGGAATATTGAGGCAGAATCTTTTCTACAACAAATAACAACTTGTGAAAATTAGCCACAGGTGAAATAGGAGAAAACAAAATCCAAGCAGTGAATATAATATTTAATATTCAAATTTACATCTTACAGTGTGGGAAAAACCATTACAGTTATTGCCTGAAAAGCCCAAAGAAGGTAATGACAGCAAAATAACACATGACCCTCATGAGTTCCCATGCTGAGCTGTGCATTTTAATGTTTCAGAACACACATTTGCTTGAGACCCAAGGAATCTGTGCACTGGAAATGGAGTTTTATGTCATGAAAGACAAGTAGACCAGTCATGGCATATGAAGAAGTGAAAGGAGCAGAAAGGCATTTCATGGACATCTGATGAAAGCCTCCACTTTAAGTCCTTCAGACTCAATGGAGCAGAGAAAGTCCTTTGGCTGGTGTGAGCAAAGAACTGGTGGTGGTGAGCAAGCGAAGTAGCCATTCATCACCATGGCATGGGAGAAGTTGTATGAAGGATGAGAAAAGCCGTCCCAAGCACCCCAAACCCAGGCAGTAATTATGTCAGGCATTTGACCCACTGAAACCACTGTTAGCCTCTAACAGAGGCACAGTTGTAGATCCAAACATTCACAATCTTAGTCATGTATAAACAGCTTCCAGTAAAGATGACACAGGTCTATTAGAGGAATTTGCGCACACCCTCAGGAATTGACGGATTTCTTTTGAGTCTTTATCCTCAGCCTTGGCTGCTAACTTCATCTTTACAGTTCTTATTCCTTATTTCTCCCAAGAACCTAATAAATGGAATATTGTCCCCAGAGATATGATTTTTCCTACTAGAAGAAATATGGCTTAGTGAGAGTTGACTGGCTTATTCTGCAAGTTTCCTAAATAGTTGATTTGAATACGGATATTTAAAAATTTGGCCATGAACCTTAGTTTGGGGTACAAAGGAAACACTGTTCTCCAATTTTTCCTTTAAGAAAAAGAGTAGATATCATACAAAATGCATCACCAATCCCAAAGAGCTGATATACCACCTTCTTTTTCTTTTAGCCTTTCTCTGTGTAATTCCTTTGTATGATCCAGGGATGCTGGGGAAATAAAACTGTCCTTCCTCACACAGGAACCAATTCTGTCAGGCTAGGCATTCTCTCTGGCTCTGGAGTTGCCTGATGCTGCTGAAATCAATAGAGTTATCATCATTTGCAGCAGTGGCAGGCAGTGTCAGGTTCTTCCCTTCCTTGGCAGTCCGTAGCTCTGGCTCAAAACCATAAATAAAGTGCCTTATCCTATGGGCAGGGAACTAGCACTGCTGCTGTAGTGAGTAGTGGTACCAGCTGGAACCCACAGAGGCTGGGAAGAGATAACTCAAGGACACCCCCCCATTCCATTCCCTCCCCCTCTCTCTCTCACATGCACCAAAAAAAGGTGACAAAGGCATTGTTGTCTGTTGCAGCAGCCCTCTTGTTAGAGAACAGAAATAAGCCAAGACACAGACTCCTTGTTCATCACATCATGAAAAGGCTCCTGGTTAATTCTTCTTTACAGCTCAGCCATCCTGACTCCAACCATTCCCTGACTCTGGCTGCAGCAAGCTCCTACTGCAGGTTTCCCTTGCAGCCTCTGACTGCTGGGTATTTCCTGCTAAACTGTGACTGCATGTATGAGCTTGCAGACGCTGAATGCAGGCTTTTACCCAGATGGACTGTGACTGCAGGTTCCAACAACAGGCTCTGACTGCAGATCCAGACTGACCTCACAGCAGGCATTCTCCCCAGGATCTTTCTTCTGCATAATCCTTACACTCATTATCATCAAAATTCCTCCACCATGATAATCTTCCCTCACCAGCTAACCCACTTCCTTTTATCGCACTCATCTTTATTGGCTACAGCTGTGATTCATCGGGGTGAGGCTGTATTGGGTAATTAGCACAACTGTTAGTTATTAGGGGAGAAGTCACCTGTATTCCCTTCTCCTACAACTGTCAATCTGTTGACTGGATCATTTTAATCCTTGAGAGCTGGAACCACTAAAATGAACTATTTAAAATCAAAAATGATCCATAAAACTTTTACGGGATTTTTTTTTAAATTTATTTCTATATCATCACCAAATAACTTCACAGTATTTAGCTGAAATCAGCTGGAAGCTGGAATTATGACACCTTCCATGAAATGGAAGTTATCTGGTGGTGAATCAAGTCATTCAGGAATAAAGCTCAAAAACAGGGGTGTAGGAAATACCTCATATCTAACTTAACAGGAGTGGACCAGAGAGAGAGTTAAACACAGTCCTTGTAATTTTCTAGGTGAAGGCACAGTGATTAACTGTGGTAGTAGTTTGTCCTTCTCCACTTCATACTCTGGTATTTTATAACAAAATTAAACTAATTAAATTTGTCACTAACTATATGCCAAAGGATTTTGTCAGGATTTTTTAGAAGCAAGTTTTATTTACAACATTTACCTGACATCAGAGACCTTTTAAGGTGTTTCAAACAAGACTTCAAGTAGGTAGACTGATTTTGCTCCTTTCCCTTCTCAGGCCCCAACACTCTTATTTTGACAGCATCTTTTTATTTTCCAATAGAATTCAAGGAAATGCTGCTCACAAAAGCATACATGTATATTTTCATGAAACCAAACTTACTCTATATGATCTACTTGATCCTATATGTTTTGCCTAGTCTTTATTGGTCTCCTGAACTGGTCACCCTGGGTTCAAATAGAGAGTCACATTTTTCCTGCAATACTGCCTTGCATGTAGAATAATCTTGTATCCAGTTCCCCAAAGACATCTTTATGATGTTTTAATTAAATCCTGACCCTGCGGCTGTGAGGTGATGATGAGGAGTTCTATTTTGCAATAGAAGAAGAGTTATGACCGTAGCACTGTGGGAGCAACAGCACCAGTACATCAGCTGTTCTTTGGCAGCCAAATGCAGGTTCTAGGCGAAAAAAAGCATGGAAAGGCTATCAGATAAAAACTCCACTTTTAAAATTACCAGACCATATGGCCGTGGTGAGTGGGCTTCTCCTAAGTGTTTTTGTGAGAGTAAGGGTTTAACCTAACCGTTGCCAACCCAACCTCTTCCCCTAGCAGAGTCAGTTTTTGCTCCTACAGTTCCTGTCATACAAGCTAAGCAGTACCACTGAATTCAAGAGTCAGGGGGAAATTGAAGGCTTACATCTATTCCTTAGCTCAATACTTAAACAAAGCCTTCTATTATCCCTCTTCCCACTCTTTTTTTTATAACCGTAGGGTATACAGCACTGAAGGCAGAGATCATGCAGGCAGACCTTTAAACCAGACAGTTTGTATGCCCCTAAAGGGTGAAGCTGATATAGCATGGATCTGTGTGAGCTACTTCAGCACCTCCAGCCTAAGGTGCAATCCATGCCTTGCTGCATTCTGCTGCAGCTGCACTGAGCATCCCTCAAGCTTGGTATTGCAAAGCTAGTTTATCTGTGCTACCTAGTAGTAAGGTAAATTACTACTAATGAATATGGTATGCCCTCTTAGGGACATGGTTTAGGTGTGGACTTGGCAGTGTTAGGTTTATGTTTGGACTCCATGTTCTCAAGGCTCTTTTCCAACATAAATGACTCTATTTTATGATTTTATATTGCACAGAAGCCACCGAGGCATAAAACTGGTCTTACACATTTCTCTGCATGCCTCTTATCACCACCAGCAAAAAGCCCATTGCTCTCTGTGTCTTGTGGTGCTGAAGCATCCTCAGCAACTTATATCCCCTGGAAGGTGTGGGAATTGGATGCAATGGCAAGCAGACTCCAGCTGGAGTCTGATGAGAGATCTGAGTTCAGCAACAAGATCTTCAGAACAAGGAAAGAAGGTCCTGATATAAAGGATTGGGATTGAACAAAAGGCCCTGGGCAATTTATGAATGCTAAATTTCATGGTGTCCTGTGAGAAAAGTACCAGGAGGGAAAGAACTTGGTAAAATGTCAAGCATGAGTAGAGACCTGATAAGACTCCTTCTATAAAATTAATTTGGAATAACTTTGGGTTTCATTTCAGTGCAGAGAGAAGATTAGGGTCAGGGTTTTTTTTTAATCTTCTTCTAAAGTGGTGCTGTTATTCCTTCTTACATTTCCATAATAAACTTCTATGAATTGCAATCAAATAATCACCAGTAGAATTCAGTTTTATTGCCTAAGTCAAACATATCATCTTTACTCCAATTTAGGAGAGCGTTACAGCCATGTGTAGTAGTCCAGACTCTCTAAAATAAAATAAAATAAAATAAAAAGAAAGGCAGTCATTTAATTTAACAGCAAGGCTTTTTTTTCCATCAAAAGGCTAGGTAAATCACCTATCAAGGTTAGTCCTAATTACATTATATGGCACAAAAAAGTCTATAAATACTAATGTTTATGCTGAGGTTTGGAATTTCCCATCTCCCATCGGCTGTATGTACCTCAAAGAAACAATCTAGTGGTAACTCTGGAAGGGGAACTGGAACATTATCACACCTCAGGCACAGTCCTTTCCCGTCATCTTAGGACATTTATCCAGGAAGTGAGTTTCAGTTTGATAGTCTTCATACCTATAAGGGTTCAACCTCACAGCTCCCTCTTCTGAGGAAAAACACTTAACCGCTATTAAGTTTATGAGCAGGCCAATGTTATGAAGGTGACCAGAATGTCACTTAGGTATGAAGTGTCTTTTGAAATGTAAAAAGACATGTCAAGCCATGAACTCCACCACTGACACTGACATAGCCATCATTTGTATCCTCCTCATGAACAGAGAAAGTAGGGAGAAAAATGGAAAATAATAAATGAGGTTTCATTTTTATCACTGCTGGAAAGTTTTCGCACTTGATTTTCCATCACACATATCAAGACAGTTTTGAAGGAAGAAACACAAAGTAGTGTTTTGTATCCCTGTGTAAGATAAAAAGCCCTTAAGATGTAATTTGAAGAGTTGAGGCAGGTGTGCAGTTTCCTTGCTTCTGGCGCTCAGGCTCAAATCAAGTTCATAATGGTCAAAGTTTGTGCCCTTGTGAGGTGCTCTAACTGAAGGTCCTGACTACACGTAGGTCCAGCTGGGAGGGCCTACAGGGCCAGCTTTTGCATGTGAAAAACTTATACTGTAATGTCTGCGCCATTCACTTGAGAGTTGGACTTGATGATCCTTGGGGTCCTGTCCAAGAACATTCTGTGATCCTAACGGATTCTGTTATCTGTGCATTGATCAAGTGGCTCTGGCACACAGGTGTAATCATTTCCTGAGAGTGTCAACAAAGGCTTCACCTGTGTTTGGCAGCACCCAGACTAATTGCCTGACTCCTTTCATCCCTGTTCTGTTTGACTTGGTGTGGGACAGGCTCTTTGTCTTGTTTAAGCCTCCAAATATAGTGCAGTGTGTTTAGACCACTGTCTAAATGACCACAGTCATTAACTCAGTGCACACACCTTGTATCATAACAGCCTATTGCACTGGGAATGGAAGAAGTCTGATCCAATAACCCCCTTTCTGCTTTGTAGGAGAAGGATCTTAATACTATCATATACTGAAATCTGAAATGCTTACAGAACCCTGAGGACAAAGCATCAGATGTCATGCAGAGGAACATAGGCTGCCATGCACAATTTCAATAGATAGCATTTATTCATTTTTTTATTTCTTTTTCTGTGCCTTGCAGGCACCCTTTTTTTTCTCTTAATAAACTTTTTTTTTTTTTTTCACCCCCGTGGTATCCATTTCTCTCATTGGTAAAAGAAAAGGAAATTATTGAACCCTTTCTCCTTGGAGGAAATGCTCATTCCATGGTGTTTTCTCTCAAAATTTGTCTCAAAACCAAGACACATGCTTTATGCAGTACCCTGGCTTTACTAAATCTGCCAGTAATGCCTCTGTCACCAGTGTAGAAATTCCCTCTGCAAACAGAAAGCCCAGGTCATATTGGCCATCCTGAGCTGGTAACTTTCAAGATTTGTCCATGTTGCCGGCAGCGGACAAGGGGATGTAACTTGCTTATGTATCATTCTGTTCAAACCTTCATGAGGCTGTTCTTTTTATACTGCTTCTGTTCAGAACGAATTTGATGCTTTCAAAGTTGGGCATTAATTTTTTCTTAATAAGATATCATCATAAAACATGCAATTTAGTGCTTCGTTTCTTCCAATTTCCATATAGGAATCCGACTCTGCTAAATTTGAGCTTCAATCCCCCTGGCCCTTCATGTAACTCATGCCATGGACTATGAAGGGTTACTGACCCATAGCAAGTAAATTAATAAGCTTGCATAATTATATTTGGGTAATTTTATTTCAGACCGTGAAATTAAAATCTCTGTTCACATTAGTGCAGGAATTGCTCTAACTAGCCATTGGGGCTCCCTTGATATACCATCTGCAAATGCAGCAGACTGGCACCTGCTGGATGAAAGAATCCATGCTCATAGATTGCATGCATGTTTTTTTTCCATTACCTTTTCTGGGCATCAGCTTTGAATCCTATTTCTATCCATTTCCTGTCTCAAAAGAGTAATTCTGCCTTACAGCATGATCTTTGTCTTTTGCAGTCAACAGTTCCTGAAAAGTCTTACATTGCTACCAGGTAGGTCAGATTACTTGTCCCCCAGCTGCTTTGGGGTGCAGCGCAGAATGTATTGGCACAGTTACCAGAGAAGTCTCTTTGAAAGCCGCGGAAGCAGGGCTGTGCCTCTCATGGGAAAATGTGTCACAGCTTTGTCGCTTGGCCTCCTATGAATCCTCTGCTAAAAGAACACGGTCTTTATGACAGCTTGAGTCTTTGGACATTCTTACTTGGCTCTTCTTGGCTCCATTTCACTTCATGGTCACTTTAAATTGGAGTCCTGGGAAAGTTCTGCATCTTGGATTGCTGCTGTCCCCAGGAATCTAACTGAGTTTGAAAAAAAGTTCTAACTTCTATACCTTGTAATATGGTCACAAAGGATAAGGCTGGTAAGGTTGACATCTAAGTTACTGGGATCATTGCTACAGACACCTTAGGATCCACCATGGAGAGATGTCCATTATACACAGTGTGGAGTCATGAAGAGGGATCTTCCTGCTCCTGCTGTATGCTTAAAGGGCCAAACCAGGACCATCCTTCCATGCATTTCCCCACTGCAGAGACTCACCGAACACTATTTCTGCCCACAACTAACAACAATATGGACAGCATGTCAACTGACTGACCACCTGGCATCTCTTGAAGAAACAGCTGCACACAGCTGTGTTGTGAAGTGGGCCAGCTGCCATCCACAGCTGGATGTGAACTGCCCACATACACCATGGTGAGGAGGATGAGGATGGTGAGGAGGATGGTGAGAGGATCTTCGTTGAGAAAATAGAATTGGAATGTGTTCCAGAATAGGAGATCAATTCACTGCATTGCTTATTAGTCAAATAATGGTAGAGACAAGCATCTAGAGCTGGTGGAGTTCACATAATTAGCAGGGCTACAGGTGAATATCCATGAGTAACAGGGCAACTTTTAGACACTGATTTAGTTCATTGGTGGCTATAAAAGTGACAGACCTTATCCAGTCTCTGCATAATAGGTCTCAAAAACAGTGGCTTCTGGATGGTAAGAGGATGCACCAAAGGCAAGATCAGGCTATATGTGTCCTATGCTGATATACTTTCCCTAAGCATCTGCTGGTAGCCCTGTCAGCCCAGTATACTGAGCTAGATGGCCCTCTAATCTAGGAGGAGAGTTCTCGTGTCCTTCTAAAGGAGGATCTATGGGGAGAGAGGTTATGGTAGCAGAAAAATGACATCTTTCCCAGCTCCTTTACAGCAGAAATTCCTCAATTCTCCCCTCAGTAAGCTTGTTGAGGTTCCCACCCGCCACAATACAACTTGTATTTGAATAGCTGAGGATAGAGCTTCTGGAATGCACCTTTCTATATGTTTAATATAACCTGAGAAGAGTATACCTGTCTGGAATTTTGGATGCAGCTATTTCATACAAGGGTGCTTTTTAGCAGATGTAGCCATTTTATATGATAAAGTTAGCAATGATTTTGGTGCAGGAGGTTTTGTGTGCAAGAAAGCCATTGAAAGAAAATATGAATCAGAAATGAAAGTAAAGCTAAGCAGAAAAGAAAGCAGCCACCAGCTTCCAGCGCAGCATTCCAAAAGTTTAATTGTGAAGTCATCACCCTTTTAAACTTAAACCATACAGAGATTGGCAAGAGAAAAAACAGAAACAACAACAACAACAAAAAACCCACTGCCACACTTCATGTCACATTAAGGAACACACAAGAAGACGATTTTGTGATTTAAGTGACGACTTCCTTTGATCATCCTTTTCATTTCTGTCCAGCCCTTCCAAGTACTGCACATGGGAGACGCCAGGTCCATTGCAGACGTGGTGGATCAGCCAACAGGGGGCAGCCAGAGGACAGGAATGGGCATCAGAGTCCGACACCCCTTCACTGGAGACCCCAGACAAGCAACAATCACCCTACCAGCAGCCTGCCAGCCGGTCTCTAGACTGATTCATTAGACAGACCCCTCCCTCTCTGTCTCATCATTTCGTTATGACACAGGAAGATGTCAGCCTTTCACGGGACAAAAGGACACTCTCAGGAATGCAAAGGACTGAAATATCATCTCATATCCTGGCATGCTTCCAGGGCACCAAGGATGTGCGGTCTCCTTAATCACAAGTCCTTTTTTGGTCCTGCTGCATTTTAAGAGACTAGTCTGACTCAAAGACGATATCAAGTTCACCTAAAGTAGCCTGGAGGATTTGCATTTGAAAGCCATCCAGCCCAAGCTTTACCAATCTAGCCTTTGTGGAATTAAAAACAGACAGAAGGGTCTTGCTTGACAGTGGTTTGTTTTTTTTTTCTTGATTCTCAGTTTTGCCCTTGGGAGAAAACACTGCTTTCTGCCTCCATTATAATATTTTTGCAAGGTATGCTCCTTTTATTTGGGTGAGGTCATTAAGCAGAGCACCAAAAAGACAGACACAAGCTATTTCGGAAGGCTGTGTTTTCACTTAGCAGATGTACTCATATAAGTGCACGTCAGCTTCATAGCACCGTTCCTACTCTGAAAGTCAGTGTTAAACTGGGCAGCTTGGCATTGCCACTGGGTTGGTTGCTGGGTCTTAACGGAGATTATTGCTATGGCATAAGGTTGTCAGAACATAAAATTAGAGGCCTGACAAGTAAGGATCTCTCACAGGATCCTATACCTGTGGTGGACTCTGGAGCCAAACATAACCAGCTCTGACTTTCATCTCACACATGGGGTAGTTATAAATAAATGAGAGATTACCCTCCTCCCTGTGAAACAAGAGAAGTGAGGAAAGAAATGTTACCTGATGAAATCACACAGCCTAATCTTTTCAAAACACTGCTGCTGAGCTCACACTACTGTCATTTTTCTTGGCTGCCTAGACTTTCTAGAGCCCTTTTTCAATTTCAATTCAGATTTCCTACTTTTGAATTTTAAACTCAAGTCTTCTACCTCTGTTTATGAGGTACAGTGAGGTTTTTCTCACATCCACAGGACCTCCCTTCTTCAACAGTTGCATCCACCCCCATTGTTCCTTTCAAGGCACTTTATCTATTCATCTAGTCTTGTCTACCTCTCTTTTATCAGCCCAAATTTTCATGTAATTTTATATTCTTAAGTAAAAAGATCTTTCCATTTCTTTTTTCTTAGACTCAGTGTCAAAAGCTCACTCCTACCCCATAACACTCTCCACTGCTACACACTTCTTGTCATCTTCTACCTCTGATATTTGCTAGCAGACATGACAAAGACTGGGAGCCATAGGCACATTCAGAAACACAGTAACTAGAAAAGAACGATTTAAGATAGTGGCATTTCAACATGGATGTCACTTCAGTTCTGTCCCCATCATTAATTCTAACTGAGTCTTTCATATCTAAGTTATTGTATTTTCAAACTCTACAAAGAAGATTTCTCAAAATTCTTAAGCAATTCAGAGCACATAGCCTAGTCAGAAAGCAATCATATCATAAAAAAAAAAAAAAAAAAAAAAAAAAAAAAAAAAAAAAGCTGGTGGATAAATCATATTTGCAGGGTGGTTTTCTACATTCATTGTTCAAATTGCTACATGCTAGCTGGGCCATGGAGAAATGTCAGCTTCTCAGAAACTTTCTTTATAAGCAAGTCCCATTGCCCACCTAAAAACTGTTCAGTCAGTTGGCAAAAGCCTTTGTTCCACTTCCTTTCTTTCTTTTTCTAAGGGACACAGCTGGCCCTCTCCTATGCTCCCTTAAACACCTTGGATTTGTGAATGGCTACAAAGAGGCATGCTCACTAGATCCTAGAGGCATTTGTTAGCAACATTGAGCAAATAAGAACAAGATACTCGAGGTCTGCCAGCGCATGTGAAAGACTGAGATGGCTCAAGCCTCAGATGAGCAAAATACACATTTCTTTACACATTATTGCTCCAAGTCAGCACCAATTTATTGTCCACCAAAGCCAAAGACTGTCTATCCAATTCAATGAGACCACACTGAGACCCAGATAACATATTTCAGAAATTCTCCTGAGAAAGAGCAGGAGCATTACCAAAGCAGAACATGAATTAAAGCAGGCTTGATCCTCTTTAGTGTACACTCTGAGCTCGGGGCCCACTAAGAACCTTCTGATCACTTAATCTGCCTATCTGGAGGATCTGTATATATACGAGAAAATCCTGGTAATCAAGAGTGTAGATAATAGCATTATTATTTTATTCCCATAAACATTTGAAAATAAATGGGTTTTTCTCCAGTGTAATCTGATAGGTAAAATTCATATACTCTAAAAAGGAGAACATTCCTGCCAGAAAACTGTGGAAATGTAATAGGAATAAAAGAGAGTATAAAGTATCTCAGAAGGCAAAACACACTGAGTAAAAACATTTTGACTGGATACATGTTTTCCATTCTTCAGGTGTAATCAGAAATTACTGAGAAACAACATAGAGCTGACACTGTTTTATGGGAGGTGTCAGAAAGCATAACCATATTTACATACTGTAGCTGGGTACCCAGAACCCTTGGACCATGACAGGCAGGAGCAGAAGGCAAAAGGAGACTGAGGTGTGGCTAAGACAGAGGCTGACAACCCCCTCTATCCAAGGCACGGGGAGCTGGGAATATTGGGGCAGTGGGGGACAGGAGAGAAAGCCCGTAGCCAGAGAAGGGCAGTCCAGGTCTGGCATGCTGGTGAGTGATCACAGCAGTTGCAGTCCTATGCTGGTGCCCCCCTAGAAATGCAATATCTGCTTGAGCCCTACTTAGCCCATTATGTCATTACTAAAGCCAAAGAAAAATGTTGACAACTCAAAGACAGGACTGAGGGATGGAGTATTACCAATATAGTTCAGTTGGTAAGAGTGGAAAGTCCAGTCCTCTCTCAGGGCTGCAACAACAGCAGAGCAGGAGCAAATCCTGTTAATGGGGTGCGCTGTTTCTCCTAGCCTTACCATCTCTGACGAAATGTACTCTTTGTCTTTCCTCGTATAATTTCCTTCTGATCAGAATTTCCTTCTGATCCCAAGGGAATTGCAGCAAGGACCAGAGGTCACTGCTATGACAAAGCATAGGTTTAGGAACAACAGTTATTGACAAGCTTCTGTTCAGTGAGCACCAGAATAATCCCCCAAATCATCAAGGGAAACTCAGGTCACCTTCCATTCCTCACATCTGTAACTGAGGTTTATTAATAGACTGAATACATTTGCTATTTCTACATAAGGTTAGTCTGTTCTATTGAATTAGTTTTGGGTTTAGTTTTGGGTTTGTTTTGTTGGGTTGTTGTTTTGTTTTGTTTTGTTTTGGAGGGGGGTTACTGTAAAATGAATGATACCTATTTTGTGTCACTCTCCCTGAGAAAAATCTCTGCAGTCTTACCAGTTTCCCAAACTTCTGCAGCCTTCGCTCACATGGAATAGGATGGGGTTTGGAAGGGAAGAACTTCCTCTACAGCCAGGCACTCCTGTTTCTCATTGGTTTTAAATTGCAAATTTATAATGAGGAATACACCTAGGAAGGGACTGGATTTATTTGAAAATTAACAGTGGAAACTGGCTTCTCAGAGTTCTTGCCCTTAGACTATAGCAAAACATTTTGTGATAAACCAGAGCACTACAGTTTGAAATTGAACTTGAAAAATCATCTACATCATATACCATCTGCAAAGCAGGAATTACTCACCAGGAGCTCTTGAGCAACAACAAAATAAATGTATACATTGCTGCCAGAAAGATTGTGCCAAAAGGAGCAGACTAACCAATAAATATTTTTTGCAACACAATACTTACACAATTCTTATTATCACTGTAGACCCCCAAGTGACTCAGTTTGTCTATCTTCTGGAAATTATTCAGGATATTATTTGATTCCTTATTCTTATTTCATTCATGGCAATGTTTTGGGGTTTTTTTCCTTTATGGTTTTGGGTTGATCCACAACAAAGACAAGGGGCTCTTTGCAAAATCTGGATTGATTTTGCTTTTCAAATTCTCATGACATTCAGTGAAAGCTTAATCCAGCACTATTGAAGTCAGTGAAGGTTTTGCCAATGGCTTCAACTGGGAATAAGAATTTAATTATGCACTAGTGAGAACTGTCAGCATCTGATTCCAGCCCTTGCAAATGCAAAATATGAGCCTAAACAGATTACAGTTGGTCCCCAAATGGCAATACCATGGACTAAACCCAACTAAGGGGTCTTTTTATTTTTTTTGGAAAGAGGAATTTGTTTCTAGAATCCAAACCCCAAGAGACTTGCCTTCTGTTTCCAAAGTATTTTCTTGATCTGCAGGAGATTAATACCCATCCTCCTTTTTCTGTGGGAGCTTTTTTTGCTAATAAATTTTTCACAGATTCACAGAATATTCTGAGTTGGAAGGAACCCACAAGAATCATCAAGCCCGATTCTTAAGTAAACAGCGTATACAGGGATCGAACCCACAGTCTTGGTGTTATTAGAACCATGCTTTGATCAACACAGCTAAGTTCCAGCTGTTGACTTCACAGGATGAAATAAAAAGTTATCACTGTTCTCCTGTCTGATTCCTCCGGGTTGATTTCCCAAGCCTGCAGTCCCTCCCTCCCCAGCACCAAAGGAGGATTGCTCTTACGCATGCTCTTCCTTCCCTGGGGAATCTCCACAAGAACTGTTCAGATATGTTAGGTCTTCTTTATTATTTAGTTTACTAGGAGATCAAGTCTTCCTTAAATGTCAAGAGATTGTCTGGAGTTTTTTTTGTTTTTTCAAAACAAGATGTTTACATTCCTGGCTTTCACCTAGTTTTCCACTTTATCAAGATTTCTGTCAGGTAGGATATTACTTTTTTTTCTGCTCCCTGCTCTCCACACAATTATCTAAAGTGCTTTGTGTTTTCCCACACAGGGCCCACTTCTGTTCTCATCCAAATAGGTTTTAATCTGCCTGCTTTAATGGAGTTACTTCTGATTTAGTTCACATTGGCGAGGAATCACTCCATGATCCTCCGCAGAGCTCTGATGGGCATCAACTTTCTAATTGTGCTGCATAATGTTTTTATTTTCCTTTTGGGGCCTCCTAGCCCAAATCCACACCTTAGCAAAAAGTCCCACCATAAGTCAGTCTTCACAGCCTGAAGGGGGACAGAGAAACTCAGCATCAGGATGACAGGAAGAGGATGCAGCATGGGCTCTAACCTTCCACTCCATTTTCCTGTCATTTGTGCCTTTCCTCTGCTGCAAGAACAAGAAGACAAAGGAGTTCTGCCCCAAATCCATTTCTCCTGATGCTTACACTAAGTTGAAACATTTTAATCTGTCCTGTCCACAATAACTCTGCTCATCCCATCCGAACCTTTCATTGAAAGAAAAATCTCACCTGCTCGAGAGGTATTTGTTGGCTTGTTAGAGAACAATCAAATCTAGTAAAGAGATTAAAGGGGCAGTTCCAGAGACAGATGAGATACGTGGAATGCTTTCTCCTGGATGCATCAATCTTGCATCTAGTTACAGTAAATCAGCGCCACAATGAACTCAGTCCATTTCATGAACACATGGGCTAAGGGTTCATTTGTACAGCTGAGAGGAGTTTATTCCCAGAAGTTAATGCCCGGCAAAAGAAGATGAAGCAGATGAAACATACCAAGTTGAAAGTCAAATGCCTGTGTATGAGCTCTGTATTAAAGAATTTTTCAATATTTGTATTTTGTAAGCCTTAAGTTAGAATAGATATTATGGCTAAATAAATTAAAAATTAAACATAGACACCCTATTACTAAAATCTGTATGCTTAATATCTGAGACAACCACTGAGGCTTCTTCTTTCTGTTGATTTACAAGATATATGGTTCATTTTACAATCCAGCCTCTAAAACAATGCACACATTTTACTAGTAGCATAAAAAGCTCCTGATATTAGTGTAATAAAATATTTTACTGGCGAATAATCTTATAAAAGTTTTCCTAAAGCAAGGAGCGAAATGTGGCACATACATAACCATTCCTAGTTCAATCCACCACCTGAACAATGACTACATCTTAGAGAGATATTTGACAAAATAAAAGTGAATATTTTTGAGAGGAAGAATAACAGGATAAACTGTCTGAAAATCCATTCAGATAATGTAGCAAATTAAATATTCCAGACTTATCCTTAAAAACATCTTGTCTAAGAAGTGTTGCTGAAACTTCTTAATGAGAAATTATTAGTGAAGGAGTTCTATCTACAAGGCAGTTGAGATAAAGTCCATAAAGAGATATATTCAGAGCCCTCCTCTGGAGGCAGGGCAGTTCATTTTGAACCCAATTCCTGCTTCCGTATAGACAGAGGCACATCTGTATTCTGTCCATAGGCTCTCAATAACTGACTCCACATTCATCTGTGTGATCAGGATAAACAGCTTCACTGACAATATCCAAGTGAAAACTCACATTAACTTTCCCACTCTGTAAAAAAAAGAAAAAAAAACCAACAAAAACCTTATGTATCTTTTAGTGCAGTGGAGTCTTGGAATCAGTGTCATCCATTATTGACTTTGTAGCAAACTAATGGCTTTGCATAATACTAGCATTACTAGTATGAATATAGCTAATGGATATTAATACAATGTGAAAAAGTGGTCATTAAAACACTGTAAAATGCATTTGGTTAATAATTAGCACATTTGAAAGCTTAACTTCTTAACTAATGCTTTTATTTCATATATTTATAATTGCAAAATCATATGTACTCATTTTTATAAATTATAGTTTCAAAAGAAATGTGCTCAGTATAATTCTAATACGCACTTTTATGCTTCCTTTCTTTCTATTTCGCATGTCATAGAAAGTGCAAAGGAAAAAGATTTCAGCAGTAACTCAGTTATGGCAAACTAAGCAGATGGAGCTCCAGCAAAAAGCATTCCCCAGACAAGAAAAGCAAAATGCCACATGGAAATGCAATGCTCCTGAGTAGACTCCAAAGTGCCTGGTCCTCTCTGTCCCAAGTGTTCTCTCTTGGAGCAGACACTTGATTTACTGATACACTCAGGATCTCCTGGATGAGCATCATGCATCAATAATGAGCTTCATCAAAAGTTTAGTTTAATCACAAAGGCTTTTACTTCCAAAAAAAAAGGTGCTTCCATTCCCAAATACCATCATGGTGGAGATCCAGTTTCCTGATACCAGGAATCTGCAAGAAAGTGGTTGAATATGTCGTATCCTAGAGGGAAAAAATCTCAAACAAATAGCACTCTGAATAGTCCTCAAAATAAATAACAACAACAAAAATCTGGATGAGGTAAGCATAAAAAACAGGAGTGTTGGAGGAGACTAAGGAGATGACATCCCCTTATGGAAAAAGAAAAAAAAAATCAACACATATCTCCTACACCTTCCTATTGATTTTTGATTTTGACCAAATCAGAAATACAGCTACATTTTTTTTGTTTATGAGTGGGACATGTGAGACCTCTTGAGACCACTCTGGCAGCTGCAGTAGCACTCTTGAGGACCTCAAACAGCAGAGGTTTAGCCACACCCTTCATGGTCTCTTGTTCTCTTGTCTAAGTTATAGGAGCCCTCGGTAAGGGGTGGTCTGCCCAGCTGTGGCCCCTTAACTCGACCTGCCCTAGAACAGGGGCTTCAGCTTGGCTGATCTAATCCTCTGTGGCCTCTGACATCGCCTTCACCCCAGCAGAGAGGGGCTGCTGCTGTGTTGGCTGGGGCACAGTGTGCTCCTGAGCTGCTCTGTGGCATGCCAAGGCTGCTTATATTTGTATTTCGTGAGCACAGAGACCCCTTAAGCTGGAGGCTTTCCCTTCTTTTTCACAACATCTTTTAAGCAACTCTTCAGGCTCCTGACGGAAAAAAAAAAAAAAATCTCCTCAATGCCTTATTGAGTTTATTTGAAATTCCAAAACTAATGAGGCTTTTGTCTTCCTCTTAACCTAAGAGCTATTGTTACCCCTAAAAATAAAAGAGATAATCTGTTAAAGAGCTAAAAATACTGAGCTCTGAGAGCCTTTTCAGACCCTTACACAGAAGGTGATTGACACCCTTGCACCTTTAGTCTTCAAAAAGAAAATGGTGAAGCAGGAGCTCCTATGCCCACCTCACAGCAACGCTTTCATCAGCTGTCTGCCAGTTGTTCTCCCACAGCTCAAATAAATGCAGCACAGTCTGGGTAGAAGGTTAGTGCTCAGAAAGTGGTATTCATGAAGAATCTAAAGCAATCACCCAAGGGTGCTTGGGCAACACCGTTTTAGGAAAGAGCTCTATATCTTTTTTAGTAGGAAAAGCAGGGAGTGCTTTCAGATAGGAATGCCAAGAAGTCCAGCTATGTGTCACCTGCCCAAATCCCCATGGCTGCAGGACAAACAAAAGCTCTCCTGGAAGACAGTAGGACAAGGGGTGCAGGCTGGGTGAGGCACTGCATTGAATTGAACAGGACAATTAAAACAATTAGACTTAGTTACCAATAGCACAAAAAGCTGTCCTGTTTATCATAAAGAAGTCTTGAACAGTCACAGTGCAGTGAGCGAAACTGTTCATTTTCCAAAGCTAGCTGGTCAAAACAAACATTTGCCTCACTTTCCTAACTTCAAAGTCGTATTGAGTGTCCACAGCAAGTTATTGGCAGGGAGTACGACAGGGATGAATCTGAGAGAAGAGATGAGGAGCTGACACGTGGCAGACACAGCCAACTCCAGCTGGCTCCACCAGACCCCGTGCAGGACACAGTCCCATGCCTCTGTGATAAGGCAACGCAGAGAGTGAGAGGAGAACTAAAGGGAATGAGAAATAGCAGAGGGAACATCAAGGTCAGAGGAGGAGCAGGTACATCTGAAGGAACTGCAGCCCATGGAGAGCCCAGGAAGCAACAGATATTTCCTGAGGGACTGCAGGCTGGAAGAAGGATCCACATCAAAGCACAGGAAAAGTGTGAGAGGAAAAGAGCTGGAGAGAGAAATCATTAAACCTGTACATTCTGACCATAACTGCCCCCCAGCACCACTTGGGGACCATGTTCAGGAGTCTGGAGAGAGGAAAGGAGGGGAGAGAAAAGAAGGGGATAGGAAGATAAATCTTTGTATTTCTTTGTGTCTTACTGCCAGATTCTATTTTAATTGGCAAAAAATTAAATTAACTTCCTCCAAGTCAAGTCGGTACTGCCTGCAACAGTAACTGGTGGGCAATTTCCCTGTCTTTATGTTGACCAATGAGCTTTCTTATCCTATTTTCTCCCCATGCCTCATGGAGAGGGGTTATGAGTGAGCAGCTGGATGGAAATTTGAGTGCTTGCCAAAGCTAACCCACCACAGAATTTAACCCATCACAATGTGCTGAAAACTCAGCAGCACATGGACTTTCTAAGCCTGGAGCCTCTGCAAGAGAATGGATTTGGTTTCAGTCAAAGGAAGTACTGGGAAAGGTAAAAGCTATTTCACACAGTTCTTCTACAGACATAATAATAAATACATAAATAAAAAGATTAATCCCTAGGGGAAATACCACTTTCAGCTTTTGCTGATCATTTGGAAGAAGAGTCATCTGGATGACCCCTGAATCCCCAGTCCTGCTGTCCTTTCTGTTAGAAATAAAAAGTGGAGTGGAGGACAATTGAAGATTCTTCAGCAATGACACCATATAGAGGTTCTTTTTTGATTCTACAAATATCCTGTGTACTTCAAGTTATTCTTTTAAAACAAAAGATGCAAACCTGCTTCAAAGTCCTGATTCAATTTCAACTGGGCAAGGATATAGCAAGCTTTCCTGGCTCTAACTACCATGGGACATTTTGGGCATTTTGGTCACTTGTCTCAGCAGTGTGTAATCCTAAACCCTCTTTCTATGGCCAGCTGCATTTAGCCATTTTAAGTCAACAATCTTTTAAATGCGAACCAGTCTTTTTCCAGGGTCCTGAACTCCTATTATGACGTGTTTTCCTTAACTTGCAGTACAGAAAGGAATGTCCTACAACTTATTCAACCTCTGACAATAAAAAGGCTGCAACAGGGAGGACAGCAAAGGAAGATTCCTTCCCCTAAACACTCATTCTAGGAAGTGAGGAGAGGCTGAGAGGACATTTCTACTGTCCAGCAGATTGCTTGTGCTGTGGAACTATTTGAAACACATAGAATTCCCCAAGCCTGTACAAGGTGCCATGAATTAATCTCTAACTCATTTGTACTCTAGAATGTTTCCATCCATTTAGGCTATCAAGGGATTTGCTGTGCTTCCAATGTGTCATTATAAAGTCCTTTAAAATATTTCAATCCTGCTTTAAGCTTAAACTCCTCAAAGAACTTTAACTGTGCAGTACAAATTTATGAAGACTGTATGAAAGATGTCAAGCACATGATAAAAGAGATAATATAGAAAAAAAAATGGACTAAAAATTAATCTTCAGTGTTTCTGTCTGTTTCCACCAGAAGAAATATCTCTAGCAGTTCCTCCAGGACATATCTCTTGACAGAAGTCAGCCAACCTACCTCACGTGTCTGTGAATATTCTAAAGGCAATGGTCACTTCCACAAAATCCTACATTAAATCCTTTTCAACATGATCCTTTCAAATTTTACAAGATGCACAGGGTTTGGTCAAAGGCAAAACTGTCTCTGAAAAGCTGAGTTGTTTCTGCAGGTCATGTTCTAACTGGAGGAGCTCTGCCTTTTTGACCAATGCTGACTCAATGGCAAATCTTGTCTGAGGCTGGGCACCAGAGCTGTGCCTTTTTGCAACAGAAATTGTCAAGTATTGGTTGTTCTCAGTTGGCAGAGACTGTGTAGCACTTATGCAGGAGTTGTAACATTCCAGCTATGGCCTTCTGTTTAAACCATACCTTGCATAGCTGTACTCCAGCCAGTTATGCTCCTTACCATCTCAAATCAACAAAAGAGTCTGTACTTGAGGGCACTGCTGAAGACTGACAAAAGAATTGTTCTGGCTACCTGATATACACAAAAGAGAACATTGACTAATGCTTTAAAAGTGCAGTATATGTCAGTATAATTATTTCCAAATTTCGTATCAGCAGTATTTCTAGTTCTATTGTGCTAGCAGAATTTTAATACAGATTAAATCAGTCACTCAAGTTTCACATTACTAACATTGTAACCTGGGCTTTGTAATCAAAGGGAAAAAAATTAATTCTGGCTTGCTTCTCTTATCATTACTCTGATGATGATTTAGGGAAAAACTTCAGTTTCATAGAATGGGAATGTATTTCCCATAACTTGTTACTTCTCTCCCAAGTCAAATATTTGTTCTCATTCTCATATGAATCATGCAAATAAATCCCTTGTCTTCCCGAGTCATTCTCTGCAGACTTCTCTCCATTAAAGGATGATTAAAAGAGGTGGACAGGACATCTATAGTACCTCTACAGCAGCAGAGCAGGAGTCTTTCCTGCTGAAAATTCCATGAAACTGTCCTCTAATATCAGGTCTGTTGAACACAAATTGATATGTGTCCTGTAGTGTCCCCCTTTACAGCTGTCCTGAGTCTTCTAGGACATTCTTTGCTGGACTTCAGGTCCTCTTTAGACCAATTTGAAGGTTCACATCTGAGGAATAGTATTTTTTCTCTTTCTCTCTCCAACTTATTATTTTTAAGGCCATCCATTTCACTTTGCATTTGACATGAAGGCAAGGAAGTACATTTTTAAAATCACCTATTGGGAAAGTAATAAAAGTCTTGAGCCATTAAATTCATACACGTTTTTCCTTAGCCTTTGCCAAGTTATGTGCAATAAAACAATTTGACTGTCCTTGACCACACTTGATTGTTGACTATCAAAGTAGCATAAGATATCCCTCAGACAGTCTGATTACATTATACAGTGAGATCATATTAAATGTGTCCTACATTTTTTGGCTGGGACAAAGGCTAACCATAAAGAGAGTGAAGCCTTTGATTGTGAGATATTTCCTTTCTCCATCCTATTTAAGAGTAAGGTCTTCTAAAAATTCTAAATAAAATCTCCTGACAGCTAACATTTACTGTTTTCTTTAGCCTACATTTGTGTGTAGCTCATGTGAGCAAACCTGCCCCAGGGTGACCCATGCTCCAAAACAAACAGCATTTAAACATCATGCTCTGGGAAACAGAGTCATTTCAATAGGCTTGCTCAGTGACAAAAAATCCATTTCACATCTTTGCTAGCCTAAGTCATTTTCATTTAATCACTCAACAGAATGCAAAGGGCTTATATGATGCATTCTGAGGAAAGGAATGTATACTTATACCCTGCTTCACTTTTATTTTTTAGAAGCTTTTATAAAAGTAAGACAACCCAGCTATAACAAAAAGATCTTTCATTTGACATTCATCATTCACATTCATTTGTCATTAGGTTAGTGACATTGAGAATATTTGGCTCACAAAATAAAATAAAAGTCACCTTAATAACATCTGCAGGAAAATTGTATCCCTGCTGTAATGTCCACATGCATTTTCAAGTATGTGACCTAAACAATAGCAGACACAGACATACTTCTGATTTTTAAGACAGAAAAACAAAATTATTCTCTCATGCTGATGAAAAACTCAGTGAAATTTTTTTTAATTTTTTTTTTTAGCTGTGACCTTCAGGGAATCTGAATCTTCATTCATAATCAACAAAAAAAAATAGCAGTAATGATGAAGATGCACACAAAAACTTGCAAAAGCTGAGCCAGATTCACCATGGAGTTTTCTGGACATGTCCTCTGATAAAGGCCATCATAAGGGCATTATGACAAAGAAGAGTTTATGAGGGCAAAAAGTAGCTCTTCCCCCACCCCTGCCACACACACCTTCCTCAAGTCATACTCACAGACATCTAAAAGGGCCAGGACAATATGGAAAGTGGGCAGGGTTTGCTGAAGAGAGAGTTCCAAGGTAGAAACAATGCATCAAAAATATGAATTCAGGCCATTCCTCTACAGAAACTTCCCATGAAACCTTGAAGCCCTTGAGAAGATGTGACAAGAAAACCACCTCTTTGCTTCCCAGAGAATGTCCCAAGTAATCCACCAGTCTCATTTGGACAAGAAAACTTATTTTACAGCTTCCCTGACAATGTGACCTGACCTACTGGAATAACTGAAAATTTTCCTGTTGATCTCAGCATGCACCAAAATGCCTCTTCTTCTTATTGACATATTTCTGTTAATAAATCTTGCAAGTGTTGGGTTATTTTCATTTTACCAAGGAAAAAGTCAAAGGGAGGTCAAAAGACCTTTGGTCAAGGGTATAGAGAGTGTCCTTGCCAGAGCTGTATTTTGGAAGTTTAGTCACTCTTCAACTCAGCCTCAAGCAAGCTGATGCTGTTTTCTCATCAACTTTTCTAAAATCAGTGCAACATTAAAAGCAAAAGGTATTAGAAGACATCTCTCTTGATAGCACCCACTTCAGCAATGGGTGCGTTGATAACCAAAGAAAAAAAATATTTTTTTAAATCATCTTCTAGGTCCATTCATCTCTGGTGTGATTTCCTTACTTTCTTGCCTGGAGTTCAGTCATTCTTATAACAGTAAGTGCAAATTAAATTAATAAATTTAACAAATCAGCATAAATGGTTGCTTGGTTGTTCACATTTTGACTGGAAGTGATCAATCAGTCTTTAATGCCATAATGTCCGAGAATCATTTGGAAAGACAGGGAGAATTTTCTGCCCACTGATACTTGACCTTGCAGTTTTGGATTGCTGAGTAGGAGCTGAAACCCAACAGTTCATATGTTCCCAATGCCCAAATTATATAAAGAAGGGAGTTTGCAGTAAGAGTGGGGTTGAGACAGGCAAATGGTACATGTTGAGCACTATGCTGAAAGGGCACGCAGCTCAGAAGATAACAGTCTCTTGGTGAAGTAGCAGGCACCACTTTGTGTATCTGCTCTATTTTACACGTGCACATTTTAAATGAGATTGTACCATTTTGAGCAGGTTTGTTTGTTTTTTTTTTTCTCTCAAAGACTCATTATTACCATAATTTGTTCCACAATAAAATCAAATATTCACTAATGTTTTTCACATCAGAATGACAGGGAGGAATACTATTTTAGCACCACAGCAAATTCCATTAAGTAGAAGGAGTTTAAAGTCTTGTGCTTCTCAAGCTCCCATTTTTAATTAGATCTCTTATATCCTTATTTCCCATTGGGGGTGGGAATCCTTCACAGCCCAACACATCAGTAAAAAGCACAAACTTACTCAGATCCTATGACTTTATTTCATTAATATAAAATAGTTACATATCATTGTGGATATAATGCAGCATCTGGACATTTTTTTCAGTGTCTTTCACTGTTGTTTTTTCCTTTAGCATTAAGAAATAGCGTTTTCCTTTTTAAGTCTTCATCTAAAGTGTTGAGTACATCCATATACCAGCATCTCCCCCTCCTCAAGCTCTCAAAAATAAAGCTGCTTTTGAACTGCAGGCCCAGCACAGAAGTGTGCAGAGATAAATTTTAATTTTATTTCTCTTCCACTGGTGATGGGGGCTGCATTTATCAAAGTTTAAACACACAAAAAATACCTTTCAGATTTGATATGATATAAATTCTGATTACAAAAATAAAAAGAGGGTATTATTCAGCCTTGCAGAAGGAGAGTGAAAAGGCTAGCTAGCGTAACTACTGAGAGATTGCAGTGCAGCAGAAGCTTTTATGTAATGTCTTGAATCAGCAATGCTTTTTGTGGCAAAGGCCAAGATACTCAGCATGTCTTTGCATTTAACCATTCCACTGTCCAGCACATCTTCTTTCACAACTGTGTTTTAAAGAGATATTTGAGCTTAATCAAAAGCTCAGTAATTTAAACCAAATAAACAAACAAACAAACCACAAAAAACCCCAACACAAGTACACAGAACTTTGATCAGTTCTTTAATTCTAGAGTTCATGTGAAATCTGATAAATCACCTCAGCATTTTGGAGAAGATGATGCCAATGACAAAGTGACTAAGTCTTGCGCTGTGCAGTGCTAATGCTTTAGTGACCTGGGGACCCAAGCTAAGACAACACAGGATCATGCTGTATCTGAGAGATATTGCAGTGCCTCAGGACGCACCGAGTCATCATCACTGCATGGAGCAAGCACACTTCTGGACATGGAGAACAATGGAGACTGCAGGGATGAGCCACAAGCCAAGCAGAAATCCATCTAAGTTAACAGGCAGCCAGAGACAGCAATGTAACTGTGAAAGCCCTGCTTCAGCTACACCAGAGCCCTGGAAATTCATGCTCTTGGTGTGAACAAAAGGGAAGGCCAGAACAACTATGGTGGCAATTGCTACTGTGTTGGCTGGGCAGGAAGGATCAATTCTTTCCTTCTGCTGCTATCAGCTGTAGTAGCATCACCAAACCAGCTTCAGGATGGTTGCATGGCTCTCTGTTGTTCACCACTCTTACCCTCAATCTGTCTCCTTAGAACAGAAGAAGATAACCAAGGCCACATTCCTTGCTAGAGATAGTTGAGTTTTTCTCAGACAGCAGAACTTGAGCAGAACACAACCAAATAGCTCGGTCCATCCCCTTTCAAATCCTGTTTCTACCACAGGAGATATTACTTTGGCCCACCTGGAATAGGAGACACAGAATTCTGCACCTGGAAAGCAGAGATGTTGGTGTGTTTATTCACGTGGGAATTGGAACTTGGTTGTTTTGTCCTTTGTAGGCATTATCTTGAACAAGATAACAAACCTCTTAGATCTTAAAACAACTGAGGTAGAAATAGAGTGAGGAAGAGGGCTGAGGAAGACCCAAAATGTCTGCACAGTAATTTTTTCCTCATATAAAAATTAATTCCAATAACTAATATACAGTTATTGTAATTAAAGTTCCAAATAACTAAGTTCAAGTCTGAGGGAATAAAGGGATCAGAATCAAACTGTAAGGCTCCAGACTGTGAGGAGCTGCAGTCCAGACATCCTCTCTTTTCATTTGACATGTATGTTAAGGAGATTGTTGCAGTGCTGCAGCCTCTTGAGCCTCTCTGCGCTGTACATAGCTACAAACGAATTTGATTTTTTTTTCTTATTTTATTCTATGGACTGGCTAAGTGCTGTTCTGTGTAATGCAGGGAACCAGGGGTCTAGTTAAGCATGTGTAGCCATTCACACGCATAGTAAAGACCTGATTCCCTCAGTCTGCCATATATGAACTTAAATGACTAACATGAAATCTGCCTTCAGCTCAATTGCTCCAAATTACAATTTGTTTATCATTATCGAGCAACATGCTGAGGATCACCTGGAAAGAATAATAATTTCTTCACTGTAAGCAGTGCTTTCATAGCTCTCTACCATGTGGTTATTTTATCTTATTCGGTATGCATCATTTTGATCTAAAATAATTTCTAAAAATACAGTCATTGCCTTTGGCTTTCATTTTGCTTAAACTATCACATAATGCTGCACATGAAACTGTTTTCTTTCATTATCCCCGGCCACCCTGAGCTAGAGAGCATGCATTAACACTACACCTCCTATAGCGTCACACATCTAAGCCAAGGACTAGAACACAGGGCCCAGCGTGCCAGCAAGCGACCCACATTTGCATTTGTATGCTTGGCCACACTGATGCAGGGGGACGGGGTAAAGAGAAGCTGTCACTTGACTCAGTCTCTCTAAATAAATGAAGGCAAAAAATACTTGATAAATGCATGATAATCAACACAACTGTATAGTGAAAGAATTATGGCAGGGAGAGTAAGGAGGAAACAGACATGTCTATTTGTAAAATGTCATCCTAACAAGGAGAGAGCAAGAGTTATAAGATCACTCACCTAAATACCTCCCAGGATGTCTTCTCTGATTAAGGATTTGTGAGAGTTATTGAGTTTTGAATTAGATGCACTTTAATAAAACAGTAGAATGTTCTTATCTGATTGCACCTGTATTGATTGTGTTAAAGAGGTCTATCCTCAGATCAAGGTCAATGATTTTACATAAACTCACTAGCTACATGGAATTGCTAGCAGTACTTAGGACTCCCATAGAATGTCTACCTTTCAACATATGATACCTACCTGTAAAACCTAGAACTGCAATGAACTTAATGCTCTTTCCACATTCTCTCTATCTTCTAACAGTATAATACTTACTCTAATTAAAGTGTAAAATTAATTTGGAAAAGACCACTTCTGCTGGCAAACTCCCTAGCAACTGTCTCACCAGCTGGAAAAGGAAATTTTACACATATATTTAAACAATGTTTCACAGACTTAAAAGCACCCTTGACCATTTTGAAATGCTGTACTTCATGTAAATATCCTTCTTTACCCAAGGAAAATGGCACATTAATCTGATTCATTGTTCCATTTGCTTCAGTAGAGCTGATCCAGCTTTCTGCTGTGGTATTATAATTTGGATAGTTTCTGAGTGATACACTCATAGTTCTCCTCAGCAACTATACACAAATATTTCATATATGTACGTAACTATATACCTATATAAAGTATAGTACATATAATTACGAATATATATAAAATTTAAAATTGCACATACCTATCTACCCACTTTTAGTCTATTAGCTTACCCTGCTTGGGGCCCTGAGTGCAGATCAAGGAGCACAGCTAGTCAAGACTTCCTGCCAGTTCCCAGCTTTGTTTTGGAGCAGATATCAAGCCCTTCAGAGTTTAGCTAGACCAGGAAGTTACCACAAAGAGTGAAGGTGCCGTTCAGGTCAGCAGTAATGCACGGGCGTGCAGTTGTACCTCGTGGGGTGACCTCAGCTTCACCATCATCCCTGAGAAGAGATCAGCAGTGCTGTTCCAGAGGTGGCAGAACTTCCTCCCAGCCACCCTCACCTGGCCTTGCAGAGGATGAAGTGGAGGAAGAGGGCTGTTCAGCAGGCTGTTTGCTGCTGATGGAGATACTCAGCAAAGCAGAGGTGATCCTGGAGCTGAGGGAAAAGAGCCTTTTGTACGGGCATAGTGAGGCTGCGCTATAGCTGAGACAGGAAAGAGAAAGCCCTAAGCTGCCCCTGTCAAAACTCAGACTGAAGAAGTACTTTTCTTGTGAGTTTTGAAAATAAGTGACATCTTGCTCCCTATGAGCAGGTGGGGAGACTTCCAGGTAAATCTGTGCCTCCTCAAATGTTGCAGGAATGTTCTCTACTTCGTGGCAAGTAATGGAAACTGAGCAAATAGAGAAGTCTCATGTCATATTTATAGGCTGGAAAAGGGATTGACCAGGACCCATAAGCTGGTTTCTGTTGGTGAATCTGATGGCAGACTGAGGCGGAGAATCTGAAGGGGACCGCTGCAGGGGAAGAGAGGGGCTTACTGTTGAGGGAGACAAGGGTGCGTCAGTGGTGCAGGTGTCGAGGCTGCTGGAGACGCAGATGGCGAGAGATTTCCTGAGTAATATTTCCAAATGTCACAATTAAAACATATGAAAGGGAAAGGGATCCCAATACCCATTAAAAGAAAGTTTTGTTCATGACAACATTAAGTCTGTCAGCAAGTCAAGGAAAAACTGCCACCCTAACTCCAGATGGAAATACATTTTGTCCACATAAAATACGGCTGAAGAGCCTGTTAGATTTTTCTTAACTATCCTGCTAGTTTTTCTGTGAAAATTTCAGCCCCAGCCACAGACACAGTAGGAAAGCAGGATTTAGGAGAAACAGGCTTGCCAAGGGCATCTGGAGCTTTCTCTGGAAAGTCTCATGCTTCTGCATGTCCTAGGCTTCAAAGACAACCTGGCCAAGATGACAAGCACCCGAAGGAGGAAAAAAGCAAAGCACTCACTGTTATCTTTGAGCCAAAAAAATTCACATTTGCTATCTGTGGCAAAGGACACCAATAAGAATCCTGCTCCTCTTCAGCTGGCACATTTTCGTGAAGGGTGGGATTTCATTTGGATGATACATTGACTCCCATCTGTTTGCCTTATTTTTCTGGTGCTGCTAAGTGCTGGGGAGGAGTGAGTGTGTTCATTTTTGAGTTTCCTACTCCCTGAAACAGCCAGTTAGAGTGAGAGCAGAAGATAATTAGATGGTACTTCTCAACCAGTAGGAAGTGGTTCAGACAGGACTGTGCTTGAGCACTAACTGGTCACACAAATTTCCCTGGATCATCTGTAATCACGTTTGCCTCAGCAGCTGAATGTTCTCTGTCCATCAGCAGGTAAAACACACAGTGAATTTTGTTCAAAATTGAAACAAGGATAAAACACTTATTTCTTATCACTGACAAGCTGGATCCCTTTTCCCTGCAATTCCACTGAGCTACTAAGATACAAGATACCTAATCCTTTTCTTTCATGCACCAGCTTCTTGTTTCATTTCTCACTAATTAATGCAAGAAAGAATTCATAGGCTTTTGAACAGGCTCAGCTACTTGTTTCCCTGCTGTAGCACTTACATGGTCTAATAAGGAGTGAGCTCCTGATGCATTTCCAGGCAGCAACATTGCACTTTTACTGCTGCTCAGCACGGACTTTGATTTTCTCTCATTTGGCAGGAATGATCAGAGATCTCCTTCCAACACACAGGTAGTGTGGTGAGAAAGGTCTAAATTCTGGGGCTTAGAAGGAGGAAGGAAAACTAAATGAGCAAGGGGAAGTGTCTTCACAGGAGCACAAGCCGTCAGATCAATTCATTAAATGAAATAGAGCAAGCACGTTGCTTTAAAAGATTTGTACCACAGCAACCGCAAATTTTTAGGGCTTGGAGTATGAGGTTTGCTAGTTCTCCTAGCCTCATTTTCACTTTTAGGGGTAGAAAAGAGTTAAAAAAAGCTGAAGACTGACTGTCTTCTCGTACTGTGAGACAGAGTCCTACATTTGTGGGAATCTTCGATGATTTTGAGAACTTGGTCATGCTGGCTTTAAATGAGGAGGCATGGGGCAATACATCAGAGACCCCCCACAAACACTTAGGCAATGTGCAACAGAGAGGTAAACTCCAGAGGTAAACTCCTGGGCTACTCACCTGTGCTAAGTGTCCTGCTACAGGAATTGCACTGCCACTGCTACCCATGCTCCAAGCTTTTACTCTGGCCTGCTTTTACCTGTTCAAGCTTCCTTCATTTTCAGACCAATCAAACTCTCCAGTGTCTTAAAGGAAACTCAGAGCAGCAGCCTAGGTATGTCAGGCAAGAAAATACAATGCTGAAGAAGAACTGGAACAGACTCTCTGATTAACTTTATATAATGACAGAAGCAAGAGTTTTAGTGCCAGCCCCTGCGCTGCTGGGACAATGGGGTATGGTCAGGGCCTTTTTCTACTAGGAAAAACATCTGGGCTGCCAGAGAAACTCCCAGGCACTCTTGTATTCTAGACATGCAAATATGAACCAAATCTCCTTGTTTCTTCCTTGGAAAAGGCTCAAGAAAACTATCCCAAACCTGCTAAACCCAGGGGTCAAATGGAATTTGCCCAGCTGGACAGAAATAAGGGAGTGTGAGTAGGGGGTGTTAGATGCAATTTTGCTTTAGAGTTTGGCAGAGTTCTGAATTCAGATTGGATGTCCTTTAGGGTTTCTCTTCAGCACTCTCTTGCTAGTTTAACCAAAAAAAATTGCAGGTACTCTTCTGCAGCCTTTCCAGCACAGTTCGGCACATTAGTGTTGTGGCTACCTAAGTGAGTGACAGAGAAGTCAGGGTGAATAAATGATGACGTTTTCGAACTCACAGTGACGCCCTTTCAGTCTCATCAAACAGTCTGCATTAGGTATTTGTGTCTGTCTTCACAAGTACTAGGGCTGGAGACATGCTTTTTTTCCTCCTTTTTAAATGAAAGGGAAGACAGAGTTATCCCTCAGGATGTCTGTCTGCAATCAATAGAGATACAGCAGTAGGCACTGTGGTTGCAATAAGCCAGAACTAGGAATAACAAACCAACTCAAATCAAATATCTGTCAAGTCTTCCCTAAACTAGGAATGGAAATGTCTCCAGTTTTTGTAGGCACACTCTGGAAGAAATCACCATATGTGGTAAAAAAAAAAAAATAGTCTGAAGCCAGTCAAAGAAAGTTCAATGTATGCGCACAAAAGGAAAGATCCCAGATCTCTCCTTGAAGAGCTTTCAGGTGTGAAAATATACAGCATGCTTTCACATCCGAAGCACTAAGCTCCCATTCCAAAAATCAGCACTGTCCATGATGTGCTCTAAGCAGCCCAGCTGAAGGGGGAAATGGACACAGAGGCCAAGGACACATGGTGCTTGCCTGCCTAAAGGATGCCTCATCTGGCCTGCCACACCGCCATGCTGTCTGCATCCACTGAGCACTTGTCTCCCAGCAGCTGTTAAATGGGCTGGCGCCTTTTGTCGGCAGAGGCTCCAACATAAAAAATCAAAACACACTCAAAAAGAAAAATAGAGGAAACTGCAAAGCACATTAAACTCCAACTGGGACAGCAAAACATAAACTGGGGTGGGGGAGGAAGAAATAGAAGCTGTTGCTTATGTAGGAAACAGCAAATGCTTCCAGGGCCACATGCTTTACCTCTGCTGCAGCAGGCTTGCTTAGGTTCAGGGAACAAACCTTATAAATAAGAGCTGTACACAGAGCTGTGCATAGTTTACTATCCCTCTCCTTTGCTACTATGTTTACACGTTCCCTCTCTTATTTTAGGAATTGTTGTTTTCTTCCAAACACGAACAGGCAGAACTGGAGTCATTACAGGCAGGTAAGGCAGAAACCTCTGGACCCAGGGGGCTGGGACCCAGTCCTCCAGCTACTCTACATTTTTGCAACCCTTAGAAAAAGCTTCATGCAATGAGCCACCTCTCCTACCCTCCTACCTCTTCTCAGAGTTAGGAGAAAGGAGGAAGAGAAACACTTTCAAAGGTTGACTGAAGTTTGGCAAGGATAAACAAACCAGGGTTTTCTATAGTTACAAGGGAGAGACAGACGTCCTCTAAAGTAGGATTTGGAACAGGAGCCCAGCTTGGCTGATTTAAATCAATTCTCCGTGTTTCAAGCCTGATTCCCCTTCCTGCCATGTGGCCTGTGGGAGAAAACTGAATTGAGAATGAGATCCCAGCCAGGAGGGAAAAGTAGAGAGCCAGGAGGGATAGCTATAGAGCCATCATCACTGGGAGCCTCCAGCTGCTCCTGGAGCCTTTTATACAGTTTTGACTGGGTTGCCAATTTGTGCTAGTGGGCTGCCTCCTCCGGCCTGCATCACAGTTTTCTTGGCGCATGCATCTTTCCCAGCTTCTCTTTCTCACTTCACTTTCTCTCCTTTTCCATTTCAGCTTCTCCTCGGGAAATCTCCCATGTTCAGCCCTCCACCAGCCTCAGCTGCCAGCACACTGGCTGCTGTGACCACGCCGTTGTCTCCCACTGCGAGCTGCGCGTCTCCCTTCTGCTGTGCGCGGCCAGGCCAACAGCAGGGCTCAGGCTGCTGTGCTGGGAGCAGGACCTGTCTGCTGCCTGACTGCGCAGCACCTGGGACAGCAGAGCCTGTTCTTGGCCTCTTGCAAGGCATGACTGCAGCAAACGGGATGCCCCAAGAGAGACATATGCTGAAACCCACGCAGTCTTCCACTCAAACATATGATTGTGCCAGGCCTCAGAGTCCCAGGCAGATGCCTAGAGAGTCTGGAGAAGGAGACGTGAGCATTGACCTGGACATCTTTTCATCTTCACTTTGTACGTACTCGCTTTAGGAAAGCCGCGCACACACACACACACACACACCAGTCAATTATTTTTTTCGTGAGACTCAGCTAAACAGGAGGTGATGCTGCTTTAAGTCAGCAGGAGTGAATAAGAGAGATAACAAAGGCAACAGGATAAGGAAGCCCACATCAATAAGATGAGAGCATGATTTTTCTATTTTCTGGAGCTTTCTCACTTTAAATGCCTTGCTCTCATTTTTCTGTGTGTGTTAATAATTATAAACCAAGAAACTAACACACCCAGTCTCTGTGCCAAGCTAGCTCCTTAGGTGTGCATTAAAAAAAAAACAAACCAAAACAAAGCAAACAACATTGAAGTTATTATATTAATACAGATAGGCAGATAGGGAGATGCTGTGATCTGCTCTGCATTTGTGGGATCAAGCAAGATCAGCATAACTTCTTGATAATAGCAAAGCTGCATTGTACTACGGTTTATGCACTGCTTTCAATATACTAGTTTCAAGCCTATATTTGAAACAGTACAAGCACTGCATGTAGGCAAACTCTTGGGAGTATTTTTTTGCTCTTCAAACAATTGTAATCAAAGGAGCAGTACTGACCCCACTACAGTCAGTGGGAGTTTCACTAGACATTGTGTTCAGAAGTTCTTTCAGCTCCTGGAGAAATTTCTCTTAAGTCAAAAGGCTTTCGTAATGCAAACAGCTTTTCGAGGTTAGAAAAAAACTTAAAAAAAAAAAAAAGGGAAATAAAAAGAGAAATAACACTGACTGATCAAAGGCAAATCTACGTATTCAACGCCTACATACACATTAACACCTCATTAACACTACTTGTACCTACAGAAGAAGTCAAGCATGGGAACTGCTCTGGCACAAAGTAAACAAGTCCTAGGCAGAAATAATGCTTTTTTCTTCTGATAGTACCAGAAATTGTGGGTGCTTTGCTGCAGTAGCATCATTCTTACCATTTATGAGAACAGAAATGAAAGATTCCAACATTCAGTGATAAAGAGTTCCTATATGAGAACTCATAACAATCATGATAAACGGCAGCAAATTGAAGAGAACAACATAGGTTTTTTTAAACATAGTATCAATTTACAGTATGGTAAAAATATCAAAATAATCATTTGGAGAAGAAGGCATCAAAAGGCGTCATAAAACCTTGCAAATATTTCATAGCCATGAAAGCAAGACATCATTAGAAATTATCACGTCTCAAAATTCTCCATTGATAATTATCAATTCTCCTGGGATTTCCATTTTCACAATATATAGCCAACAAGCAAAGCTGCTGCTTCCTCTTCCTACCTCCACCTGCTCCCAGACACTTTCCTTGCCATACCTCCAGCTCAGTCATCTTTGCAAACCTCTTCAAAACACTAAGCTGGTTGAAAACAAATGAATTAAAAGCACATAGTAGAAGACCAACATGGTCTGCTGCCTCATTGGGCTGGAGGGCTGCAGCCTGGGCAGGCAGAGTTAGCAAGTTCTTAACTTGCATCTCACTTGCTGCTCCCAAAGCTCCTCCACTGACCAGTGCAGTCAGGACAAGGATGCACTTGTGCATATGTGCATAAGTTGCTGAGGAAAGAGTCCTTCATTCAGGAAACCATCATTACCTGCCTTTCTGCATGTTTTATTTTGCCAGGGCTTAAGATTGGGATAGGATCTGCTGAGGCTGTGCAGGATCTGGGGTTTTACTAGGATATCCTGTACCTGATCATTAGCAGGCAAAAAGAGAAAGCAGGCCTTCTTTGGGCTCATGGTGAATCTGCACCCATTTCACTTCTCTAAAACCAATTTTGTTAAACCAGATCAGATGTTCTTACACTGACTTAGCTAAAATCAATTCCTAATTGATTAAAGCTAACTTGAAATAAAATTGCCTAGGCTATAATAAAGGGTGACCATAGCAATTTAACTGACTGGATTTAAAATAACCCCATCAATTAAGCAGCTACAACTGTCGAGCTTTTCATGACAGAGTTTGCTTCCTCCTCTGTGCTCAGGAGGCATTAAGTGCAATGGGGACCTAATCCCAATTAGTGCAGCAGAGCACTGCTGTGGGAAAACAGTAACCAATCCAGAGTGAAGCTCATCCTGCAAGGCACTGGGAGAACTGGGTTCTGCTTTCATCTTTCCAGCTAGACGCTTGCAATGCCTCAGGCAGGATATCCTCCCTTCTTGCAGGTTAAGAGCAGAGAAGGCAAATTCCTGGAGACAGGAACTGTCTCATACCTTGCATTAGCAGGGCACTTTGCACCAAAGGGCTGAACTCTTGTCCAGGTCTTTGGAATGCTGGCATTAACCAAATATCTGTTTTTTTCTAAACTGAGGAACACCAGCCTTGCACTTTCTCAACAGCCTAGTCAATTTTTTTTTTTTTAAACTTATATGTGCCCATAGGTGAGATAAAATTAAGCCAAAGTTTGATTTTCTTCCTTTTAATAGCTTGTATCTTGCTCTAAGGTCACATCCATATGGAAAAAAATCACACACATATAAAACTGCTTCAGCCACAAACCTTCTGATGAAATTTGGCTCCTGTGATTTGGTGTGCTAATGACCCATTTGGATACTTTCATGGGAAGAGTCTGTAGTATAGCAGAGGTTTAGCACCAGCTTATGAACAAGGGTCTGGGGAGGCATATAACACTTGGCTGTTTTGTTTTTCTTGTGTCCATTGGAGCCACTCCTGCAAAGCTGGAACCAGCACCGGGTCCAGAGCACCCCGAGTTTTTAGCAGACAGCTTTATTATGCTCTTAAGTTATGTAAAACCTTTGTAAATAGGTGTTTGAAGCACTGAGCCCCAAATATTTTCTGTCTGTGAGACCAACAGCTTCTATCTGGTACACCAGTCAGTACTGAGAATGAGGGTGGGTGAATGCTACTGCCTTCAGGGACGTGCATCCATGCGGGCCAGCAAAAGTTAAACAAATCATCTCATTCAGTCCTCTGTGCTGCCTATCTTTTCTTTGCCAGCCCACAGGGAACTGAAAAATACCCAAACTGCTTAACAGCTTATTCAAAACAGACATGAGCCAAAGCTGGAACTGCTTATGAAAACGATCCTGAAGACTGGATTTGTTGGTAAAAAAGGATTCAAATCTAGGCCACCCTTCTTTGTTTCTGCAGAACCAGGAGTCAGACAGTGATTTTCTCCAAAACAACCAGAATGTTTCCATGTCTACTTCATTTCCACATTTTGCTTCCCTAGTTTGCCATCCATCCCACACAACATCCTTTCCCTCTGCCTGCCAATCACTACTTCACCCTTCCAAAATTTGTGTACTTTGTATTAGCCATATAAAGAGGGTTTTCTTCCTATCATGATCCTACTCAAACTGAAATCTATATTGACTTTAGTACAGAACAATGATAAGGAACTAAGATTTTAAAATACCCTACTTAGGTTTATGTCTAAAATCTAGTACGTGGCCAATGAGAGAAATTAAAAAAAAAAAAAAACATGAAATTGATTCCTTTGGTTTGGGGTTTTTTTTTTTTTTTCCCATCAGTAATTACTTTAGCTGCTCAAGAAATTATTTAAAACTTTTAGAATTTGAACCTTAAGGTAGTAAATACTGATGGACTTCTGGTGGAAGATTTATAAGTCACTTATTATTTCCAAGTATGAGACTGAAGCAAGACATGTAGATTTGTGTGGTTATGTATCAACATATGTATAGTGTGCCTCTATGTGTACGCACACATGTACATGTGATTTTACACTCTTTGCACACAGAATTATTTATGTACTTGAAATAGATTTAAGTTGCACCATTCAATCTAGATCCAAGTTTGAATCTTGTCAAGTTTCTGAGGTATTTGGGCCTAAGCCTGGTTTTGAACACATTAAAAAAATGGGTCCTATTCAAATCTAAGAATACATTTAAGGCTCAAACATTTCTCACCAGTAACCTTTCCCAGACTGGCAATGAAATTTGAGCTTTGCAGATGAGACAAGCTTACATGAAAAATACAGGAACATTATGTATCTACCAAGAGGACACAGGAAGATGGCATTTGAATAAGCAATTAGGACTTCTGATAGTGCAAATCACCGTATCTGTACGGAAATCAAGATACCACACAAAGGAACACAATCATTTCAAACTTGTATTTTTATCTTTTGTTATGAAAAGGAACAGTATTAAGTCAATATAGTAAAATGACAACAATTTCAATTTGATTTCTTTAAGCATTTGACAGGAATTTCACTTTTTCCTCTGTGTAATCAATGAGCTGCCTTTGAGTAGGTTTTTCACACAGTAATAAAGGACTGTGTACATGGTTGTGAATAAATTATGAGAAATGGTCATGAACAATCAGGAATAAGAAGAAGGAAGCTTAGAAACAAGTGCTACATTAGAGATCTCTTTTATTTTTGCAATTGATCCCATTCCAAGTTGAATTTGCTCCTTTCTTTTCAGCCTTAATATAGATTTCTCCTAGCTGCCATTCCAACTCTTCAACACAATAAACCATTATGCTCACATGTTAAAACATAGTTGTATTAAATGTCCTGCTGGAGACAATTAAATCCTTGTGAAGGCATAGTGTTCCCTTTGAGCTCTAGCCAAGGCCTGGGCAGACCTGAGCACCAGGGAGGATGAATTGTCCTCACTCACCCTCATCACTTAGGGGCAGTAGCAGCCACAGCATCGGCACTATGTGTCTCTATGGCGCTTGGTGTGACAGCCAGCCCTCTGCCTCTATCAATTTTATTTGCAGTTTACCACAAGGAACTGCAATAGTTTGCACTTGAATAATAAATACATAAATAAACTGGCATGAATAACACTCCTGGGAAATCAGCAATGAATTTCCAGGTCTATTTCTTACTAGGGGAAAAAAAAAACGAGAGAGAGAGAGAGAGAGAGAGAGAAAGGGAGAAGATGGATTACTGGGAGAGAATTATGCTCCAAACCTTTCCTAGTCATGGAGTATTGACAGAAAAAGAAGTGCTGAACTGTGGGCTATTTGGAGATGCACTTGTCAGTTGGTACACAACTTCCCCCAAATCTGTACTTTGTATTTGCATGTTATTAGAGATGAGAAAGACTTTTAGGAAACTGAGAGATGAAAATTATATCTGAAATTAGTATTTCTGATGGTTTTTCTTTCCTCCAGGTTATTTCTACAAATCAGATACTGTGAATTCTTATCTTGTTTCCAAATCAAATAACTCCAGTGAGTGGAAAAGGCAGGATTTGAAAGAGGAATCTCCAATGGTCTGTGCCTCAGAGCTGCAGTTTATTCTCTTTCTCCTCAACTTTGTGGCTGCTTCATTAACTTGGACTTACATTCCAGCCTCAGCTCCGTTGTAGAGAGAAAAAAAAAGGATGAAAGAAAACCTCATCATGATCCAGCCAGACCTTGAAAAATTAGACCCACTGAAGAAAAGAATACAATCAGAACTCACAAAGACATTTTTTTATTGGCCTTGTAATTTCCTCACTAAACACTCTTTTAGCAGCCTACCCCTCTCAGAATCTTAATTATCTGTCGGCCCCTCATAATGGCCCCATTCATGGTCTTCAGAGCAAAAGCTCTGTGATATCACAAACACAGGAACTCAGAAGATACAGCATGTTCCTGAGGAAGGGCTGCACACCCACAGATAGCTGGCAGAGGGAATTTGCTGCTTGGAGAACATAAAATAATACAAATATGTAGATTTTTTTCCCTTCTTTCATTTTTTTCCTTTTTTTCCTGAAGCAAGGAAGAAGAGATGCTATGCCTGAGTTGTGTGTAAAGGCAAAAAAAAAAAAAAGCCCTTTGATATACAGTTCTGAAAAAAAAGTAAATATGATAGGCTCTCCATCTCTCTCCTCCACCATTTCTGACTGTTCATTGACTGCCATAAATTAATATGACTTGATATATTGTAAGGGCTGGAGACATTTTATGAGCTTCTGAAATCTTTTCCAGCTGGAAATGTGAAGCATCACTTACAGTTCAAGATTTTTTTGTTTGATTCGTTTGTAAATGATCCACATGCTGAAAATATTTTATTTAAATCAAAGCTAAGAATACCAAGTTAGTCAGCATGCTTGAGAACTGGACATTTTTAGGGATTCAAGTACATACTTCGATAGACCCCTTCTATGATAAAATAAAGAAGAGAAATACTACTCTATCACTAGCTCTGAGAGTCTGTTACTTCTCAAGTTCTCACTGATTTATGTTCTCCAGGTACTTTTTGTAATCAGTTTTGCTTTTTAAATTCACAGTCTGATTTTGTCTAACAAAAAAAAAAAAAAAGGAAGAAAATAAGAAAAAATAAAGGAAACCCCACAAAAAAAAAACCCAAAAAACAAAAAACCCAAACTTTGAAAAAACCATACTGTATGCAAAATACAGTCCAGAAAACTAAAATAAATTACATTAAATCAAAATCTTGCCAAAAAGCTGTAACTTCTGTAATAAGTAATATAAGAATTTTACCAAAATATTCACTGTTCGGGGGAAATATCGACTTTGTATGTCCATACTTGTCCTGGGATGACAGATTAATTAATACATTTGATATTCCAATAGAACTGGTCCCTCTTACTTCAGGATCTACTGTCTCAGGTCTACTCATTAAAGATTGACCAAGGCCCTAAGGGTAACTTTAGGAATAACTACCAATTTTTATTTCAGCAAATGTGCTCCCTCCAGAAGCAAAATTAGCTGCTGGTAGGCTAGCCAAACACCATGAGCCATATTCCTAGCTGGAACGGCAAAATAAAAGTCATCCCTGAAGAATGACAGGTGATGGGAAAAAAAAAAAAATTATGCAGAAACCTTGCAAAGTAAATTTTAATTTGGATCCAGTTCATCACAGCTAAAATTTGTATTTCAGTATTAAACCTGTTATATCTAGTATGTGCAGATGTGATCCAGGTCAATTCATGTATCAGAAATATCCAGATTAAAAACAAAGCAAATGAACAAAAATAAAAAGCCCACCTACAAACAAGGATACATAGAGGCATTTGGACCTGTGAGGGTGAGGATTTATAGATAGCACCTCCCTGAAGACTTCTCTTCAAGCAGTAAGACAAGGAAAAAACATTATAAAATTGGGGTTTGGGGCAGGACTCCTTCCCAGAGTCCTGTTTTTAACCTCCAGAGAGAGCCAAAAGCCAGAGGCTCCTCAAATGTATCCAGCAGCCTGTGCATGTGCTGCTTTAGGGACTAGCTTCAGGCTGGTTTTGCTCCAGGAACCTCATGACATGGATGTGTGCCAACCCACCATCACCACATTGGCACCTTGCAAGCAAGACAAAGGAAAGAGAAAGAAACAGATGTTTTCAGTCATCTGGAAAATGCATCCTCCAAAAGAGGGTGAAGAGCAGAGTGTGTGTGTGCCAGCCTACCCAACTGCATCTGCCCTAGACTGGTACAGTAGCATGTCTCCACATTTCATGAATAATAAATTCCTGTGTTAAAGGAAGGGATCGCTAGAGAGAGTAGATTGAAGGAAAGCTTATGTGAAACAGCAAGAAATTCAGCTAATACTTGCATTTACCAGCTGAAGCCCAGCGTTTTGCGTCTCTAGGCAGAAAGAACAAACTGACCTCTTCACAGAAGTGATGCACTGAACATGTTTAATAAATTGCTTCAGAAGGAGAATCAGTTCTGAACTTAACATAGGTGTCTCAGGGAGGAAAAAGGAACATAAAAGCACTGTGCAAACTGCTGACAGCACTAGCTATGTGAGAGACAATCAAGGTACTTAACGTTTTAAAACACATGCCCTGCATAATAACCAACACTTCCAGAAGCCTCTGTCACTCTTCCAAGCACTGAATTGAGAGAAGTGTCACTGTACCAGGATCATAAAAGATATCCTTTAAGCCTCTTGCATAAATGCATGTGTTCTGAGATGGAGAAATGTGAACTTATATCCTTCATGTATCCAGGGGCCGTTTTCCCCCTGAGAAGTTGAGGGGAAAGGGAGAACGGGGCACCACACTATTGATTTTCTACAAACACATTTAACCTTTAGCAGCTGCTGTCAGCATTTCCTGTGCTAATATCAGCAGTGAACAAAGTAGCTGGAGGAGTGTAGAGAGCTTGCTTCAGAGGTGAGGCTTGGGAATCAGAGATTCCTCTCTCAGCCCAGGGTGAAATGTTTTAATGGCCGTACTGGAGAGGATATAGATAAAGGAAAGAAAGAGGGAGGAGAGATGGGGAGGTGTCTCCACAAGTTCAGGCAATATTTCCATCAAAACTAACAAGAACCTGCTCAGTAATTTCCCTGAGCCATCACATGTGAGTAAACTAACAATGCATCTAAAATGTTCATGAATCTTCTCGTGAACATTTCACTCACTGAGTGCTGTGCGGGTTCAAAGAAACAGTGCTTAGGCCACGGGTGATAGGGGCTTCCACTGCCCAGCTTCCAGGCCTGACAAAGGCTGACAGAAGCAGGGTGACAGGAGCTCTGCAAGAGGCAGTAGCCGAAAAGGCCGGTAATAGCTTCTTGTAGCCCTTCATTTCTGGGTCACTAGATCAAATTCAGAAGCACACAAAAGACAGCTTCATCTCTTGCAGTCACACGGTGCCTACTTGAAGGGCATCACTTTCAGCCTAGCTCCTCCCAAGCCACTGCTTGCTCCCGTTGTGAGACCAGGCTGACTCCCTCTGGGACAATCTCCCAAGGAACACATAACAGCAAATCAGCATATAGCTGGTACTGCTTCCTGACACCCAAAAGTCTGATTTAAGTTAGGCAGGTGATGTGTTCTCATGACAGTAAATTACAATTGTCTTTCATTCTTGACCGGCTTACCCACACTCAGACCGTTAATGTACCTCCGCTGGGCATGCTCCACACACCCCACTGCTGCAGCTGCTGTCTGTGAAAGCAAGCCAAGTGAGCAGCAGCACAAAGTCTCCCCGTGTCCCACACAAACGCACACTCCTCAGCAAAGCAGATCCATACTCAGTCCTGAAGCAAAAATAGCACCCCAATGTCATAGCCCAGGGATGAGCAAGGGCTCAGCCCGTCCACAGCACTTGCTCCCCTCTCACTTGGCGGTGGGGACTGAGCCCTGGTATTGTAGAGTTACAACTGAGTTTTCTAAAATGTACTGGTTGCTATTTTTTTGTTGCTATTACCTCCTCCAACACAGTTTGGACTTGCAATATTAAGACAGCTTGGGTTTACATACAGAGGGACTACAAATAGCTTTCATGCTAAATAAGTGGTGAAAACACATCGTTCGACTGTGCTGCATGGCTCACAGGATTTATGGTCTTGCGTTTGGGATGAACGGTGCAGTTCTCTTGTGCTGTTTCCATTATGAATAATGTGGCCACGCTAAACTCACACCAATAAAACCTGAATGTATCACCACATTGTTTGGCACTCTGTATAGGAGAAACCCATCCATTAGTGAGGCGGGCACTGAAAACTCTTTGTGACGGGAGCAGCACAGGGACAGCTTCACAGCAGCTATTCAGAGCCACTTTGCAGCTTCCTGAGCTGAGCCCAGGCTGGGCTGCATGCCAGCAGGGTGGAAAATGGCTGGCAGAGGCTCTGGCCACTGATTTGTTGGTCACATGAACCCCAGGGGACAAGGGAACAGGTACTGACAGCACCTGTTAGAGGGTGCCTGTTGCATGTCACTGCCCATCTTTAACATTTGTTTCAGCCCACCTATTGATGATTCCTCTGACAAAGCAAAATGACTAAGACTCTGCAAACTGGAAAATCACCACTGCTTCAGCTGCGACACAACTATTGGTGGCCACCAGAGTCTGCATGGGCATCAGAAATGTTCCAAAGATAGCAAAGCGGGCAGCCACACCAGTGAGAGGGATAATGCGGGTTGCTGAGGCAGTGAGCTCAGAGGGGTGTTCTCCTCTCTCAGGGAAGGAATGAGTACTCCACAGACTTTCTGCAGTCACCAGCCCAGCTGCAGGGGCAGAGCCAATGACCACAAAAGGTGTGACTGCATGCCCAGGTCAGAGGCAAAACCAAAAGCAGTGAGAGCACATAGCAGCAACACTGCTTCACAGCCACCACCCTCCAGCCTTCCTTGATAATGGCTGACACATGCTGCTCCCTGCATGTCCCATCACTAGGTTGGCCAGCCTCCTGTGTCGCGCTCCAAATCACTCTCATTTTATAATCCTTTAACCCTCGGGAGTTACCCAAGAATGTACTAACACTACCCCTTACGTTTCTTCCTTATGAAGCTCCTAACATATATCTCCCTAAGTTGAACTGCCTACTTTAAAGAAACTCATGACTTTGCTACTGGAAATGCCTTTCCTTCAAACAGTGGTATTTAGCCATGCAAAACAGCCCTGTGAGTTCACCCTACTGCTGTGGCACAAAGAGAGCCCTGATGAGAAAGTTTAAATTGAACATCTTTCAGCAGATGACAAACCTTGGCCTGCCTGAAGCCTTTGAAAGGCCAAAATGCAATGCAAATTAAAGTTCAAGGAGCCTAGAAGAAAACTATTTTAGCTTTAGGCTTTCAACCAAGCAAAAAAGAGTTAAAAAATTATTTCAAACAGCAGTTCAATCATTCACTTTCCCAGTATTAATGAATGCCTCCTGCATGTTTCCCCAGATAAGGCTGTGATTCACATAGCAGGCATACCCCAGAAACTTAAAAGGTCAAAAAGATGGCAACAAAGCATTCTGTTAATATTACCTAGAATCCACTCTGTTCCTCTGGCTATTTTAGTATCAGTAAATAACTCTCTATGTTTTCTGACCTAAGCAGTTCCATTTGAGAAGCTTCCCGGGCTAGATGTTTCTAAAATGTTACCAAACGATTAAACACAAATCCTCAAGTGAAGAGAGCAGGTTTTATTAAATATCCCAGAGCAGTGCTGTCTGCCCACACTTATGCCCATGTCTGGCTGCTGGCTGATAAACGCCTTGGCTTTAAGATATTACTTATTAGCATGCCTGTATATTTCCACCTCACACAGTCACCCAAGGGTGATTGCTATCTGTTAATTGAATTCCGTGCCAGCAACTGTGTCTCTGTGTGCCTGCCATTATAATTTTGAGGATTGTAACTTCATTTCCTATTTACAAGTTGCAATGATGAAAAAGTGTATTTACGTATATATAAATAAACTCAACATATTTGTAGCTATATGGCAGGAGGTGGGTGGAAGTCACATGTGAAATGCATAGGTGTGTCCTGGCTTTTGCCTTCCTTTTTCTCTTTCTTTTTAAAGGCATTCTGCATTCCACCTGAAACAGAGCTGGTGTGATCGAATCTATCTCCAGTGATAGAAGAAGGGGCACGAGGAACAGAATGAGACTCCTAAGTTTAGAGCAGAGCAACCTGAGACTGTAGAATTGCTTCGGTTGGTGCAGTTCAAGCAGTGGAGTCTGTGGTGCAGCTTTACCGCAGTGATGATTGGCACTCCCACCACATTTTAATCAAGCATCATTGCCTTCACCAGAGTGGTTTATGCAATGTTTCACCTCTTGTTTTAGATGTGAAAATGTGATGTGTACATTGCCTGGCTCTCGCAAGACCACTCTGTGAGACTGAAGTAGGAGTAGGAGGAGAAGGAAGCCAGCAGAAGAGACAGGACCCCAGTGGCATTTCAGTGAAGACTGGTTGGTCTGAGTTCTGGCCCTGGATTTTAGCAGCAGGAACTTATGCCTCAGATAGCTTTTGCTGGCCTCCAGAAAGGAGCTGAAGCCTTCGAGAAGACATTGGTCCTTTTGAGTTGGGACAAGTCTGCTTCAGAAAACAAAAGAAACTCCTGAGCCACCAACCGCAGCTGGCTGCTGCTGCTGCAGAAAAACTTGATCTATAATCTCTTTCATAAATACACTGAGATCCACTTCATAATCCCCATTACCCCTCAATATGTCTGTAGGAAAGTTGTTCAAAAATCCCAGCCCCTGGAAGATTAGAAGCTAATCTATTAAAATCCCCAAAAAGTGTCTAGTAGAAAACTAAATATAAAAAAGCCTGGAAGGTGTTGTAGCTACCTCAGGCTAAGGGTCTGTGGAAAACCAGGGTGATATCTTTTTGCCCAACCAATTAATATTCGACAAAAGAAGTAGTTAAGACTACAGCCAAACAAGGTCTTGTTGCAGTGCTCTGTATGGAGCTGGATTTCTTACTACCCACCTTACACTTATGAGCACACCTACTGTGAGCACGCCTATTTCCAAATGTCTCCAAAGAGAGCGAGTAATGAATTGAAGAATCCTGATTCATTATGCCAGACACTAGCCAAACTCTGTTAATTTAGTATGAAATACTACAAAAGCATTTCTTTTTAATAAAACTCTGAACATTTTCTGATAATTGTCTACAAGAGATTCCTTCATCACTGTTTTGCTTTATCTTTTTCCATAATCAGGATGTGGTGAGACACATGTCAATTAATATAAATTGTGTTAATTGTTATATTAATGTCAATTAATATAAACCTGTGAAGTTACAAAATGTTTTGTGCACTGGAAATAAAAGATTTGGGATCAGATTCATTTAATCATCCTGAAAAATCTTTATCCAAATGATATTACTGTAGTTAAACTTGTCTTCAGTTTAAGATAACTTCTGGCTTTTATTAGAACATTATCAATATGCAGGATGCATATTGCTATAAATTAGGAAATTTTAGCTGTAGGCAATTGTATACATCATATTCATCACTGATTCAGGTAACTCTAAAAAAAAATGGCTCCAAGTATCTTGTCTTTGTGCTACAAATTCTCCATAAATTGTATTATTTTAAAAAATGAAATATAGTAACTTTTCAGAGTAACTTCCAAGGACAAATTGTTTGCAGTGTAATAGATGGAACAAAAGTTGCCATCTATTATTGTGATCACTCAATAATTTTTAGATTTATTTTGGCTGCTTATCACTTAGGAAAACTTTACCCAGTTGATTTTTGGGTTTTAGGTTTTTGTTTGTTTGTTTGTTTAGGTTGGATGTCATCCTCATAGCAGTTATAAATTCTGTTGAAATTAAGTTTCTGGAATTTTCTTGTTTTCTTAAAATATAAGAAAGTCCTGTGCATGCAGAAGGGCCGATAAACACATAACGGTTAAAATCCAAACTTACTGAAACCTTCTAATAATCAAATTGGTCAATGTCCGAATTAACAGGACTGAAAGGTTCCAAGGACATTGTGCCAGGGATTTGAAAATATTAAACTCACAAATAGTAAATATAAATAATATATGCTCTGAAACCAAAAGAAATTAAATCAGGCCTACATTGAAACAACCAGCAGTGAGAAGAAATTTCTTCAGATTTTGAATTGCTCACATTTTTTTCTGTCAAAAAGATCATCACAAACAAAATGTTCCTATGAAGTATTTCAATTCCAACAAAGTAGCATTCCCTGGTGGAAGATATTCTGGTCAGGAAAACCCTTCAACACAATTACTTTAGGCTATCTTTGATTATATGAGAACACAGTGCTCTTTCAAATGTCACAAATGCAAAATTAGTCCTACTTGGTGTATGGTTCCAGCCAGAGAGGTGAATTAGTGCAGGCTGTTCTCTTTCTGCAAGCTCTTGCTGCTGAGGTGGGAAAATCAGAAACATGCTCGCTAAGCCAGGTCAGTTGCTTAGGTGACCAAATCCAGGAAAAGGTCCTTGCCTGGGAAACATTATAAATTTGCCTTGGTCTGATCCCAAGGCTTGGCTGGAGCCCTGGCCAGAGCCTTGGCCTGTGACACAGCATGGGACACGCGCACCCATCACAGCTGAAGGCAGCCTGGGGACAACCAGAGCATGGCTAGTGAAGGCCATGGTATAAGGCACATGCGCATAACGGGGGGTTGAAATAGAATTGCACTTTACCTCTGACGCTCCATAAATTTGAGTGCTTGCCTTTGCAAGACTAATATTTTTTGAATTTGTTATTTTTGTTGTATAACTGTATATAGTACATAATTACTCATAATACATTACTGCACATACAACTCTGCAGACAATGTTTAGACATTAAATCTTAGCTCAGTGATTGAATAGAGGGTACAGTAAAAAATAAATATCCATGTATTTTGTAAATATTTGCATAATGAGCTATTTAAATGCAAGAGATTCTAACATATGTAAACAATTGGAAATACTCTCTGTGTGTAAGTCTAAAGTGGATGTAAAAATATACGCAACCACCTTTAAAATCATATGATTTAGTACTCAGACATGGCATACTTTTTAAGGTTTTATATATAACCATTGCAGATTATAAATACTCATTGTATTAAAAACACATTGCTAGGTGCAATTAGTCAGCAAACTGTATGACTGAAAGCTTCAGATGACAAGGACATTGCAGTAAATAGTCATTAGTGACTGTCCAGTTACAGTGAAAGCTCTTTGTGGTCTGCAGACTTAAGACATCCAGAGGGTTACAGGACTCAGTGTAATCAATCCCAGTGCAACAAGTAACAGAGGACATAATTTCCCTCTTGTTAAAAAGCTGTCATGTAATATGCAGTGGAACTTCTCCCACAAAACTTTCTCCCAGCTCACTGTACAGCCATCTGTGCCATGGGAACTGAGAGGCTATCTCCACCTCCACTGCTTGCTTTTCTGGTCTCGGTCCAGTCGGAGCCTTCCGAACCAGTTTGCCAAAGTGGCACCTTAAGAGGCCTCACAACCTTAGTCACAGTGTAATGTGACTCAGCATGGTTTTTGCAAAGGAAATGTAGCAGTAGAGGATGGAGGGACCAAAATTACTTTCAAAGTTTTTTTGTGTGTTAATAACCAGCCTGAGCTAGCTGTCAAGGAGAGAAACAATGAGCACTGTACTTGGTAGCTCAGCTGCCTTCTGGCTAATCACTGTTCCTGCAGAAAGGACCTGTGCACTCTGCCTCAGCATTAAGGACCAGGGCAGTTAGATCATACCCACCTCTGTGCTCACACCTGATTAAAGAAAGTGAGCAGGGGATCACTGCCATCTCCCTCAGGCTTCATGACTCAAATGGACACTGCTACAAGATGCATCCCACCGCCTGTAGAGCACTCCATGTCTCTCTGGTGTAGGGGATGAGTGTGACATCCCCTGCTTTGGGAGACACAGCCCTGTTGCCAGGTGGTGCCCCTGCTGCCTCTGCCATGATTCATGGCCACCATCAATGTCCTAAATTACTTCTATTGTAACAATTAAGGCCTGGAAGCTTCTTAACATGATGAACTCCTGGTTCTTGAGCAGTTAATAGGTGGTTGAGTCACTGAGGAGCTAATTTAAGATAGTCCACAATAATGGGGTGTGGCAGATAATTGGCGGACTGAAGAAATGGAAGATAATACGAGATGCCTGGGTGTGGGTGTTTATGTGAAGCATAGGGAGCAGTTTTTGACAAAGAGACTAAGTTATCTGGGCCAGATTTAAGGCTATGGAAACTTCAGTATGAGTTTTGGGGAGGGAAGAAGTTAATTTCATTCTGTTCTATGGGACATTTAGTTTCAACATTAAACTCAAACACATTTTCATTAGTAATGCTCACAGTCCTCAGGCAGCTCTGAATTTTTAAATTAAACCCCCTTTCAAACTCCTACATTGCATTCCAAAGAGGTTGTGGCCAACTCATGACAAGCCCTGCACAAAAAAAAAAAAAAATTTCTACACAGGCATTCCACATGCCTGGAGGCAGAGAAAAGGGGTTTCTGAAATGCCACGCACAAAAAAGTCATTTGGGTTGTGGGGAGAGTCTCTCAGTGTGCAAACCACGATCATAGTCATATTTCTTACACCTTCCAACAATCAATCTACAAAGCTAACACTCCTCATAAATGCTTTTCAAGGGTTTTCTCTTCATCTGGAATAAAGATAACATTTATACTGCTCTTTCTCATTGAGCAGCTGTTCTTAAAACCAAGATGTCTTCTTGACTAACCTATTTCCAAAGCAAACTTGAACAGGTAAAATCCATACCTTCTGCAGACTTAGGAAAAAGGACAGTCAGTATTCCACTCCTTTCTCAGTCTCCATAATACAAAATCATATTATTTTTAAAATTTATTATTAAAATAAAACTTAATTAATATAAGGGAATGTTATGGAGAAAGAAATCTCCCTTTTCTTTTCCCAACCCCCAAAAATAGGCTCTGAAATTAATATGTTCTGTTAGAAAAAAGCATCCCAGATCTTCATCACAAGTATGTGAGTAGGAAAAGCATTTGACAAAGTCTGCACTACAAAAAAATTCCCATTCTGTATATCAGACTCTTTTCCAGTCTTCTCTCTCACTGTCATCACTTGTATGACTAGTATCTGCCTCAAACCAATGCTCTTTTAAGAGCAGAAGACTGAGGTAAACTCAGCTGACGCAGTGCGTCACACACACACAAACACACACGCATGCACACTTTGATCAGAAGGCATGAACAAAAACTCTACTTTATTTGAAAGTCTGACTCCAATATATAGTATCTCTAAAAAGGCCAGGGACTGGGGGAGAAGGTTGACACCTCTCCCCATCCCATTGGTCAAGACAACTGTCCATCAGCTGTCCATATCTCTAAGACAAAGAATGTAAACTATCTTGAAACTACAATAACATTGGCCAGTGTTTACAGACCAGAGCGTGAGAAAGAACCCAAAACATGAAACCGTGAAACAGAAGAGAAGGCTGAAAAAATCAGGGCAGCACTCAGCTTATGTCAGAATGTGTGGAAGATATGTGCCTCCTAACCAAGGGTGGTTGAAACTCAAGGGCTCTCAAACATATCCTCCCATCCATGTTCTTCTCATGTATTCCACCACAGCACTACATTTACAAGAACTTGCATGTGTGTGGCTGAGCATGTGCACTCATGGTACACTGCACAAGAAAGTTAAAAATTCTGAGCATATAAAGTCTCTCTTATCCCACAGGCTTCTTCCAGAGTACAGCTCCCCAGAAATATACATGAGGGATTGAGCTATAGCTGTCATTTTCACCTTCACTATCACCGCTGAGACTTAAAATTATTCAACAGACTTTGTCTCTGCGTGGAGAAGTGTTCGTCTTCACAGGATGGACACAGAAGATGGATGCTGCCATGACTGAATCTTGGGGGGCTGGCTTAAAGCAAGTATGTGTCCTCATGTTTGTGAAGACAAGTTTAAGACAGGTTAAAAGCAATCAGACATAGCTTCTTGTTCTGCAGGTAGGGACAGACACCTTGCTTGTTGAGTCTGAAGAAGGAAAGGCAGCGCATTCTAGAGGCAAATGATCTGGGTCTGCACTAGCAGCCCTTTATACTCCAGCAATGAAAGGTCTAATTGAGGCTGTATAATTATCTCCTCATGATGTAAAATGAAATGTGCACTCCCTTGGTGGATAATATCATTGATGAAAAGCCAGTTCAGGAAAAGGCTGAGATATACAGCAGGATCAATTTTATTTCTAATGTTTTTTAACATTTCATCTATATATTTAACAGGCTGAAGCAGGGGGAAATAAATATTGTATTAGTGACTGTGTCATGGAATGAGGCTTTGCTTTTCATTAAAAAAATAAGGGAAAACAACCATCACCATTTTATGGCTATCATAATTTGTTTCACATACATTTTTTCAATACTAAGGTGCACTAAAATATTTAACTGGTAAATAAAAATATCTATAGACTTGTAAAGAGATCTTCAGGTCTCCTGGGCAAAGACTTGAAGATTGTGGGTTTATTTTATGTTAATTTTCTTGTAATACTTACATGAGTCAATATTAAAAAGATAAATACATATATATAGTAACACATACAATTATCTCTTTATCTATGCATCACTTCCATATAGAAAAAATGTACTAAAATAATTGATCTCAAACATTATTTTGCACTGCTCTCTTTCTTGTTTTATTGATATTAACAATACTTGCCTCCATATAAAGTCTATTTTGCTGATTTTATTACCAAGTGATGGAAACTGAAATCACAAACCAAGACACAAATTTGGGTTCAGACATCAGTCCTAAATTCCCTCCCTACAGAGCAGTTTAGACTTCATGCTTAAAGAACTAGAAAGATAAAAGCTTAATTAATGCAATTTTTTCTTTATATTATATGGAATATGTGCACCAATCTAGAGGCAAGAGTACATCATGCTTTATATGATAGCATATAATTTGATCTCTTAAATATGAGACATCAATATCATTAATGTGTAAATAAATAAATAAACCAAGAGGAAGTAAAAATCTGACGTGCATCATGTCTAGGGGCCTTGGTTTTATTTTGAACCTATAAACCTCGGGTAAGGATCAAGACTTTTCTACTGAGGATTTTACCCTGTGGATGTTTATTTTTCTGCAATGTAATTTGATGCTGCTGTTTGTTTTGGCATCAATACGTTAAATTTATATCAGCTCAAACAGATCAACTATCAGATGTTGCTATTAACTTTGACATCAAAATCATTAAGAAATTGCCATCATGTAAATTAATTATCAGAATTGTATTGGCATGAATGCATAATGGTATTACTCATGGAAATAATTAAAGAAAATGCACAGTGAAAAATGCATTAGAATAATGGCACAAAATGTCATTATTCTGGCTTCTTGACAACTAAATGCTATTAGTTTTCAGCAGAGTGAACTTTAAGGTTAACTGAAAGAGTTAGGAAAGTCCACTGCAGACCTCAAGTTGCTCTTATTTGTGCCTTTATTTATTCACTATATGAGACTGAATAAATAGGAGTGAAAACTAACTTTTTTAACTTGTCAAAAAAAGCTTTTTTATCACTCCAGGAGAGATTACAACAAAACAAACAAAGAAACAAGAACCCCTAAATCAAAACAAACACAAAGCAGCAGAATTAGTTACAGCATTGTTGTCAAAATATATATGTTCTTTTGTTGTTGCCAATGTCAGGTTTCAAAGAACCTGAGGCACAGCAAAGTTATTAAAACTTTAGGATTTTCCAGAGCACAGAGGAGTAATAATTAACACAGAACTATTTGGGCTAACACCTTCCACCCCCTACCCAAAAGGTCATTATTTCTGATCAGTGCTCAGGGAGAGAGAGTTGTGATTATGCAGCATGTGTATGGTCTCTTAATTTAATGTGTAATTGACTGAGGTTTTGTTTTTGTTTTTATCAACAGTAAAATACTGTCCACTCTAATAGAATAAAATATTGACTTAGTGATGCATACCAGCTTACTCATCAGCAGGACACATTTCTTTTAAATGTCTCTCTCCATTCCCTCTCAAGTCAATGGAAAACTTTTTTTTCTTAGTCATGGTTTTGTACTTGATCCAGAAATTGTATTATAGAAATAATGAAAAAGAAAAAAGCCAGTAATTTCTCGGCTTCTTTCCTTCCGTCTTTACTAGACTAAGCACACCCCACTACCCCCCAACACAGAAGTTCACATCCTAAAAACAAAATTCAATGTTTTTAACAGTTAAAGTATGGTGGGAAGAAGCCTTATTTATCCTGATATAGACAGTCAATCCTAATGACACTTGGAAAAAAGGAATATTTCCAGGATATAAGTGGAGGGCTAGGAAACAGGACATCTCTGAGCTGTTTATGGCCTTATCCTTTTTCTTCTACGTAACTTCAGGCGAGTCACTTAAATGACTTGCCTTAATTTTTTCCCAGTTGCCAAAGTGGTAAGACAAAGAGAGCACAAAAAGATGTGGCAAAGAATCCACAGTTAAAATACTGAAACCCACCTCATAAATAAAAATTAGTCAAGCTACCTAACCACGCACAGGCAAACGAACCCTACAAAATGTCTCCGAAAATTTGCAGAAGAGTCATTTGTGGCCTAATGTGCAAAACCTTCAACTGGATCTGCCAGCATAGACCCCTGCATGTCTGAGGAGTCATTGTAAATCTCTGTCTGGAGCCTCATTGTCACGGCACTCCCCAGTCTTGACATAATGAATCTCAACTCAGAAATGGGACACAACAGGCAGGCAATCTACACGTCGCTGATACCAAGGGTTTGGGTGTTGTCTAGATCATCTGACAGTTCAGAACTTTTTTTCTCTGGTTTGCTTTGGGGGATTGGGAGAGACACAGATCAAAATGTTTTAGGGTGGCCAAAGTTTCTGGGAGAAATTTGGATCATAATTGAGGGCAATGGCAAAAGTAATTTTTTTAAAAAAATTTGAGTGCTATATATGGATATCTTTAAACTTTATAAGTTGCCTTGGGGACAGCTAGTTTTCAGGTATGCTTTGACTTTTTATGGTGAAATGCAGACATTTAACTTGAAACAGTTTGTTTAATGATGCCCTGAGCCTTTTAATTCTGTTTAACAACCTAAGCTTTGCTTCCAATTCATCAATAGATAGGTCAAACTTGTACCCATAATTTAAAGTTAAGTTAATAAGATCTATGACATGTCTTGCAACATTTTATTGATAATATGTAATGTATTATAAGTATCATGAGCTTGCAGAGCTGCTGTCACTCAGGGATTTTGAGTATAAGGTATTACATCTCCAAAGCACACTGCTGCAGTGAAAAAGGACTTTAAATAAATAGGCTGGCACAATTCTGCCTTCAAAGGGACAGTCTATAAATTCACAAACAAGATTTACTGTGCAATTCAAGCCTGAATCAACACAGGACTTACACTGTGTAACTAAGAAGGGACACACCATGTGGTAGGGTGTTTATAGTGGGGGCAATATTGTAATGCAGAGGTTGTTTTTCAGGCACATCTTTTCTAATTACAGTGATTGACACCTCCCACTTACAGTCACATACCCGCACTGAGATTAACTGCAATAATTGCTACACCATAAATTTATTTAAGGAAAATATTGAGTGTTTATTTAGTGCCTTTAAATGTAATTTAACAGCTGTGGGGGAAAAGGAAGAAAAAAAAAATATGGCAACAACACTATCATGTGACTTTGTTAATTCTCCATGCAACATGGCAAAGCAGCTTCTGCACTATGTCTGTGAGACCTTGGAGGTACAGTAGCTGCATCTGGATTAGAATGAACATCTGTAAATGTGGTAGCTTACTTATAGTTTATAGCCACATTTACTTGTGTGAGTTTACTACATCCTACAGATGATATTTTTCACTCCCCTGCTGTTTGTTGATGGTATAAAACCTTCCTGGGAAAGGGCAGACGGTACATTACTTAGGGAGCAATAAAACCCTGCAGAGACAGTCTTTGTGACATAATCTGAACATGTAATTCACTCAAGGAGTTCCTTCTTCTCCACCCAAAATTTAGCAATGCAACCTACTAAGAATCAGCTTGCGTTGTTCATATCTATATAGTAAAAAAGAGTTAAAAATACAAACAATACAGGATACATTTATCCAGTTAATTCTAGTTTTACAGGGGTTAGGACCTGCAAAAATACAACTCCCTTCAAAGAATTAATCTATGTCTGTGCTATGGCACCAGTATTTGTTGTTGTTATATGATCAACAGAAGTCCTGGCTCATGTCATCCACTCTCAGAGCTGTCCCTGACTTTCAGAGGTCAAGATCATGTTACCTCTCATCTTCTACGAGTGAAGGAAGTGTGTTCTTTCCAGCTCCTTTGATCTCTGCCTACAGAGCTGCTGTTTAACAAGTAAGGGTGGATTAAGAATGTGATCTGCTAACCACAGGTACAGCAAAATCAAATGTTACACCCTGCAAGCTGGAGTTGCAATTCATCATTCCTCTTTAAGACCAGAACAGAAACACACAGTCCAGTGTTTAGGCAGGGGGAAGAAAAAGGCACACTATGTGTCTGTCCTTCAGAGACGCTTCCTTCAGTTTTAGCTAGTGTAACTGAAATATTTCTGATCTGGGTTGGTTTGGAGAGTGACGCTGTAGTTACTTTCCGAAGAGGCAACGTTACAAATTATCATCTGCTACCGGCTGAAAAGAAGGGATTTTGGACAACTGTTTGGAGCAGCCCCCTAAGGACTGCAACTTTTAGGTCCTGGTGCCTGTTCAGCTCTGCATCTTAAGTCTTTCAGCAAATAATTTTAACCCTTCTGCACCTGAGACTACAAACTTGCAAAGCAGTTGCTCCCACAGGAGCGCTGAGTCTAAATACATACTTTTAAAGCGCTTTTTGATTTACAGGCACAGCTTACTCTAAAACAGAAGATATCTTCTTCTGGTCAGGCTCATGCGCTGTGACATAGGAAGAAAAAGAGCTAATGCTGAACAGCCAGCAAAGGCACTAATATCTGTAGTGCTGGGGACTCCAACAATTGCAGTTTGTTCTTTCAATTAACCTTTCCAAATGCACAGAAGGAGTCACACATCCTCACTGCTCTTCCTGTGCTCATGCTGTCCCAATGTGACCACTGATCTCAAATGAGAGCCTGGCTGCCTCAAGGTGACTCAGACAGGCCCACAGTGAGGGCCAAAGCCCTTAGGATGCTTTGTGTGAAACAGGGATGGAAGCAGCCTGTGGGCTGTTAGAAGAGACTACTGGGACCTCAAGCTGCTTTATTTCCTATGATATTTTTCTATCCAAACCTACTTCTCAGTTCATATTGTATGGGCACTGCCATAATCAAGCAGATTTTGAAGAAGTGTACTTGAAGTGATGAGCTTGGTTGTGCTGCAAAGGAAGTGGGCCAAAGCCCTCTAGCCGTTCTCATCTCCCTCTTGCACAGCATGAAAGTGGGTTAACAGGCCCCCTAAAATGGTGACTTCATCCATCTCATAGCTCCTCTCATCAAAGCCATGATGCTCATGGAGGACTCACCTCAGTCCTCCTCATCCTGATTTCAACACAGGAGCAGCATATGCCGCGTGAACCCAGGAATGCCTGTCTGCCTGGCCATGCTGAAGAGATGGGATGGCATAGGATGGAAGGGGATGGAAAGCAGGGTACCCAGGCAGCAGAGATCTCCTCATTTTACACAGAAGCATCCTGATTTACGCAATCGGAGACAAAAGCATAATCAATCCTGTTCTGATTAATTGCAGTGGAAATAGTAAGGAGCTAGCAGTGCAGCAGCCAGGACAGCTTAAAACTAAATATAGCCTACAGGATATGAGGAGAGGATAAGCCTTTGAAAGCACTTTTCTGAAGTGAAACAGGAATCTAGGGAAGGTTTTACTCTCTTCTCCCCATTCTCCCAGTCTGTGCAGTGAAATGGGAGTTCCTGCCTTCCCTCTCAGATAGAAGTGCCTCTCAGGTCCTTGGGATGAACAGCTGGGACCATCCTGCTATCACCTCCCTGCGCTTCCTCACCACTTTAAAATTAGCATTGCTGTGATCAGGCAGCAGCGGAAGAAATGCTCACCCACTGCTTGCCACTGCGCTCAGAGCTGATCACTACGGCAGCACCTGCCTCCAGGAGCCGGGGAGTTTGCAACACCCCGCATCCCCAGCAGCCTGGGGCCGGGACTTGCGGTGAGAGCAGGCGGCTTTCACCCACCAGAGAGCTGCTGCTGCTGCTGGCACCGCCACACGTCTGCCGGGGCTGGCTCCAACTCGGTGTGAAGCAGCCGGGGAGGCAGAAGTGACTCTACAGCCAGAAATAGCAGAGCCGGTCTGAGCTGAGGAAGATGATTCAATGAGATATTTTGGTTGCGTTTTTACGAAGGCAGCAAGACTATCTAGAGAAGTTATTTTTAGTGGGTTGAGCCCCATGATACTCATCAGGAGGCACACACTCTGCCAGTGCAGGAAACATGTAGAGTAAAACCAACCTGAGGGTGCATCCAGACTAGGTGGTAAGTGCAAGTCAGAGAAGGGTTTCGTGTAAATTCTGAGTTCCAGAAACTTCATGGCGCAGAATTCACAAAGAGACTTCCGCAACATGAAAAGTCCATTCAGCTTTTCCTGGCACATCCTGATAAATGCTTCATTTCTGGTCTAACAGCAAATTGAAATTGATTAAGCCAGCATCAATATTGTCCTACAAGGTACAGAGAAGCTAAACTTGTTTGGGATAAATCCCAAGAAAGAGCAACATTCATGCACGCAAACAGACACACACCATTTAAAAGATTCATCTGGGATGCATAAAACCTGAAAAACATTCATTAGGACTGGAAAAGGAAACACCATTAATCAGCTCTACGCTTCTTTTTACTCGGTGGAAGAAAACTTCAGTCAGATAATTTTTTAAACACACATAAACTCTTAAAATTCTCATTGGAAGAATTAGCCAGCTAACTTGCAGTAAATATGAGGAGGTGGGAAAATAAGCAAATGAAAGGGGTTGGGGGCCAGATTATTTTTATTTTTTAATTTACATTCAACAGGAGAAAGATTTATGCATGAGATGCAAATTGCTATGCGTTATTTACACATCTGAAGAAAAACAAATCTTGAATGTAAATGCTTAGAGGGCATATTTTTAAATATGAAAGTGGTAACATTATTATAATGTTTATAATTCCCACACTGTTTAAAGGAGATTAAATTGGGGAAAAATGAGCCCTTTTATTTAAATTATAGAGTCCTCACTAAATATTAGGGCAGAAATCAAATACAAACATCTGTGTATTTCCATTCTTGAGAGTGTTTTAGGGCAATTTGTTCTCCTTGCTGTTGGTCCTATCCAGAATATCCCAATGGGTTAGCAACTGGAGAGGGCAACAGCCAATTACAGCATTTCTGTTTCCATCGTGAAATACTATGCATGTCTTCAGACAATTAAGAAACAGAAGTACCATTTAAAAACAAGTCCCCTCCATTAGCAGTCCAGATTGGGTAGTAGGATATATATGACCTGTAGCTGAACACTTTTCTTAGAATGAGGTGAATAGCACTGAAGTCTGCAATGAATGGGAAAACAAAGCTAAAAACCAGGACGAAAACAACAAGAAGGCGGAAAAAGATAAGAGCAAGTGATGGCACCTAAGAGACACAGCATTGCTTAGCTGATCCATATCACTGAACTGTGCATTTTCCAGTTCTCTTCAGAAAATTTAAAGGATTTCTATTGTACTAGCACTGCTCAAACTTTCATGTATTCATTTCTGGAGGCAGAAAGATATTATGTATGTTTTTACCAAGAGAAAATCAAGGTAATAAGACCTGAGTTATCAAATCCATATGTGCTTGACTACTGTCAGCTTCTAAAACCTTTGATTATCTGCGCCACAGACTCATTAAAAAGTGAAGAAGTTTGTATGCCTTCATGTCCTTGCCACTTTCAAAAAAACAGCTCACAACTCTGCCAATCTGAGGAGCTCAAATTTGTGAGACTAGACTGAATAAGCTGAAAAATAACCATGCAATTGCCACTTTAGCTTGCTTTTTGACTTTGTGGGAGCTGGACGGAGGTTGTTCTTTTCCTTCAGCTGCCCCATGTAAGCCAGACCTTAGAGTCACCTTTTCTTCATCAGAGCACATCTCACGAGTGGCATGCTAGCGTAAGACCTGAGTACACTAAAACAAGTGTTCCTGTAACACAGAGCAGTGACTGCCCTCAGCAACCACTCTCTGGCAGCTCTGTCCACTGCAGTAAGAAATCAGTGCAAGTCTGGACTGTGTCCTACAGAAGGAGCCTTGCAAGCACAGTTTTGCAAAATAAACCAAAACTTCCATATAGAACACCAAAAATTTAGAAGAGGGTTTGGAAAAGGAATGAGGGATATTCTCTATCCTATTTCCTAGTAAATCAAGTGAGGGAATTCCTAGTGTGATTAAGAGTGGTCAAAATAAAAGGAAATCAAGTCATTAGTCATGACCACTCACTTTCTGAATGTCAGTTCATAAACACATTAAAACCGAGTGAGAAAGCACCCACGTTTGCAGCCAAAGACGTGGAGGAGGGTTTTGTGGTTGTGGTTTTTATTGCTATCCACATGGCTAATTCACATCATGTTTTTGTTGATCTTTTAATATTTATGTCCAGATGCCACTGTAAGCTTCCAGATGTTTTTGCACAGAGATCAAAAATGTTTGCATAACAATTACTGAGAGAAAGTTTGAGGTATTTTCAAAGACCTGAGAATAAAAAAAAGATAAAGTGGCTTTTGTTGGTAAAAGACTTAATTTTCTCTTTTTCTTCTCTAATTTTTATTTTGTTATTACTATTATCTGTAATTGCTATTATTATTATTTCTTTCTAGATCATTTGTCAGCCTACTAACCAAAAGTGGAACCCAGTCCATCTACTCTGAATGTCCTGTTTAGGTGCTGCTTCCAAAGATTTTAGGTTTCTCTTGTCAGATGACACCTATATTTTCTAGCAAGAAAATTAATAATTTCTACAAATAATTAAATACTTTCAACAGGTGAGAATGATCTATCCATATAACTTAATCACCGATTCAGTCTTCACTCTATTCCTGAGGTTTAAGCCATGAATATTCCTCTGCAAAAGAGAAGAGACTGAAGGAGCAGGAGCTAGCATGTGCCTGTTGGCATTTTGGGTTCAGTCCTGAAGCAGTGGGCTCTGCCTTCCTTCCTGGTGTCACATGCTCCTTCAGGAAGCTTCACAGACGTCCCTGGGGAAGGAGGTGGAAGTGAGCTGCCTGTCCATCGCTGCTTTCACCACAGCTCTGGCTCACAGGAAGACCTTGTTGCCCCAGGGCATCTGCTTCCAAGAACAGATATGCAACTAAAGCAGAGCCACCATAGTGCATTCAGGCTAATTAGGAAATTATCTAACACTTGCTAGTGTCTACAGGGAAAGGACTCCTAGGAAGTCAGTGCTGGACCACAGACAGGGATTCTAGATGAGATGCAGACTGTATGGGTGGGAGTTAGGTGGGCTTAAACTCTTCAAGTTATGCATTCTGGCAACTATAAAGCAATCTCATGCTTCCCTGTGTTTCTGTATTGTGTTGGGAAAGAAAAAAAACCAAACACCTAAAAGCAAATGTAATCCAAGGACCAAGTGTGAAGGAAAAGAAACAAAACCTACCTTAATGCTGGTAATTATATCATATGCTAGAACAACACAGTGAAAAAAGACCTGTTTTCCTCTAGAGTGAAAAGATATCACAAGGGCTGATTTGTTTAGCACCAGTGCTCAAAGTGGCAGTCCAGCTGCCAAGTTCAGTGGCTTCTGTGAGAGAAAACAGGCAGTCTTGTTCTTGATGTGCTGAGTGTTTGCTGCAGTACATATTTTGGTCCCAAAAATTTTTACCAGTGAGTTCAATGGGCAAAGATTTTCCTTTGGCCAGCAGCAGCAGCAGCTTCAGCCAACCACACTGGTCCTTTGAACTGATGTGTCCCTGGATTTGTTCACAGAGCTCTGCAGAGACAGAGGTGGGTGGCAAACACATCTGTATGAGTTATATTTGCATTTAGTCAGCTGCAAGTGAAATTACACCATAATGTACTTAGGGAAGGATTTTTCACTGAGAAACAACTACTAAAGTGCGAGAGTGTTTGTCAATATTTTCTGTTAATTGACTAAGGATTGGAAGCATATATCTACATCCCAGAAAGCAATGTGAAGATAGCCAGCCACTCTAAACTGGCTTAGATACCAGAAGAAATATGTCTGCAGCAACATTATTTTAAACTCCCACTCAGTTAGAACTAGCTTGGGCATCTCCCTCAGTTACCTTGCAACCTGCAGTATATTCTGATGCTATGACATGGAGAAAAATTTCAGAGAGCAAACATCTGGGAAACCGTAAGATAAATTTCAAGTTATTTTTCAGAAAAATATATCCGAACTTTCTATAGAAATTATCTCCTATGCACATCTTTCCTAGTCTCAGCTCACCTATTTAGCTCAAAATTTATGTGAAAAAATAAAAAAAAAGGAAAAAGAAAAGGAAAAAGAAAAAGAAAAAGAAAAAGAAAAAGAAAAAGAAAAAGAAAAAATCTGATTAGTATCAGGAAATCCATGCAGACATTGTTCAGCACTGCTACTATCAAATGTCTTCTGAAGTGCGTAAAACTAAACACAAAGACCTCTAAATGCAATCTGCAACCTTTAAAAGGCAAAACAAAACTAAACCACATCTGAAAACCATGGGTCGGGTGTTCAGCTGTTGAGAAACCCTGTGGTTTTCTTGAGTCCAGTGAAGTAAAGCTCCCACGCATAAACCACAAAAAGCTGTAATGAGTTGCACCAGTTATAATATTCACTGAAATAAAGGGAACTCCTCACAAGCCTTCCTGGAACTGATGATTTGCAGGCAATTCAGGTGTCTTACCTAAATGATCTACCCCCAAAATTTATGATTTTGTCTTACCAGCCCTGGAAGCTGCACTTACTGTAACTATTGCCAACATTGACCATGAAAATCCAAGTTATGATTCTCAGCAGCAGAGCCATCTATTCACCTTTGGTTGCTTGGCATTTGCTAATGATTTGTCCCGAGTCAAGAGAACATTTTTTTCCCATAGCACTGGCTTGAAGATTTTTTGTCTCTGTTTATTACAATTATTTTTTTATCTTTCCTCGTGACATCAGGGTTTGATCACTGTCAGGGACTGATTAATGAGCAAGATGGACATGAGATGTTGTCTGAGAAGGCAATTCTTATGATTCATTTACAGAGGTGACATCTGTTTGTATCCTACTTTAAGGGCCCATTTCATCATACAGTAGTGGCCAAGAGACATGTCCCTGGAAATCTACATTTGTCATACGGGAAGCAAGATAAAACTTTACCTAGTCAGACTACTGCCAAGGGAAGTGATGGAGTTTAATCATAAGCAGGGTGGTACAGCTGGGTTGACAGCTGGACTAGATGATCTTTAAGGTCTTTTCAAACTTTGACAAATCTATGATTCTATTTATGACTCTCTGCTTTGGTCTTGCCCAGTGCTCCAAAATTGTCATGGCAAGCAGTTTGATCAAGGCTCAAAATGAAGTGTGCATGCACATGCTGAAAGCCTAAAAACTCATGTGAGTGGCTCATTAAGTAATGTTTCCTTCCTTTGTTTTGTAGTGTTTCTGATAATAAACAGTGCTTAGCAATGAAAAAAAGTTTTGCTATAACATCAGGAACCACAGCACTAAAATGACTGAAGCTGCTTTAAATAAAGGACACCAATGAGGTGAGGGCTCATCTGCAGCTGTGCACCAAAATTATCCCTGTTCTTCTCCCACTTTGCCACTTCTAGTCAGGCAGGAGGTCATAAAAGAGGCCAAGGCATACATGGTCTGGAAGGATAAAGTTGCCTGGAGGGTCACATGAAAGAAGGGAGCCACATCTCTAGGCTGCAGTTGACAATCATGTCTCTTAATCAGGAGCCTCTCCTGGCTGTATCGCAGTATCACTTTCTTCTGTGCCATGACCCTCAGGAGCCTTTCACCCATGGCAAGCCCTGGCAGTACAGCTCAGGAGAGGGACCACAGCAGGGTCCCTCCCTACCGGAGGTGTAGCCCAGGCTATGGCAGGTCGAGAGGGAAAGGACTATGCAGCCCTCTGTTACAAGCCTTGAATGGTTTATCTCTTATTTTCTTACAGGTCTAAAAAGGCATTTTAAAACTTTCAAACGGGGAGGAAAAAAAAAAAAGGGATAAAAAATAACTCTAATTGCAAATAGTGACATAAAACCTGTGCTGTTCAGTCAGCCTTTTTCTACCAGGTAGTAGCTTAACTGGCTGTTTTTAAAAACTATTGCCTAGTCCTGTTAGATTCAATATCTGCCACATGATTAATGTGCTGGTGTCTTATTAACTGCTGTGTTAGAGGAGCTTCTGTGCTCACCACCACCCCCCTTCTCTCACCCCTTTTGTAAAAAACTCAGTGCAATCCAGCTGCTCTGACTGGAGGGTACTGGACCTTCCAACAAACATCATAAAGAGCAAAAAATTACCATTTCCAAGTAATCCATCCCATAAATCAATCCTCACATTTTGTTCTGAGTTTGGTGCGGGACTCTGTGAGATCTCCCTGTGTTCACATTCACATGACTGTCTGACTTCAGAAAGAATAGGAAAAAAAGAGGGTGGAGGAGAAATCAGAAATGGATAAACTGTTCCAACATCTGATTGATCTTATTTGGGCCTCCCTGGCTGCAACAATAATTTGAGACTGTTGAAAATTGCCACCTTATCTGATTGTTGGTCTTGCCAGCTGCTATTTTATCGGGGCCCAGCTGGAAGAGGAAAGCAGGACATGGCACGACCTTGGTATCTCAGCGCCTGACCTCAATATCTAATCAGCTGGCTGTCTCGCTGAGGCTGCCTTGGGATGCTGTGCATGTCCCCTCTGGCACCAATTCATTCAAAAGACGTTTGCTTCACACTGGTGTTAGCCTCCAGCACAGAGCACATCCCAGCACATGACTGCCCTGCCTGATAATGCTGCAGCACCTGAGGTTTAAGATGCTTTTCTCTAAAGCTTTGGCAGCCTTCCTCCCAAAAAGCTTAGTCTGCAGGACTGCACACAGTCAGCAGCATGTCAGCATCCTGCTGGCATGGCAGCCAAGGCAAAGCAAGACCTCCACACTCATTTCATTGGCTTTGTGTAAGCTGTGCAGTAATGCCTGTCAGTGCAGGGAACATTACCAGCAGAGTGGCGCACCACAGACAGTGCCACATACACACACTGTCACTGGGAGAAACTGAGTCTTGCTTCAGACTGGAAAGTGAAGGAAAGATTCTACCCTAGCTCTACTAGCCATTAGCTGCATACCTGGGGAAAGCGCACCACCTCTCTGTGTCCAGACAAAGATAGAATTTCACTGGCAAGAATCCCACCAAGGCAGCCCCAGGGCTTTCCCACAGTGCTGAAGAGGAGAAATTCCCCTTCCATTCCATTGGTGGAGCAGGGAGTCTGCACAGCACCTGTGATCCTCTATCCGGAGGAACAGTAAGTGGAACCATATCCAGACCTTCACCAGCCCTTCTCTTCCTTTTCTCCTTCACTTTTCTCCTTGCTGTCTCTGCAGGACACCCTCCACCCTGACAAGATCCCACAGGAGGACAGATATATTCTTTGGGGCAGGTCCCTGGGACACGGTTACCTCCGGTCCTGGCTTCTTGATTTTCTACAGTGGTGGATGCTGCTTGAGGAATTACCTCTCAAAACAGCAGTCCTTACTCTGTGCTGCCCTACAACGGGCACAGCATGAACAGCATGTTGGGGGCAAAATCTGGGCTTGATCCACCTGAGGGATCATAGACCAACAAGGGAAAAGGCTGCAAAGAGTGAAACCTGGAGCACAGAGAAATTAACCATTCAAGGAAGATCACAGTGCTCTAGCATGTCATTTCTGAAAAAGACGACTTATAGTTTCTCCTTTAATTTATGGCTTTTAATTCCTTTATATGTGTACATTTATTATACAGATTTTTTTTTAAGTTGAAACTAGAATCAAAGATTTTGATTCTCTTAAGCCTTTGGTATGACCCTAATTTCTTTTCTTTTTCCTGGAAATAACTATAGATCTCTTTGCTCCTGTTCCAGATTTTAATGTAGAATTTATCATAAAACAGCAACTTCCTTCCCAATTAGCTCCATCCATCACCTCTGCTGCATGTGGTGAATGCTAAGAGAAGTTTTGGACATGCTCTTTTCACACCAGTACCATGCAGAAACGCTGGTGTTTCTGCACACAGGAAGTACAAGGAAAAGGTGTTCATTTTATACCAAAAGAAGTCTCTCACAAGCTCTTGCTCTGGGGATAAATTTCCCTGTGCAGTGAGTAGGGATTATAGCAGGGGAGTCCATCAGGCAAAATAATGGAGCAGTGCATTCTTTGGCCAAGGCTTGGTTTGCCGTTGCTGTTCCAAAGTGCCAGAACACTGAAATCCATGATGTCCATGGCAATCTTGGAATTTAAACTTCAGAGACCTAGGTAAGTCTTTGCAGGAGGTGCAAAGTTTATTTTTAATGCTGCTATATTTTTCTCTCTTGTCCAAAGAAGAAGAAGACAATGATAATGATAAGAATTTCCTATATATTTTTGTCCCATTTGGGCTTTACTTCTACTGTGGCTGAGCAGAGTTTGCTGTCTCCTAAACAAGGGTTTAGGAGGGTCTGGTGTCTCCTAAAGCCAGATTTAAATGCCTTTAAGGTAGAGCAGTTAAAAAATAATCATTACTTTATTTTGACAAATAAAGAATATTTAGTGTGTTTGGAGTCTGAGTGTTTACTAAAAGAAGCAGAGTGTGACAATACTTGTAGCTTGCAATAGCAATCTTATCAGGCAGGGCTGTCTACTGTCCCCTGACTGCACACAGACCACAACCCTGGACAACATTCCTGCACTCGTGAGGACATTGCAGCAAATTCCAGTCCAAATAAAGCTACAGAACAGATAAGCAATTCCACCTCAACACACACAAATGCATATGCACAAAAATGTCCCCATATCAGGACCTAGATAATAAACCCAAGGATGCAGCCATGTGCACCTTAACTTGCTTGACAATACGTAACAGATTGCCGTAGTTTATTCTTTAGGAAATGCAAAACATACAATTAAATAAAACTTGCTATTAAAAGCAACCCCCACAGCCCCCCCCCCCGAAAATAGATGTCAGACTCTGACTTGATAAATGTGGTATTTCAGGTGGAAAATTGAATGGATTTAACAGGAATAATATGAACAGTTGGTCCTGGAAGAGCTTATAGACTGTAAATATTTCTTACTGCTGATGCTAACACAATGATGAATGTATCAAAATATTAGTATCAAAAGACTGCTGGAATAGATTTGCAATGTTGTGGAAAGCGTGAAGGGAGGTAGCTGTTCTTCCCATGGCTTTTTATTAATCCGGGTACTGGCGATAGCAGGGGCCATGAGCACTATAATTAGATTTTGGAAATATATATAGGGAGGAGGAAATGGAATAATTAAGGTAAGCTATCAGATGCCTGTCCTCATCCTTTTTAAACAAGCCAGAAATATACCCTGCACTCATTCAGCATGCAACCTTCAAGGGGAAAGGTGTCAGACACTGTAATTGGTAGAACTTGAATGCTGCTGCACTGGTGCCCTTTTTTTAAAGAAACCTATTTTCCACACCAAAATTGATCCGGCAAGGCTGTTATCTCATAATGCACACCTAGAGAGGTACTATGAGGCCTGAGGGTAGGAAATAGCAGGAAACTTCACAGTCTCTGCGCTGCACCCTCTCTGGGGGAACATCACTGTGGAGGCAACAGGCTATGTCATGAAATTTAGGTATAGGTATAGGTGTAGGTATAGGTATGTGGAGAGTTTGGGATTTCTTTTAAAATGCATGGGTGAGGCATAAAAAGTGTTAATGGATCTGTCTGGGTTTGACAGCTGAACCAGGTGAGCATTTTCTTCCCCTTCTGGGGGGTTGGTAGGTAAGAAAGTACCCTGAAGGACACACTGGCTTTTATTTAATTATCCTGCCCTCCTTAAACAACAGAGAACAGCCAGGGAATCTCAACACAAAAAAAAAAATTGGTGTGGAAAATTATTTGACATTATTCTTTAATATTTAAAGGACACTGCCTGCTGGTTTGGAAATCCAGTGAATAATTTAATATTGTTTGACAGAATCTCTTTGGGTCAATTATTCAGTAAGTGGATTAATATATTCTGACTAAAACAAAGCACATTGCATTTTGGTGGGCATATCTCATTACATCACATATTCCATGTCACATTGCATTGCAAAGGATGCCAGCATAATAAAATGGGGCAACTTGAATTAGACAATGCAATCAGAATAATTTCCAAATATTTTTCTAAACCTTTCTGTTCCTGTTTCTCAACCTGTTCTGTCTATATTTCTCTGTTGAAAAAGGGAAATAACCACAGCAAGAGATCTAATCAACTCATTTTTTAAAAAATCTTGTTGGAAACTGCCAGCAACTCTTGACCTCATTATAACCCCAAGCATCTTATCTATACCAAACACTTTAATTTTAGAATAGCATCTTTAAAGCCTGAGGGGGAGAAAGAGTGCATCTCTTGATGCTTGACAGCAATTCTCTAACACTGACATGGTCCAAAACAGATATTCTTATCAAGTCGTTCTGAGGAAAGCCGCTGTAATATAGGATCTCAAGGGCAGTGGGGATACAATACAGGTTAAAAAAAGAAGCACCCTTGGGATTTTGAGAGATATGTAGAAGGCTTCAGAGGCAACAGCTGTCTCACACCAGGGAGCGTTTTAGAGATAAAATTGGAATGGAGGGTCCTGCTTATATTCCAAATCACCAAAAGGCATACTCCCTCTCCTGCACTTCCTTTTTTCATTCTTACCCAAAATACTCTGAAGAAACAGGTGGGACTTTATTTCCAAAATCCCATAGTGCTACATGTGCAGGACGTTTATTTCAGTATAGCTAATTAAAAGTTGGCATTTTTATTTTGTGGGGAATTCTCAGATTCTTCAATATTCCTTCAAATAGAATGAGGATGAAAATCAAAAATTTCATACCTTTACTGTGAAATAGAATATTCCAAAAGTAATTTTATGTCTATGCATTTTTTTACAATTGCAATATGAACATTGCAACGTGGTGTAAAACCCAAAACTGCGCTGTAGAGGACAAATACTCAACTTTGTGGGAGTGATCTGAGTACCACATGATATTTACTTTATTAAAGTGAGATATTTCTGAAAAAGGCTTCCATTTCCTGCAGTCAGCATGTTCTGACCAAATCCCTTTACCGGCTCAAAATTATAAAGACAGATATGCAAATATGCATATCTGAAGGTCTGAGTAAAATCAGAATAAAAAATCATTACAAAAACAAAAGGTAGCTGCTCCTCTGCTCTTACAGCTGCATTCAGCAAAATCTGCTACTGAGAAAGGCTAGGATGGCACTTGGCCTTACCCAGCAGCTGTTTTAGCAGAGCAAAGGGCACAACTAGGGAAAAAAAGGTGAGTTTTCTTCTAAACATTTCCTTAGGGTGACTCAACACGAATTTTTCTTACTGTACTTATGAATGGGATCAGGGGTGAGGTCAGGATAAAGCCCCAGAGAAACCTGTAATATTAGTTGTGAGGAGTTCCTGGCTTTTTAAAGCAGACCAGCACTAAAATGTCCCCACACTCATGTGCATCTTTTCAGACTATCTGAACAATCTCTTCTCCAGAGTTATATGGGAACTTGTCTTGTTCAGGTCTCCAGCATGAGGCCAGAAGCCCTGCCTGCAGTCCCACTGCCCAAAACTGCTAAGGCCACAAGCAAATTGATCTTCTCACACTCTTCAGAATCATAAAAATAGAGGGTCAAAGACAATTCAAGAGAAAAAACAAAGCTCCAACCAAGCTTCAATGACCAAACACTCTGGGATGGGAAAATGGCCAGGCTTGTAGACTAGTCCAATTTTCTTACTCCTTTCTTAGTGGTTTGCGTTAGGGAACAAAGTGCAGCACAGTGATGCTTCATGCTGGTAATTCTGAACATCCAAAATTGCTTTTCCCATTCTACTAACTGGGAAATGGAGGCAAAAAGAAAGTCATCGATCTAAGAGCTTAGAGGCTAGTGTCACAAACCTACTCAGAACTTGCAGCTTTAGGTGTTGGCAAGGTTTGAGGTTGGAGTGGCTGACATGAAGCCCCCAGATCTGCACTGACAGATGGCAGTGCTTGCACAAACAAAACTCCACATTCCAGACACCCCCCAAGGAGCTCCTTTGCAGCAAGGTAACTAGTAGCAAGCACTGATGAAAAGGTACAGCCTGAGTTCTCCTTCAGACTATTCAGTAATAAACATTAATATTGAAAACCCCATAACCGCCTAAAAATGCATAACATCAAGGCCTCCTATCCTTGACTTTTATGCACATAACTTCACTCTGAGTCAGCCTTATTAAGCCTAGCTGAATAATTCGAATTCTCAAGTGTTTGGAGGGTTGAGAATTGAATAAACATGGCAGAAAGCTCACACATCCTCCTTGCATTTCTAAAACATTTACTTCCAAAGAGATGTTGCAAGAAATATGTTAAAGACAATAGTTCAATAGGCTGAGATGAAAAAACATATGCTACCAGGAACCTTGCCTGATGCATGAGGGGTATTAAAGTATAGGGAAATAATACAGTTGAACTAATTTCTAACTTTTCTAATTTCTATCATGTCACGCTGAAAGGAGACAGAAATTTATTACACAGAGGGTTAAAAGATACATGCATACAGACACACACACACACGCACATATATACCTTGAATGGCTCCTGTAGGCAGAGGCAGAAGGTGCTGTGTGGTCCCCCTGACTCATGGAAGGACAAGGGCTGGAGTGGAGTGGGTAAGAGATGTGGGACTGGGGGAGCCCAGGGGGCTTGTTCTGCATCTCCAGTACTCTTCAGGGGCATTTTAGGCAGGGAAGGGAGTACAAGATGCTCTAGCTACAGCACAAGAGAGCCTGAAACAGGATGGTCTGGGCTCTGCCCCAACATGTATAGCTCCTACACAGAAAGGAAAGCATTACCAAGAAAAAAAAAAAAGATATATGCAGAAATGGTTTCAGAGTTTTTGGAAACCTCATAGGTACTGGATTATTTTAGAAACACAGACACCAACCATTTCACACAGGCAGCAGAGTCTATTTGCAAAGACAGGAGAACCAGAGGGAGAAGGAAGGGTCAGAATCAAAAATGAGAGTGGTCAGGTTAGATATCCAGTTTGAGCTGCTTAAAATGCCAGTTTATAGCTGATTGCCTTAGTTGTTAAAATGTGTTTTTTAGGATTTATTACTACTAAAATCTCTGAAAGAGAACACAGTTTGAATTTCAGTGGGGCAGAGAAAGCCAGCAGTGGCTACATCTAACCTCTTGGATAGCACAAAGAAATGGTCTCCCCAGTAATGTCTGCTTTAGACTCTCATCTTCCATTTCAGCTGTAGAACATCACTTAGAAAGAGTTGCTATCCTGACAAAGGGTATAGCAGTTCCACAGAAAATTAGTAAATATCTGTTTTTCCTTCAGTATACCTGATTTTTTTTTAATCATTAAATTTTCCGGACACAGAAGTGAGTATTTTATATACATATATATATTCCTGATTTGGAAAACTATCTGAGTACTTCCTCAAATAAGGGGTGGATTTGAAACACTCATTGTTGGGCTATTCATAAATAGGGATATTGTTTTTGAACAAGAAATGAAAGATGAAAGGGAGACCAAAACTATTTTTTGAATAAGATTTAATACAGAGTGCTCTGCTGAAATGAGGGGAATTGCTTCCATTTTCCACTGATGTAATAGCAGAATTTGGGCTCCAGGCTTACCGAAAACAAAACAAATGCTGCTATATTTGAAAGTAGAGTTACACAGGACAAACCCTTAGGAAGAAAAATTCCAATTAAAAAATATCTAAAAAAGATCAAAGAAATACTCATGCCTTAACTGACACCTGTAGCTCTCTCTCTAGGTACGAGGAAAGAAGGGTTACATGAACAGGGGCATGCTCCCAGAGGGAGGAAATGTGGCATTTGACAGGTGCAAGATGCCAATAAATGATGGGATATGTGGAACAGAAGGGGCCATCTATTTCATTGAAAACTGTCAAGGTTCAGTCTGCAGAAGATCAGAAAGAGATACTTAAGATAAAAGTTAAAGAAGAAAATGCTCCTTTTTTTTTTTCTTTTTTTTTTTTCCTTTTTTTTCCAGGAGGAGGATAAGAAGGGGGAGGATATCAGTCAGAAAAGTAACTGAGTTGGAATGTTAATCAAAATTTGTATTCCAGTGCTATAAAAGTATGGTGGGACATTCTGTCTTCATGTTAGACATGTAAATTAGTTCAGGGCTGAATTCTGCTCTTACAGCCAGAAATGTCTATAATATTATATCACACATGTTCTGAACACCGTAGGTTGTATAGTCTGATGGAATTGTCTAAGACCAACTTTCTTCCTTGTGTTTAAATTTTACTATTTCTTCCACATAGGAGGAAGAAATAGCCATCAGCCAGCGAATGTATGAAAAACTGATAGCAACAGCAGAACAAGGCTTGAACCTGATGCACAGGTGCCCAACAACCAGTGTTGCTGAGCACAGTGTCCAGAGCCCTGGCCAGGTTGAAGTCTACCCTCTGTTCACCCTTGCTCTTGGTTTGAATCTGCTTTCCTCTTGTACTTCTGCTGTTCAAGTGAAGCCTTGTGACGGTATAAGCGGAAATACTTCATTGTCTCTTTTGCCGTAGGCAAGTGTGGCTGAGTGCAAGTGATTCCCATTAAGTCATGGGCATTAACTGTGTACTACAAGTAGGGAGCCAGGAAACTGCTACACAGTCTCCAAATTGTTTTACTTCTTTCCTCCCATCCTCCCCTTAGTAGGAATGGATTAAAAGTGTAGACTCTGCTTATTCCCTTATAAAAAGGGGAGGAAATGGCAGGTTGAAGCTGAGAACAAGACTTCTCCATAATATAAAACAGTGAATTGCCCCTTATGTGAAAGGAGCTACACTAATTTACATCCACGAAACTGTGGCTCTCTAGCATACTGAGTATCTCCTGCTAGTGCTGCACCAGGTATTCAGCTGAGATATACAACTGTCTAGTACTAACAGTATTGAGGGGAATTTGCTCTCAAAAGATAAAATAGAAGCAGGCAGAGAAATGCCTTGTCTTTCATTATGTGACTCTCACAGTGAAGAAAAAAACAACATTCCCATCAATGTCAACAGGATCAGAATATGGTCCTCAGAGAATATTTCATATTGTTACATCCTTTCATGACTCAAACAAAATTTCCTTCCTGGGTAACAGCCCTAGTTTATGATAGGAAATAAGTGCTCTGTCACACCCTGATAATTGGTACATCACAGGCAGAATGTAAAACCAGGCAGTAAAATGGCATTAAGTTTCTGGCAGAACTTTGAGCCACATATAAACCATAAACAGGAAGACACGGACAAGACGTGGTTGTACTCCTTCCTTTCAGAGACTGGTAATAGAAAGGTCATCGCCCCAGGATAAAAGAGAACACTGAAAATTAGCTCACTCTGCAAAGCAGATACAATGCCATTGCCCTGCTTCATATTCACACAGAAAAAAAATCTCAGCACAAGCAGCTTTGGCTGTGTGCCCTTCTTAGCATATAAGGAACTTCTTAAACTGGGAGTTGAAGGGATCACAGTGAGGTAACTATCACTGACCATATGTGATGGAGATGGTGAAGGAAGAGTCTGCTGTGAAATGTGGTGGGGTTTTAAGGATTTTTTTTTTTTAACAGAGATTATAATTTCAGTGTTCTGAAAAGAAAATTGCAATTTATTAAGCACTGTCCTGAGAAAGGGAAAGGAGGGAAGGGATATAAAGCAAGAACAATATCATACAAATAAAAATGAAAACCCTAGACAGGAGTGAAGAAATAGAGACACAGGTTTCTACCCATTGCAGCAGAAAACACATTTCTCACACTCCATATCCATGAATTATTGTCTAGAAAGAAAAGACAAAACTTTAAAAGAGTGAATTAAAAAACAATTTAAGGACTCCAGATAGATTCATTAAACCAAACTGACAGTCATATATTCAGGAGGAGAAGAACATGTGGGTCTTTTCAAAGTCTTTTTTTAAAAATGCCATGGAAATGAATTACTAAGGAGTTGAAACTCAACTGCTCAAATAACTCAACCCACTGCAAACTGCTGATTTGAATGCAGATCCTAAATGTGCAGAAGGCCATGTTTGGTCTCTATGTGTTTCTGGTGAGCAGGTGTCCACACCCCAAAAAAACAGTGGGTAAATCGAGAAGCGGTGAGGCTCTGACTCCCCCCTGCCAAGGACTCTGCTGTGACCATTCACCCACACAGCAGCTGGAGGAAGGTTTGTTTGCCAAACAGGACCCAAGAGAAAATTTACAGCAGAAGTGCAATGGGAGCAACATACCAGACTACACTTGGGTATACACAGCTTCAATGCCACAGTGCATTCCCCCAGTGGTAGCTCCAATCCACAAGTTGTTACTAATATTAACTTTTTAGCTGAGTTTCCCAAGGAAATGAGGCTTAGGCAATCATTTTTACTGGCTGGTTTCCCCAATAATTTTGAGCCTACTGACTGATGTCAGCCAAGTGGAATAGACAGACAGACATTATGTTGTTATCAATTTCACAGAAACAGAAGTCTGCAGAAGGGAAAGAGAGAGCAACCAAAATTTATTCCCTACTAAAGGAAAGGCTGCAGCATGAGATCATCATTTAGGTATCAGAGGATCCACACAGAAGAGGTCCTCCTTTGGATGGAAAAGCTCTTCTGTAGATGCCTATGATACCAAAAATTCAGTGCGTACTGACACTTTTAGAGACACCAGAGTAAGTTGGCCCAAGTGTAAGCCTGCAGGAGACCTGGCTTCATTGGTCCCAAAGCCTGCAGAAGCACTTGTGCCCTATCTAAGCACTGATTCATGCTGACTCACACTGGACACTTCCCATATGACGCTATATCCTATGGCATTTCCTATTCTCAGAAACTCTCCTTGCAAGAAGCCAAACGCAAAGGATTTCCTTCAGATTTCTGAGACTATCTTCCTTACTTATTAAAAGTTGGTTGATAATTTTCATGCTTTTCAGCCTACCTTTCATCTTTTTTGATATCAGTCAACAGGTGCAACACATTATAACTAACACTGATACCATCAGCAACAGCTCTGTAACATTCCCTTTGAATTCGTTATCTACTTAGTGTAGGAATTACAATGACCCATATCTGCTACATTAAATGGATAGTTCATACCTCTGTGTATTTCCTGTGTATGTAACCCATTGTTACACCTCCATCAGTATCTAAACTCAAAACTAAAAAAAAAGCAGACCTGAGTATCTGTACTGGGTGGTGCCACAGTGCATCTGGCAGATTCCTTTGAGCTCACTTACACTTTTTCTCCTGAAGAGTTAAAATCCAACACGTGAGGGCAGACTTACAACATTAGTTTAGCAGGCCTCTTTTTTGAGAAAGTGTGTGTTCCATTTAAACAAAACAAGACAAAAAAAAAAAAAGACAGAGAAACAAAACCTCATCAACATCTTGACTAGCTCCTATTGAAAAATACATCTCTTTGAGAAATTCAGGACATTCCTCTTTGCATTAATTGACACCTTATTAGTGGAATGAATGTTGCCAGTCTTTTCTCAAGCTGCTTGGAGGTGAAGAGACTCTTTCTTTCCCTTTACCAAAAACAACAACAAAACATCCCAGGAGAGAATAAAAGAGAAAAAAGGAAAGGGAGCTGCTGAGAGCCAGGCTACTTATTCATCTTTGAACATTGGTTTCCATGGGAATAAGTTTGGTTCTTTGTGGAGGCTGAACAACCCCATGCAGTCTAATGCTTCCAACATTACATTTGTGTGGTCAACTTTCCATTGGCCTCCTCTTGTCCCCTTCCTCCTCATTCCTGCTCAGCAACAAGACTGGTGTGACAAAAAATGAAGAAATCATTCAATAAATTGGCTGAATTGGATTTGAATCAAAGCCTGCTGAATCTATTCTACTGCCACCAGTGAAATTTGGATGAAGTCCTCACAGCCTAAAGCACAGTGGCTTCCAGTCAGCCTGTCAAAACTATTATTCAGCCTTTGTCTGCCTCAACTTTTCTATTTTGATGGTTTCTGTCTCAGTTTTTATCTTTATATTTGGGTGTTTGGTGGTTTTTTTTTTTTTATCTCTGAAGCTTTTAATTGTTCCTTAGTTTTGACAGATAATGTAGAACATACAGCTCTAGTCATATTAATGTTTAAAAGAGAATGATTACCTGTAGACCATGAAGGGCACAGGTTCACCAACAACAGCAAAAAGGACTAAATAAAGTGAAAAGTGATTTGGGATGAAACCTCATTTAAATCATGAAGCATTTTTCCTACATTAAACTCTTGAGATTTTATTCTCTTTTAAACCAAGGAGGTGAACAAAAGCAACACGACATTCCTGTGCAAGAGGGGAGCAGATGAAGACTGGGTGAACTTAGTCAGGATGCATGAGACATTACAGAAAAAACTCATGGACTATGTATTCTGTTTGATCTGACTACAATAATTTCCTAGTCTTCTTGTAATCTATTTTGACATACTTTCTTTTTTAAAAAACTGTTTATAAATACATTACTCAGAGGCTGCCATGCAATACATTTTCATACATTAATCCTCATCATTTTGCTAACTGTCACAATGTTTTTCTATTAAAGGAATAAAGGAAAAGCATGTTATCACAAATCACTAATAAAATATTTAGCACTTCCTATTGCTTCACTTTAAAAACTTCTCCTTCTTAAAAGCCTCTAGAGTCCAAATTTTTTTTAAAAATGAACAAAAAAACGTATATTAGAAATTCATGAAAGCCATTCACATGAAGACTGCCAGGACTACACGATTTTTCTTTTTAAGAATATTTCTTCCTTACAAAAGATTTTGTATTTTCAGATTTTGAAATGTATTTTCTTTGCAAGACAGAGATGCTGATGGGTTTTCAATTTTTAAATCTAAGATTATGTCTAATTGCCTAATTTACTTTATCTACCCCTTAGAAAACCTAGCGGAAACTGCAACATTTTATACAGCAAATCAGGATGACAGTAGCTATTGAAGCGCAGAGAAATTGATCAATCATTTGATTGTCGATTCACACATCAGTGAATGACAGGTAGAACCATTTTAGTCTTATCGTTCCTATTACGATGTTAGCAATTCAGGCTAATGACGATCCATTGTGATAATGGAAGTAATAAAGAAAGCTGGAGCTTAGACCATGAACTAGCATTCATGGCAGTACCTCTTCTCTCCCCAGTCACAATCAGATTAAATAAGACAGTTGTTAGAAACCCACAAAAATAAAGCTGCCATAAGAACTACCTTCTATGGATCCAGATTTCAATGTACATTTCTGGTTTTTCTCTTTAGTTTCAGCTGAGGCCTTCTCCCACCTTCCTCCTGCATTTCAGCCTAGGGCAGAAGTAAAGCAACTGTGCAAGATGTGTTTTCTTAACATATAGATATATGTTTCAGGAAATCAAATACACCAAGTTATTCCTCCAAGCAAAGGGAAAAGCAAAAATAACATTCAGAACTTCTCAAGTCTTACCTAAACCATTTCACGCACCCACTAAAAAAGTGGTAGTGTGCAGCATTACTGAAGCAAACTATCAAATGTCAGGAGAGTCAGTTTACCCCAAACTGAGTAAGTCTAAGCAAAACATGAAAAAATAGTCCAACTTTAAAGAGCAGTTCAGCTTCTCACTCTGAAGTACATCTGGCATGGAAATGTTTGTTGGTATGTATCCTTTAAACCAGGGAGAAGACCCAATTTTCATCAAATGATACTTCTAAAACAAAGTGAATTGACGCCTTTGAGACATTTTAGCATAAATAACTAAAATGCAGAGGATAACTGCAAATTTAAAAGGCAATTCCCACTTCTGTTATTCCTTGTCCTTCAACATATAACAATCCAAACCTGAGAAGCATGAACATTTTGTAAAGAGAAAGCCATCAGCACATTAGTTTCAGTTCAGCATCAACTGGTAGATTACAACAGGAGTTAATATGATCTGGTATGGGAGAGCTATAAAAGCTAACTCAAACCCAGGACCTTCAGAACATGAATTTTGATGAGAAACCATCACTGAAGACTGAAACAAAAAGTCTAATAGAGAACATTTATTGATTTTTTTTTTTGTGGGTCTATCAAGTTATCAGGAAAATATGTGTATAGCAAGCATCAGATCTCCAGCAAAGCTAAGCTGTTTTGCTCAGAGTTTCACTTACTTTCCAGAAACTTTCAATTGAAAAAAAAAATTTAAAGAGTTGCTCAGCACAACCGGGGCCAGAAGACAATGTGTGCCTCTACCCTGCTTCAAACACTGCCTTCCCAGAAGAGAAGTTCCTTCAGGATATCATGTGGGGATAGAAACCTCCTGTGAGGAAGGTTCCAAGGAGGTAGTGCTATGACTTCCTAAAGCAACCTGGTTGGAAGGAGGAGCAGGTGAGTGTTCCTGGATTTAGACAAAGGCTACCTTTCCAAAAAGAGCAAAGAGGAGTTGGATATCACGATGCTTGTTCTTGGACTGCAAATTAGCCACGTGAGGGTTGGGGTGATGCCACAGAAGAGGACATCTCCATGTGGCTTCCTATTGTGTTGCACTGGACACAAACCACTAGAATCAATGGAGAGGAAAAATACATGATTATGCCTATACTTCTACAGCCTTGTTATCAGGGCATTTGCCTGAGAGATTGAATTCCTAGGGTCTAGTCCATGGCTGAATGACAACCCAGGGTAAGTCCTGTCACTGTTTCACCATGGAAAAAGTGTCCTTTTGCAGTGAATAAATAGGACTATCCATCAATGAGCTTGTTAAGCTTTATTACTTTTCTGTTTTTATAAATAATTCCAGTTCCTAATGTGTCATGTAGAAGTCATAAATTGGGAAGGACAGAATCTCATATTCATTTTCCAAAAGGACAAACACTATCTCCAAGAATGTAAAATACAGAAGAAACTCTGTAATTGGAAGCTTCTACTGCCTGTGCAAATTTATGTCACAGAGGAAAAGATTTGGACTCTCTACAAGTTAGAGTTAAAATTTTAATACTTAGGATTTTTATTTTGATGATAGTGTCTTGATTCATCATATTTTCTCCCTGCAAATACCTTGTAAACTAGAAATTTCTGTAAGCCTGTCAACTTTCTCAAATAGATGTATATATATTTAATCTTATTGATTTGTTTTCTGGAAGTATTTTCCCTTCTTTCTAATATTTTATTTATCTAACAGTGTTCTGATTTTTATCCCTGGAAACCTTTTCATTTGCTTTTTGTTGCTGCTCATTTGGATTTTTTCCTTTTGTGTTTTTCTGCAGAAAAACAGCTTGCATTCAATGGCAATATTTTAAACAGCTGAATATCCCGAAGTCCTTAACATTTAGTTACAACCATAGTAAGGAGGCTGTAAGACAAATGTGGCCTTTGGGATCTCCAGAAAAGGGAAGGGAAGTCTTTCACAATCAGACCATCGTGCACTCACATGTGACACTCTTCTTGCAAATGAGCACCACTGCAGATTTGATATGTCATGCACTGGCGACAACCGTACAGAAACAATTTAAAAACCCCACATTTCTTGTTTTTCCAGATTAAGAACAGGTACCAAGTAGCATCTGGAATTTAGTGTTTGATCCTAATCCCCACGAAGAAATGTAGAGTATTTCCTTCTACTCAAAGTAACAGAGAAAAAGACACGTCATAAAGGCACACATAGACACTTTGTATTTATTTTGTTCAATTTGTAGCATGTGCTCTTCTATTTCCCTATTCATCCTTTTGTATGTGTTATTTTCTTCTGTGGCAGTTTGCAGAATATTTTGTTGCTCATTAAATGATGAAGAGGAAAACAATCCATTAAATTTTTGCTGCATAAAAATATATATTTTGAAATCAAAATCTAGTTGTAATAATAAAATTGTGTCATTTTAGTCTCATATCTCTTAATGAAAAAAAATTAATGAGGAACGTAACTAAGATGCATAATTTTTTATGACTGCTGCAGAAATTTTCAGTGATCATGAAGTCAGTAAGAGATATCTTTGGTCATATAGTTTGGGCAACCAATTGTTCAATAATTTAAACAAATTATTTGAATTTTTCATTCAAGGACATTCAATAGTCTAGCATGTGTCAGCCAATTTATATCAGGCATTTAATGTAATAACTTTCATAGCTTTAGTCAGGTTTTTTGAAAGTTATCCATTGAAATAATTGAGGAAGAGAAAAAATTAATCTGAAACTGTTCAGTAAATACAAGTAATATTCATGGATTTGTCACAGACTGGTAATGTGGAATTATCAAATTCATTTCAGAGATAAGAAAGTCCTGGCTAAGTGTTGTGGTTAATTTTCTTGGGCAAATTGATGTAGAAATTCTACAGTAATGCCTAGATTAAAATCCCAGTCCAATGCTTTATCAATCACATTACTGTTTCTCAATGGTGGATTGCAAGTGTTCTTGGTTGTTACATCTGACTAAATGAAATAAAATCTAGTTTCCCCATTCTGTTATGTTTAAAGGTCACATATTCGCTAGTAACTATTCAAAACATGCATTCACACCAAAAGCCTGTAGCTACCACCAACATTTTTAGTGGTGAGTTTTGGTTTGATTTGGGATTTCTTTTCTGATTTTTTAAATAAAACCAAGGAGACAGGATCACAAAATTGCTTTTCCTGAGACTGAACGTTGCTGTATTGACTAGAACAACAAAACATTTCATTGGGACCTAATGTTCCTTCCTAAATGTTTTGTCTTGTTGGAGAAGGCTGAGAAACACAAGTTCCTTTCACAGAAGCTCTATACTGAAGATGAACCAAAAATATCCAACCCACGGTATCCCCCAGCTACACTACAATTGTACATAACACACAGCACTACCACTCTGTGCAGTAATGCACTGTCCTGAGTGGCTGGATTGCATGTTGACCGTGACCAGTTTCTATACATTTCCCCATGCCTCAATACTTCTTTCAAACATGCCTTGAGCCTCTAAAAGCTGACCAAACAAAACAGAGCAGGCAAATTGTTTACAAAAAACAGTAAAGGCTATTATCAAGACAAAAAAGAAACAGTAAAAGAGGTTTTTTAATTCACATCTGAGCTCAAGCCTGTTCACTACTTTTAGTATCATTCTCTACTGCTGGTGTTTTGGGGTTTTTTTAATATGACAGTCGTTTCACCCACAATCCATCCTCAGGCCCAATATGTGATGCCCTATGCAACAGCTTTGCAAATGGGCTTCATTTGTTGTAGGTTTGTAGTTGGGCTTGTAGTTGACACCTTCCACCGTTACAGCAACTTGCTAACATTGTAGAGAGACAAAAAAAAAGGGTTTATAAGAACAGGAGAATAGAGTTACTCCATATCTCTCCCACCTTTGAAAAGTTACTGTTTTAACACAAAATATTGCTGGAGAAATCAAACTTTATTTCATGCGTTAACACAGCCTTAATCATGGCCCACAGTACAACACCAAGGAACGTGTATGTAAGCCAACATCCTCACAAGTGGTGGATCCTTTGAAAGTCCCTCACTTCCCTCAGTGAGTAGAAACACTGAACAAATTTACACAGAACAAAATGTAGAAGTGGGACTCAGATACATCATATGCTCTCAATTTTAAAGTTGAACTTGGGTATACTTTTGCATACAGTGTGTACAGTATCCCAACATCAAGGACCATTTCTCAAGGCTGCATTCATCTTAGGACAATTGTAAACCTAAACTAAACCAATCCTCCACTCACATCTAGTAACTACAAACTTCCAGGGCAGTGGCAGCCCTGTAGTCTATGCCCTGGGAGCGAGGAACATGGCACAACAGCTGCAACCATCTCAGAGCAGGAAAGGCCAATTACAAACCTGTAGCTCACAACAAGAGTCAGTCAGTGGCCAACTGGGCATTTACCAGTTACTTCGGTCTCTCCATCCAAATGAAGAGACATTCTTCCTTTCCCACTTCCACCCTTCTTTTTGGCACCTCTCTGCCAATTTCATGCAAGTGGATTCACTCTCTCTGACCTAGGGTCCATAGACATAAATTCAACATTTGCAGTTTTTGATTAGTTTGACCCCACTGTTTCCTCATCTGGTAACTGTAATTTCCTCCTTTCTTTCAACTTAAACTATAATTTCTGCTTCAGTTCATGTCCAGATTATAGCTGCTCTTTTCTTCCAGTTATTTTTCCTATCTACACTCCAGTGATGAGCCACATCTGTATATTTTCCCCCCATGTACAAACACTATTCAAAAAAGTTATCCAATTTATTTTATCCCTATTTTTTTTCCTGATCAATGCTCAGAGCCAAAATATTACATTTAAGAGACAGAACAATATTTTACTAAGTTTTTACTTATATATTGGGAGTTAATGCAAAAAAAAAAATTGCTCTGCTAAATGAATGCAAGACTGAGTTTTCCTGGCTTACTCTAGTATAAGAAAGCTGCAATGAAGAGAAGAAAGATTACATATTCCAAATCATCTTAGCTACCCTCTTTATCATTATTATTGCCTCCATTTTCTGCTGCATTTTAAAGGATATTCTAAATGGAATATTAATATTAATTTCTTTCTTCTTCATGAGAGTTCAGATAATTTGGGATAATTAAGGGAGAGAGGATAGGAGAATCCATTGTGGGGTTATAAATCTCCAAGGAATGTGTTGGTTTTGCATTTTAGTTCTGCTGAAAAATGTAAATGCTTCAATTAGTGTAAAAATCAGAGGCTGCCTCACTCATTAACAACGAGGCCTCTAACCTCTCACCTTGCCCATATCTGAATCAGTGGATACTGAAATGGGAAAGTTGGCCCATTTTCCTAAATACAGAAATTGCCCTTAAAAACTGTAATTCCCCTCAGTCTCCCTCCCTTAAAGAGCTAATCCATTTGCAGAAAAGGCCTGTCTGGAGAAGTTAGAGTCCTATTGCATATGGCAGGGAAGGTGGTGGGCTTGTGGATAGCATTAGAGCAGACTTGAAATGAAGATAACAGGACTGGGCATCTGCAGTACTGGGGTGAATCGCCTCAATCTAAATATTCCATGTTTATAATAAACCTGTCAATAAAGGATGTGAGGGCAGTTTTGCTGCCGTGCAGTTCTATCCTACAGCTAACACAGCCTGAAACCTCCTAAAGGCTGATTGAAATCGATTCATACGCAGGTGGAATGCAACAGATCTTTCTTCCCAGCCTTTATAAAGGGAGATTTAGTGGGAGACTTTTTATTTATTGTGAGATTCGTATTATACCAAGTTCAATATTCCTCCAGTCCACAGTTACCCTGAAAGATACACTTAAACAAATGCCTGATGTATTCAGTGTGTATGGGACCAAATAAATCAGAGGGAAAGAATATAGCCACTACCACACACATCCATTCTGCACACATTTATTTCTAAGCTAGCGTCTAGGAGGCGAGGAGAAAAGCACTGCCTGGACTGATGATTACATTTCCTCAGTGAATAAAGCCTACACGTGCAAAACAGTATGCAAAATTACCTGCTCCCTTTGCATAAAAAAAGTTCATCCACAGTGATTTGATTAATTGAAGGATTAGCCTTTTGCTGCAATTTTGACCTGAGGTTCTCCTGCTAATTTTCCTAGAGGATCTTCTAAGCAGTATGGCACAAGTAATATAGCGCTGCAGGACTCTAGTAATTTTCAAGACCATCCGCACTACTCAAAACTTCTAATCCCTAACTTCTCTCATGCATTAGTCCGTTAACATTTTCTGAGGTTTGAATCTTTTCTTAACATATTAACTCCTTCAGACAGGGGCCCAGTTGTCCAAATGCCTTCAAGATGTTGATCTAGTTTACACAAAGGCAGCTTTGTTCATATGAACAATTGAACATGGAGAAAGGTCATATTATCTCTTCATGCCACACCATCCAACCAAAATATTGTTTGATTGCTCTTCAAATCCACTCTAAGTGCTGCTACCAAAAATTACCTTCCTGGTCCATCATTTCCTCTCCTCTGCTTGTTCTCAGTATTCCGTGGTATCTTACTGACCCCAGCTCTGTTCCTCCAGTGCTATTAGCCTAAGTTGTTCCATCTCTACACTACCCTCTTTCCTGATCTCGGATAAATTCCATAACAGTTGAATACTTCAAAATATATTCTTAAACCTCTTCTATCATTTTGCCTTCAAATCAATCCTGTTAACACTGGTACATGTACCTGAGCTGTCTCCTTATCACCTTAAAATATTTTCATCTCAGGATTTCAAAATACTTTGTGTCATGACAGCAAAAGCTATGTAGGTTCTGGTTCAAAAGTTCATAGAAAAACCACCGTTGAAAACAGTGACCATAACATATTTAGATCAAATATATTCTTTGGAGCATCAAAGCCCACCACAACAGCGCTAAACTTCAAGAAATTGAAGTATATGAAAATGAGGAAACTTGTTTAAAAAGAAACTAAAAGAGTTATCTGAGGGAACAAAATCCTTATGGATAGCTGGGATCTACCAAAGCAGGGACTACCAAAGAACATCCTACTAAAAGCAGAGCTCCAGTGCACACAGTCTGTTAGGGAAAACTTGAAAAGCAATTTAAAAAAAGCAAGCGTGATGGAGCAGTGAGCTAAAGATTTGAGAAGTAAAAGAGTTTATTAGAATTGAGAAGGCATCATTCAAAAAGCAGAAGCTGTATCCAAATGAAGAAAATAAAAAGGATCATAAAACCTGGCAGACTAAATGCAAAAATATAATTAGGCAGGCCAGGGGGGAAAAAAAAGTTTGAAGAACATTTGGCTGGAGCAATCAAACATAATACTAAATTTCTCTTACACAGGAATCATCATCAGAGCAAAAAGCCCGCCAGGCAGTCTGTGGAGCCCCTGACAGGCTGAATACTCAGGGTATAAGGCTGTTGCAAAAAAGCAGAGTGAATACCTGCATCACTGTGACCTTCCAGTACCTGAAGGGAGCCCGGAGGAATGATGGAGAGAGACTTTTACAAGAGTGTGTGATGGTAGGACAAGGAGGAATAACTTCAAACTGAAAGAAATCAGGTTAACATTAGATATTAGAAAAATATTCTTTTCCATGGGGGTAGTGAGGCACTGAAGCAGATTATTCAGAGAAGCTGTGGATGCCCTACTCCTGGAAGTGTTCAAGGTCAGGTTGGATGGGGTTCTGAACATTCTGCTCTAGTGACATGTGTTCCTGCTCATGGCATGGGGGCTTGTAACTAAGTGACCTCTAACGTCTAAATCCAAGTTATTCTATGACTCTATGTTTCTAGCGTCACTGTAGAAGAAACTGCTGATATTTCCTCATTAGAAGTTCTTCTTGAAGGCAATACTGCAGAGGATCCATCTCAAACATAACTGACTGTGAAGAGGCTGTTGTAATGTTAAGAGAAGTATTAATGAGTTGTCTGAACTGGATAGTATTTATCAAGAGTTCTGAGAAAACTCAAGGAAGTAAGAGCTGAATCACTGATAGGGGTACCTAACCTCTCGTGCTGATTTTTAGTCACTGAACACTGAGGGTTAGCAAATGTGATGCCAGTGAGGATCTGGAGAGCTACAGACCTGCAAGCTTGTAACTCTAGTGCACAAATTTGTAAAGAACAAATATATGTCTGAATGCAACTTGTATGGAAGAGCCAATGTCAGTTCCATAGTGGGACATTATGCCTTGTAAAATCCATCTGAGTTTTCTGAAGTTAATTAACATATGGGTCAGGTGAGACAGTCAAATAAAATACAACTGGATGTTCAAAATTCTTTGGAAAAAGTCGCCCATGAATGGTTTTTCAAGAAACTGAGCGGCCATAGAGTAAGTGGGAAAAACCTGGCAGGGATAGATAAATGGCCAAAAACCATGAAACAGAAGGCCTGCACTTACAATAGAACAAATACCCTTCACAGTGAAATAAAATTACGGACTCTGAGGTGATGATTACCATTCAGTAGCGGATGCTCAAGGTTACAACAGACAACTCCACAGAAGCATCAGCTCTGCTCAGCAGCAGTTAAAAAACAACTCAAATGCCAGTAACAAAGAACAAGACAAAAACATAATTATGACTCTCTTCATCTGCATTTTGAATATTTTTTCAGTTAGGGTTGCCTCATCTCAACAAAAGGACACAAAGGACACATTTGAGGTGGCAAGAGCTCAGAGAAAGACCAACTATGATAAACTATGGTGTGGTTCATACAGTCCTGAAAATTTGTGATGGTGTGGAATCAGTGGATAGGAAATGACTGTTCACTGGCCAGCCACTGCAAGGAGCAGAAAGTGTCAAACAAAGCTTATAAAAGCTAAACTTAAATAAAAAGAGATGACCTTTTCAGAACAGGGATCTGTACCACTTGGCACATCTTGTTCGGTGTCTAAAGAGTTTGTTTTGTAGAGCAAGGACTTCATGTTGTTCTCTATCTACAACTTCAGTTCCATAGTCCTTGAATTGGACTTCCTGGGTATACTGGTACAAATAATAACTCCTATACATTCAGCCTACCTCACGACTGGTTTAATTACACTCTTATGAGTCAGTTTGTAATAGGGAAATTCACTTGAGCAAAGCACTAGATCAGTCATAGCTTCCTGTTGCCTCTTAGCACAAATTCAAAGCCACCATAACATATTGGTCTCCATTTAGAATGGGAATGGCAAAGGTAGAAACAAATGATAAAAAGATGAGCAATAAATAATTGTAAATTCTTGTATCACAAGCAATGAATCCACATCAATGGTGGAACTGTGAACATGAGGAAAAGGCGTGTGAAGAAGGAGCATTTGAACTTTGCTGAAGGAGCTATTTCCTGCCTGCTTGGAGAGAAGCAACTTTCATCCTGTACAAAGACTATTTTCATTATGTCTTGTTTTTGTGTTATCCTCTGCACTCCAATTTCTTGTATCATCTTTTTATCATGGAAGATGCCATGGGAAGTCTCTTCCTCTACTGGTTATGATACAAAAAAGCTGGAAGAGGGAATTTGCTCCAGATAGAATCCCTGTTTAAAGGAAATGATTTTCATAACTCAGAGCCCATAAAAGAAGTTAAACAAGCGTCCCATGGGACTGGACTTCTGTTGAAGACTGGGAGAAGTCCCCAAAGAAGAAAGAAATGTCCTCTAACATCCACTGACACAGATCCAGGGTCATACCACTGATGTCATGCCAAGATTTACACTGATGCAGTATTCCATCTTGGCAGCCAGTTCTGACTGGTGCATCCTCACTGTAAACTGAGGGATGCCTGGGACTGTCAGGTTGTTTTCACTACATTTAAACAGGAGCAAATGAGACCAAGACAGTGACAATTTCATGCAGAAATATAGTATGGTACGTAGGCTGAGGATGGTTTTATCTGCAAGACAAAAAAAATGTCAGGTCTGTTAAAGAAAAACTAATTTTTATTCTTGTGTGATGGTGAGAACTAGCATAGCTAGGCCTCACATATCTGAGACAACATAAAGACAAGATTTCCGTCAAAAGTGTTTTCTTAGTGAGTGAAGAACAGGCCACTGTCTATTGGGTCATACAGTTGTATTATTTACCACACAAAAATTAGATAAATTTTATATTAATTAAATTAAAATTTGTATATAATGGATTCCTCCTTTTCTTCCTTAATATTTCAGATACACAAGCAAGGTCAAAAGCTGTAGTCTGATTGGAATGATCATACCATTTTTTACTGTTAAATTTCCAATACAATATTACTGAAGACAAATGAGTTTTTATTGTTTTAATAGAAAAGTGTTTCACACATCTTTCAAATTTCCTCAGTATCTGAGCTCTATATGAGCACAGGATTTTATTAGGATATGTCAGTTCACCATAGCCACTTTACTAAAGAGAGGCTTGCCATAAGATTTTTCAGTTTACAAAGAAGAATAAAATAGCAGGTGTTAACACTGAAAAAGAAAATTGTGACAGAAAATTAAGGTTATTAGGGAAGCTGAGAATAATAAAAGGCCCAACAGGGAGTGATTTCCGAAATCACAGTTTAGCAGCAGAGCAAATAAACAGGGCAGCCTGTGACTGAAGTCATCAAACTAGAGGATATTTTAGCAAAATAATTAAATGAGAATCTCCCAAGGGAGCCTGGTTACCTAACCACTGTATTCTTTCACTTTTGGCTAATGAAATACAGCCAGCCTGGCCACCTTGCAGGCCTGAGCCCTGAACAGGAAATCATCCAGATATTCTCAGTTTTTGGGACTGGACTAAAGTCTTGACACAAAACCTGTCTGTCTGGCAGCACCTCACTGTGTGAACTGTGAAATGTTACTGAGACCTCTTCACGAGTTGTTCTCCTGCCTGAGGATGCAGTGGCTGACACGGAAATGTGAGCCAGATTTTGTGCTTATCCCTGTGCTACTCCAGGGCTGCCATGCCTGTCTGCAGAGCTGGGAAAGCAGACACCCCTGTCTTCACCTTCCTCGCTGCTGACTGACACATTTGCAGGCATAAAGACCCCAGAAAGACTGGTCTTCCCACGGCCCTGCTGTTGGCTGCAGTGCAGGGGTACTAGGATAGGGCAGGGACACTGGGACAGGGCAAGGACACCAGGATAGGGCAAGGGAACTCTCAGGACAGACTGCTCAGAAGAGTTGTACAGGGCAAAGGGTCTATTGCGAGGATGAGGAACATGTCCCACAGACATGAAATGCAAAGACCCATGTCTGAAAGGTGTTCTGTGTCCACAGAGGCTGTGGCCACAAAAGTACTATCATAAATATTTAAAACGAGTTAAATAAAGCAGTTAGTATGAACCGAGTGCACAAGATAGACTCTTCTGAGCAGCATAAATTAAAGTCGCAGGCAGCGGGCAGCAGAAAGAACAAAATGCCAACATTTCACTAAAAAAGCCAACCTGTGTTACAGCCCCTTGGCTGTCAGCCAGCCCTGCTGAAGCAAACAATGGCGTGGATCTTAAGGGCAGCAAGAACAGCTACAACAATCATGTTGCCTGACTCCCTGTGTATCACAAGCCATAGAATTTTACCCAGCAGCTCCTGCAGCAGTAACACTTACTCCTCCTTGCAGCAATGAGGCTCCTTACAACCCACTTTCAAATGAACTCTCAGCAGGACCCCAGAGGAAACGGACAGATATTAGACAAAGACGTGTTTGTTTGCTTTTCCCAAAGGAGCAGGCAGGAAAGCAGTTGCTAATCATGGATGTAGGACTGCTTCACTGGTACCCAGTGGGCAGGAGGCAGCCCAGCTGCGGCTGAGTGCGGAAACCAGGGTGGCAGTCACACCACGCTGCAGCAGGACTATAGCCCTTTCCTACTTCCCTGACATTCACGTTGCCTCCTCTCACCCACTGAGTATTATCATCACAGAGGCTGAAGTCTGAATGTGTTTAATGCTTTCTTAGCCACAGATCATTAGTAACCAATTCCACTTTCCACTGTCTCAATTGTTTTTATACAATACAAGACTCCTTTTTTTCCTCTCCCCTCCCTCTTCTTTCTTCCTCCTTTTCCCAATTTTCTTGTGGTAAAACAGTCCTGCCTGAAAGCAATAAGCTCCTTTCAGAACTTAAAACCCTAATGGCAGGCATTTGGAAAAGAAACTCTAAAGGCACCATTATTCCTCACTTTGGCTTCACTGCTGGCTTGCTGTCTACATGCATAATGCTGAGCTTTTTTCCACAAAAATAGCAATCCTCAGAAAGCCACAAATCCATGTTAGCTGCTTGGGTTATTTATTCCTAGAGAAAGCTAGAAAAGCGACAACTTTTAGGAAATTTGGAAGGCCACCATGAAGTGGTGAGAAATCAGCTAGATACAGGAGGAATATAAATGAAGCAATGACTTAGGTAATTGTACCCACCATCAGGAACAGCTATTCATGCTTTTGGGGTATTCCCACTCTGCTCATGATGTTATCTCCTCTTTCTCTACCAAAGCTTTTCTGGTTCACACTTTCCACAGTTCTGTGTCTTAGTGTTCGCATAAGGCCTGAAACTAGATTGCAACTTGTCATTGCTCTCCCTGTTTCTGTGGGGCTGCAGGGTCCAGAGCAGTAAAAGTCAGGAGTCCACTCACAGTGCTGTGTCTTGCTGTCTGTGCAAATTCCAGCTATTCATTAGCTACTGACTGGCAGCAGTAAGAAAGTGGTCGGCAGCCTGGGCTGCTGGCTGGAATAGGCAGCACCTCTCAACAAAGTGCCGGAGAACAGTAGGGCATTTACACCAAGGGGGAACCTGCTACTGCCCCGGGTGTGCCAAGCCAACAGGGGCCATCAAGTTTTGCTGGCAGGACACACATTTGGAAGTCTCCAAACAGAAATACGGATTGGTCTTGAGACTCAACTTGTGGCTGCATGGGATAACAGGGGACCCAGAGACTAAGAAACTTGGCAGATTAGCCAGACGGTGAGTCCCTCTTCCAGTGCTGTCCTAGGGAGAATAAAGAGCAAATGACAGGATTCACTCATTCCTGGAGGGACACTGCTGAGTACCTCACCAGAGGCAAAGCTCTCATGTTGTTAGCCCCAGGCAAAGACAGGACTCCTCCATTCCCCATCACTGTCAGTCCAATAGGCATTTTAGGATACATGCAACCCCTGCTGTTCACAGCAATACTCTTTCACTGGGATTGTGTGTGGAGGGTAAGAGGATGTCACCTCTCTTCCAGCCCTTGTGCCAGCCAGTGCTAGCATGGACTCCTGTGGCTGGTCCATTCCCTGTCACTAGGGTGGAACCACCACATATTTGCTGCTATTGGCTCTGAGTAGGGGCAATCCTTCAAAGAGGATAGAGGGAGAAATGCCAAAGGCACTAAATGTCAGTGTCCATCCTCATATTTTGTGAAAAGGTCTCCTGCAAAGCTGTGGGTCCCACTCCAGAGTTCTCAAGCCTACAAGTCAGAGCTACTCATGCCTTAAACCCAGCATAATCCACCAGAAAACAAGTGGTGGACCACTGCAGTGGGCCATTTGTAGCTGTTTGCAATCCATCCCTGAATGAAAGAAATAATGCAAAAAAACCACCCTGACACTCAGCAAGGCAGTACCTGGGGAAGGCGCTGTACACTGCTTGGCTGCACAGACAGGGACAATCCCAGGCCCCATCCCAGAGCATTTGGGACATGGATACTGTCCATGCTCAAGAAGCCAGTCTCTGCTTTTGCCATAAAGAGCAATCCTTTTGTGCAGGGGGAGTGGGGCTCCTTGCAGCCCTTGCACAGCTGCCAGGCGGAGGAGCGGGGCAGTCTCCTCCAGCTGCCAGAGGGATGGGGTGAGAGGCAGGCAGGAGCACGGGGATCTGAGAGAGGCACATGGCCCAAATCCTGCACACCTGCTGGGGTGTGATGCCAGCTGCAGCCCAACAAGGGGCCCTATTGATCCTGTCCGTGTGGTGGGTTTCTCTGCACGTGTGGCTGAGGAGATCTCATGGAGAAAATTTCATCTGTGGTTTGCTAAGTGTTTCGCCCCAAAGAATCATGATTTAATTGCTGTTATTATCTTCATAAAGCTGTCCAGAGTGTTTTTCCAGTGGTTATTTAAAGCTTATCTAAAAGATAGTGATAGCAGTAGAACACCTAGTTAAAACTGCGTTCCTGGTATGCCAGTAGCAGAGTGTGATAAAAATAGTAGGTCTCTTAAGTCAATCATCATCTTTCTCTAATTTATTGTATTGTTGTATTTTCGGATCCATGCATAGCACATACAGCATATCATTACGAAGGTAATGCAGTTAGAAACTATATAAACAGATACTGGAGACTGAGTTACTGTCAGTCTTCTATGAAAAAAAAAAAAGGACATTTTGGTAAAGAATAAAAATCACACATTATAATTTTAAAAAAGATCCGCAGATGAGGAACCTTGCCATAGAAAGCAAACCCTCCAAAACATGTCCCTTAAACAGTGTACATGGTGCTGATGAAAAAAATATTTTAAAATCTATTAATCAGTAACAGCTTCAAAAATAACAGTATGAATAATATAGATGTCTGGTGGGGAAAAAACAGCTGCACAGGATACCATTAGGTATATAGTTTATACATATTTTTTTTCTACTCTGATTTGCTGTAGAGAGAAAAGATAGAAGCACAGAAGTGATGAAACGTGTCTTAAAAAGATGGAGGAAATTTTTATTTAATGCAAATCCCTGTTTCATCATATCGCTAGTGACTCATGCATAAAGGCTTAGAAATCTGTGGAAGGAGATGAGAAACCTCAGAAACAGATATGAGCATATAATTTACTACATAAAAACTGTTTTGTCTTTAAATCAACTCCATTTTTTTATTTAAAGGAAGTATTAGCAAATAGGTCATTCTAACTATGAATTTATTCCAGTGTTTCTAATAGCCTCAGGGATTGTTTCTGAAAACAAATTTAGACAATGAATTTACAGACTAATCATTCAAAAGGCTTAGCTACTGTGAGTTGCCAATCAATTGGCATTAAAAAATCGTATGTATTATCTTTACTTTGTAATTCACCCCCTGAATTGCAAAGTCAAAAAATGGATCCACTAGAGTCTCGAATCTCTCAGGTCAACTTTGGATAAAGAAAAGGGATAAGAAAAGTTAGGACTTAAATGGCACTTCATGTCTTTTTATGTCCTTCCACACAAAGCCCCTTGTCACCCAGCCTGTTACCTGCAGTCCAAACCCCAAGTAGTACATCCCTTCATAATTCATCATGGGAGAAGAGGCACATTACATTCATGGACTAGTGTCTTTTACCTGCCTTTTTCCCTCACATTCAAGTCATTTATGTTGGTGAGCACCTGTCTGCCAATGATGCAACCTAACTCTACTCTGACGTGACTCAAGTAATTACCTGTGCCAGAGCCTTGGAAGAACATAAGGAGACCTCCCTCTGCATGTCCTACACCATGCAGCATCACAGACTGATTAACATATCCATCCATGAATGGCATAAACTGTCCTGGATGGTCTTCCTCCTTCACCATCTACCATCTCCAGAAATCCTCTTTAGTAATTGTTTTATCATAGCTTAAGTTCCTTTAGCTCTTAAATAAGCTTGGAAAAGGAGCTATTGAATGTGAGACAATGCTACAGAGGTCTCCTCCAAAGATGGGCAACTCTCTGGGCTGCAAGATTGTCAGGAGTAGGCTGAAGCCCATCCCTGATTTTTCTGTGAATAAGCCAAAGAAAATCAGACTTTCTGCTATGGCTAGTACCAGGAATGAGGTGACAGCATCTGGAGTAGCAGCCACAGTTGGTGACTATTTTTAAGATTTATTGCACCATGTTTGGGGTTTGCCCTTGCACTTCCTAAATGGCTTCCACAACCCAGGCTTTTTGAGTTTTTTTCCTCTGGTTTCCTGAGCCAGCTGTACCTAGTTTAGCTTGGGATCATTTCTTTAATTCTTGGCTTTTGCTGACTTTACACTGACTTCTGCCCATGCCCTCCTCTCTAGCAATTCAATGTTGCCTGTGGTTCTGTGCACCCTGCAAAAGAACTGGTGAAGGGTAACGAATGCCTGAGATGAAATATTTGGATATAGTTACTCTAGTGAGACATGTTGCTGTAATATCTGGTATACAGAAGCAAGTACCACAGAAACATTTTTCCCCAGGGAGCAGTTTCATTACCCTGGCAAATCTTTTGTAGCCAGGAAAATGCCTATGCTGCAAAACTGAGACTGATATTATGAGAGCATCAAATCTGGGCTCGTTAGAATCTACATCTTACCCCAAAATCATTCTTCACACAGGATTCTTGCAGTGGAGTATGCTAAGGAGGTGAAACTGGTTTCCAGACAGACCCATGCATCCCTCCTTGAAGAGAGATTTGGGACTTACCAACACAATTACAAGAAGAAAATAGTTCTCTCTACCAACAAATAGGTTCCTCTTCTAGTATATTGAAACAATTAGGTAATTTCCATCTCCTTCCTAGCAAATTGAATCTCTCAATAGCTCAATTTCTTCAAGTGCCATTGTTTTCTCAGGCACGACAAAAGTAATTTTGCTGAGCTTCCATACTCTTTGAGTACCCAAGCATCTCTAGCACCTGGGTGTTCAATGCTGCAGCTATTCCTTGGGTACTGCTTGGACATGTTTCAAGTTGACATTTTAGATTGCATAACTCCTGGCGCAGCACTGCAAAGATGTCTCCTCCCATTGCATCAGAGAGTGACCTGCTGTGGCAAAGGCTATTACTTCTTTTGAGATTATCGAGTCTGGGGTGCCTCATTGAATTATACAGATTCCAAGGGGAGGAAAAGTAACTGCTGCGTTCTCCAGGCTCTGAACTTTGCAGTGCAACACATCTGGAGAGCCTTCATCTGCATATGCGTCTCCAATGCCACATCTCCTCGGTGAACACTGCGTGCATTGAATTCTGTTAACATCGGGTGACAGACAAGTAACAATAGGAGCTACGTTGACTCGGTGCTTGTCTCATCCTAAAATAAAATACTGTGTGATGGACTAGTCACAGCTGCGCGCTTACAAAGAGCAGTCTGTGGCTTCTAAGCAAAGCAGCTGAGAAGTTAAAAAAAAAAATATATATCTCAGCTTCCCCCTCCCCGCTCATCTCCACACACATGTTAGATTTGAGGCCAAAATCTGATGACTAAACTAGGCGTACAACCAAGAGTGACCTGATTTGGGGGAGTTATTGAGCACTGGTGTCACCCAGGGATTACACTGTTTCAAAACTGTGTTTCTTGGGAAACAGAAGTTCAGTTCCTCTGAAAATTGGACACATTCAAGCAGATGCCGTTACATTAAGGTTTTTAATAGCTCCGTTTAATTTGTTCTCCTGGAAACTCTTTCATTTGAGAGTAATGGCAAATGAAAACTGAAAAAAAAACATTTAAAAAATGAAGCACTGAAAGTCTGGTTTCTGTAGCATTAATCACACTGAGTACCATTGAGGAGGCAGGAGGAGCAGGCTGTGCAATGGCAGGACCACTTTCCCATCAATGTGACGCAGATCAAGAGCTACAACCGATAGTAGCAGCAGGGAGGGCAAAGCATGACTGATCACACCCAAATCTCAGAAACCCCATGTGAGCAGTACCCTCACTTCTCATGGCAGCTTTTCTAGTCAGGTTTGATCATTGAGTCCAGGGATGCAATTGAGCAAACCTGGGTCCATCGGAGGCAGAGACAGTGATGCTGAACCCAAAGGGTGAATTTTTCATCTTTTCACCCACCTCACTCTGCATAGTGCTTGCAGCGAAGGTGTCAGGAAAAGACTAATGCTTGCCTTCAAGGGATTTGAAGCGAGTTCTTAACTGTTTAAGGAAAGCTTAAAAAATTGTAATTCTTAAGCGCCTTTCCAAGGCTGGTTGCTGAAGGTTACACAGGGATAGGTGTGAAGATGTGTAATCCTGTTTTCCAAATGTCAGCAGGAAAAAAGTAAAATTCTCCTTTTGGCTTTCTCCAGCCCCTGAGTAATGTGATGCAGTATAAATCAATATGTTCTTGGGACAGCATTCTATGGAAAATGTAAATTGTAATGTTATCTGATATTTGGATTGTACAAACTCAAGCAAATTGCAGAAACTGTAATCCTGGGCTGTGAATCACTGCTGCAGATCTAATCGCTACCAGTCTTTTCTGTCAATCAGCTCTGCCGTCTGCAAAGCAGCAGAAGTACGGATTACACAACCTGTACTTCTCATCACTAACATGCCCTGGTGGTAAGAAATTGTAATGTGACCAAACAGTTAATCAGAAGCAAGGCCTTGTAGCTGGCTTCCATCTCCTGTGTGTAGATATCCTCACCTCTCTAATGAGAGCAGGTTCGGGTGTTTACAGCCAGCACACATCTACTTCTACTTTTTAGAGCAGGAACCTTTCAGGGGAACAGACTGTTTAGGAGCTGTGATTAGAAGGAAGCTCGCTAATGCAACTAATGGTCAAGCAGACAACACAAACCAACAGATGCCAAACTATTTGAAGCTTGATACAGAACAAAGACTTCCCTCCTCAACTGAGGGCCAGGGCTGCAGAGCCCAGACAGAAACACATACCAGCTAGCCAGTCATGCAGCGTGAAATCTCCCAAAGACTGGTTTCATCATAAGCAGCTGCTGACCGACCACAATTGACAGGATGGCTGACAAGAGAGCTCCTTCCTGGGGTTCCTCTCTCCCTCGCTCTCAGTCAACATGGGCCACCACTTTTGTCATGGTAGCCTGTGGTATGTGTTTGCCTGGCACAAACTCATGTTCATGGAGAATCAGACTTACTGTTTCCTACAGTCTGCCACAGAGCAAGTAAAAACTCCTGTCTCAAGCTGGCAGAAGCCAAGTGAGGTCAAGATTTCCTCATAACAAAGTGCACTGAGCAACTCTTAGGCTGCTTAGGGAATGCAGGTAGGTCTGCCCTGCTTCTGCTGGAACTGAGTGGTGCTTTGACACACAGCCCTTTTCCCACAGTGATAAACATATCTGACATCACACCTCTGCATTACTGCTCACATCTCCGTCATTGCTGCCACAATTTTAGACTGTACGTTTGTCAGCAGAGATTAAGGCCCAAATACTTATACCTTTACTTTATTAGTGTCTTCACAAGCCTTTCTATGCAGACCATATAGACCATACAGACATTTTGGTGGTTCAAAAAAGGAAGTCTCACAGCTTGTGTGAAATATGAGGCAGGGAAGCAGAAGGTCCTGGAAAGAAAGGAAAGGCACAGAGTCGGAGAGAACTTTCTTGTAAGGTGAGGACTTTGAAGAGAGAAATGCAATGAAAGTGTCTGATGTGAGCTCTTCTACAGAAAGCTGGCAGACTTCTCCAAACCCACCCAAGCTGCTGATCTGAACAGAGCACCCTGAAAATTCCTTGTGAAGCAAATGACAGGATGAAGGAGGATACAGGAGGAGGATGTCTGAAAGAGACACACAAGCAAGGGAGGGACTGTCAGCAGGAAAGTCCTATTCTATATATCAGGTTTAGCAAAATTAGGAGAGTCACCCAAAATCATCCCAGCAAACAGGAATTTCAGCATCCACATGCTTTTTGGTTTGCCTAAGTGCTGTTAATATCTCCATGTTTACATGCAATCCCATCCACTTTCGTCTTCAGAAGACCCACAGTTTTTAAATGGTTCTGTAATTATATTTCCTCATAGTAGCAGACAGTTTTAAAAAGAGTATCAGACAAGCCAAGGGAACAAACTCTTCTTGGACAGTTTCCCATCCCTGTTATTTTCATTATAAAACAGGGTGCACTGAGACTATGGCTGTTTGCACTATGTGCCTGACTCAGGAAACAAGCAGCTTCTTATTAAGGTTATTTCTGGCAATTTAGGCTATTTCTTCTCTGAAACATAAAGAATTCTTATTTCAGTTTAAGTACTAATCTACAAATTCAAAGTGCATGTGCTAAGTCTTAATCTACAGGGTATCCCACCTGACTGACTAGGAAATAAATTCAAACAGAGCACAGCAAAAAATTACAATAAGTTGCCTGCATCACTTCAGGCCATATTCATCAAGTGATGGCTTATGAGTGCTGCATATTGAAAACACACAGGAGCTGGGTATTATGAATTCTAAGCCACTGACCATCATTTCCCTTTACCCCACAAGTTCCTTAAAAAAAAAGCAAGATCCTCGGCAGCTGTCAATTAGCAGAATCTCATTCAAGCTGATGCTGAATTAAACAGGCTAAAGATGTGTGCCCTGACTCAAGCAGAACAATCTTTCCCCCACAATTACAGCAGAGAAGCTCATCTGTGTTTAAATATTCAGTTCTACAAAGGTTTTAAAATCCTCATGCTCACAAAGGTTAGGAACTTTGTGGGCAGCAGTGTAGGCTGTGTGCAGCAGATTTCGGAACACTTACATAAGTGTCTTGTAAGACTGTACAACAGAGAGCAGGGGGCCAGTTTCAGTGGCTGCACACTGTAGCTATAGCTCTTGTCTCTCTTACTACATTTGGGTCTTCATTGCTTGAGACATCCACAGGATGCTCTGTTGCATTCATTAATTTTTGAGAAATAAAATAGGAATCAGTAGTCTTAAAATTGGCATTTTAAAAATATGGGATGTTCCCACCGCACTGCCACAGCACCTCTCTGTGCAGTTCCCCATTTATCTTTTGTGTACACACACTTTCTCTTCCCTCTTGCCGCCTTATAACCACTTGTATTTGCAGGGTAAGGTGGTCGCTTCCAGACAGCCAAGGAAACTGTGAGAAAAAGGGTAAGGTGAGACTATTTTCCATATTTCAGGCTAAAATCAACACCATTTATTTAAAAAAAAAGACCAGGGAAGTTAGTAAGCCTGTCCTTTACCATAGGATGCAGGATTTCAAGATAAAATTTGGGAAACCCCATATGAGATGTCTGCCAACCCTAGGAGCTCAATCATAAAGTGGATTATTCTGTGCAGTCACAGAGGTTTCCTAGACTACTCGTTTTCACATGAGCTGATAGCTTGAGGGGATGTTCAGACAGTGCTTGATGCTTTTGAACCTGACCTACAACCAGCCAATGTCAGTTCAAACCTGACCCCCGGGAGAAAGTATGGAAAAAACAGGAAGAGGAGTGAAGCATGTTGTCATGGTCTGTCTCTGTCAAAGGAGTTTGCAGTTTGACATACATCAAACCAACAGAGCAGAAAGCTCAGATTGCACTGAAGCTTAATAAATAGCACGTATGACAGGGATGGAGGAGGAGTTTGGATCTGTGTAGGAAGGCAGGGGAGGTCTGGCAAAAGGGTAATGGGGTGACAGAGAAGGAGAGAAAGGGACAAGACTTGGAGTGACACAGACATACTCCCAGTCCTAACGAGGTCCAAGGCAAATAAATAAACTCCTCCTTTTACTCCCTGCCTCTTCTTTGTCCTTAGTGAGATCCAGGCAACCCTTGCCCTGAGACCCATCTCCAGAGGATGGTGATTGCCATTCCTCATGGGAGCCAGCAACAGGGCAGCCCTTTCCACCTTCTGGGTACCTTCTGTAAAACACAAAGTGCAAGACTGAAAATGTACTGGGTCAATGCTCATCCGAGGTACTGACAAGGGGTTGGGAATGCAGGCATCACTGACTGAGATGAATGGCATTTCCCACCCCTCACATCTCCTGTGACTCTACAGAGGACATTTTTGTTCAACAGAGCATTCAGCTCATGGAGATGAACAGGTGATTTCACACCCCTTCAAAAAAATTCATTCTGCCTAGAGGTCAGGTGTCTAAAATCTACACATTCAATTGGATTTCCTTGATACTAATAGCACAACAATAAATTTGCCATACAAATACATAAACTCGTCATCACCTGAGTGATTTACAAAATGCATTCCTAAAAAATCAAAATAAATAGCCTCTCTGGAGTCTGAAAGATCGTCTGGGGGGGCTTTTCTTTGGAGTTAAAGTGCGTCCAATCAAAACATATAGCACTCAGTTCCACTACGTCCGTCACAGCTGGTGTATGGTGCCTGTCACCTCCTTGGCAGACAATGCAGATCAGGGAGCTTGGAAAAGGCTTCAGATCTACAAAGAAGATCAAATATCCCAATGGGACGGAGCAGCCCTAGCAGGGTGCCCTCTGGGATTCTCTGGTTGCTTCCCCATGTCATGTGGGGAATAGGATCTTGCTCTCCTAAGCAGACTTGGCTGATGATATGTCTCAGGATTTGGCAATGGTTAGCACATAGAAGTTGTTCTTCACACAACCCTGTGCACGTGCTGGGGCCTGCAAGGGTCCCAATCTCACTTTCTGCTATGCTCAGCGATGGTCTGAGGGTCAGCAAGAGAAACGAAGCTGAAAACCATAAGTCAGTCAACTTACATCAAAGACATAGTGCCCTCTTCCCTGTTGGGACAGGAAACAGACTAGAGCAGGTTGCTCGGCTGGCAAGGAGGGAATGTGATAAAGCAAGCCTGGTTGAAATTGGTGCAGGGAATTTCGCAGATGGGTGACATACAAGGAATGCAAGATCTACTCACATGTGTAGTTAAGTAACCCCAGAAGCATGCAGAACTCTAGCAGGCAGCTGCCTTTGATGCATATATAGCAATAGCTACCAGCTGATGAGGAGTTATTGGCTCCTAAAATACTCATGGATTAAGAAGACAGGAAAGGAGGTAAGATAGAAGTCCTAGCCAATAGATGTGCATGACAGAGATTGGAAAAGGAAAAAGATTCACATTTTTAATGTGGGGGTTTTTGTTACATGGTTGTCACATTACAATTTATGGAGCTAGATCTGCTAGGTGGCTCCCCCTCTCTCTACATGATAGAGAAGAGCTCAGCGCTTCTCACAGTGTGACCAACTGCCAAAGAGTAGGGAAGAAGCACATTGCAGCCACACAGCCTCTCCATTCCAGCCATACCCATGTTTCAGCAGCTCCTGTAGCTAAGAGTCAAAAAAGTAGAAATTTTCCTTCCAGCTGAAATACTTCTCTTGCGTTAAAAGGCAAAGATACTAGATGAAGTATGCTCATACGTTGTACACCCAAGATGACCTTCCTACCTTGTATAGTTTGGGGTCAATTTGAACTAGCAATCTAAAAGGGAAACTTTCCATAACCTATTGCCAGCTACTTGAATCAGTGATTTCCAAAATGTGGGCCATAGACAGCTGGTTAGTCATGTGTGGCTGGCACTCCTCCATTCTCATTGCTATTTCAGCCTGAGCCCTGCTAAAAATATAACAAATCATTTCCTAATATTGCACTCTCATGTGATCACTAGCTGGTGTTGAAATGGGGATGTAAGAAACCCAAAGACGTGAGAGGTGGAAGAGTGGTGCTCCACACATCAGGAGATGGAAAAGAGAAGTATGGATGACTTCAGGAGAATGTGAGACGCAAAACCAGGCTCTCACTCTTGAAAGAAAATAGTGCAAAACAATGAGATGGAAAAGTGTATCCTTTCAGTTAAGGCTGCTGAGAAGTAGTGATTGTTTTTATGATTTGGTAGAGAGTTTATGTTTTCTTCTGTGTCTGTAGCCTCCTCTTATTCCAGGACATACACTGATACTCTGTACCAAGGAATGTGACTCTGCTCAGCTGTTAGGGTAAGTCCTGGGCCCCAGGGAGTAAGGTCAGACCCCCAGTGGTACAGAGATACCCTGCCAGGATATGCAACCAAACATCTGTGCCATGCAAGCAGTACACCACAGTCATTTGGGCACCTGAGCTTGTGCCAGAGCAAGGTGCATTCTGCTTGTAGTTAAAACTGTAGTTAAACCAGCCTGCCAGTGCCCCAGAACATGCAGACCATTGTATGACCCAAGAGTTTCTGACTCCTTCTGGTCTCAGGCTGCATGCCTACCATGCTGCAGGTGGGATGCAATGTGGTGCAGCCATCTCAAGAAACAGATGGATCAATACAGATCTGTAGGTCTTTCCTATCACCAAAAAAAAGGGAAAATTGAAATGCAGGCCTCAGTACTTTTCATAACAGCATAAGGGATTCAAAGGTGGGGGGGGGGG